>WFKR01000107.1:177500-545971 GCA_025331145.1 Rosa persica | reverse complement strand
CATGAAGAACATTTTCTCAAATTCTGACCCGAACAAAAAGTCAACTTTTAGGGCCACTAAAATCGTATAACAAGTAAAAATTAAAAGTAACACTGACATTTACCGTCAAATTAATTAGTAATTGATAATTCTAGGTTCGGAACGTAACAATAAGTTTATCCAAAAAAAAAATTGTTGCTCTAACCATGTCTAAGATTTATAAGAGTCATAATTTTCTTTTTAAGTAATATTTTCAAATTAAAAATAGAAAAAGAGAACAAATATGTAACTAAAATACGTTAATTAGATTATTAATCTTTTTTGAATTCACAGCTCTTATGGACTGTAGTTTGGATTAAGAAGCCCATTGGACATACTCTTACAGCCTTATAAAAAAAAAACACACACACACAAAGCCGTTCAGAAGAGGACGTCCGCACTGTCCCAAAAGTGCAAATGTCCAGGATTTTTTCACGATCAGGCGCCGACGGTGGCGCACCTCTTGCCTGACGGAGGCTAAGGGCATCCTAGACTAGTTTGTAGTGAAGACGAAGGCCGAGGTCGAAGGTCTGGATAGCAACCTCACCCAAAACTTCAAACCCGATCAAGGTCGACTGCAAAGTGGTACCAGGCGAGTCCACCCGATTGCAAACTGGTTCGAGATACCCCTGGACTCTGTCCAATAAGAGGTGTGCCACCGTCGTCGACTCCTAATCACAGAGAAATCCTGGACGTCCACACTTTGGGGGCAGTGCAGGCATCCTCTTCAGAACCAGCCATTATGTGTGTGTGTGTGTGTGTGTATTTTAAAACAAACTAACAAGTCTTTATTAAATAAAAATAATACAAGCGATAAATGTAGAAACTATATCGAATTTAGAAATTCCAAAAACAGTACGAAAGCAACAAAAAGGGATGCAATTAAGCACCGGATAGAGCCCGGGCTATGTAAATAGGTACTGATGATATGGTGCATCATCCCTCCACGCAGAGAAATGCGTCGAGTAGCGGGTAACCTTCAGTTACAGACCTGCTTGTTTAAAAAATTGAAAAAGGTGCTAACGATATGGTGCACCATACCTCCATGCACTGAAATGTGACGACTAGCGGGTAACCTTCCATTACAAACCTTGTCTAAGTAGCAAAAAAAAAAAACCAAATGAAGTCAAGGACCCTAAGCCCAAATCTAGCTCCTACCCGGAACCCAGACTCAATCTGAGACCTGATCCAGACCCAGATCGAACCCGGATCCCAAATCCAGATCCCAGCATTCACTTTCATCAAGCCACCGGCCGGATTCCTAACACTGCCATCAAATTCCTACCGCCCCAGAGTTGCAACCTGACCACTCTGCAAAATCCAAGTGAAATCAAGGTTCGGCCCCTGCTCCTTTTAGTGCGGCCAGAGAGAGAGACGAAGATCCATTCAATCCGTCCAAATTTGCCGGAGTGTCGCCATGAAACCTAGCAAAGCCCCCCTCCTCTCAAGAGAAGTTTATATATATATATATATATATATATATATATATATATATATATATATATTTATCCAAAGTGAAGCTTCCCTTTGAAATTAAAGTGCGCATTTAGAGTTCACGGTCATTTTTAGGTCGCATATTTACATCTTGACCGTTCAGTTTTTAGGTACTAATGTATAGATCATCTCTGCAAATTCTTAGCCAAATTGATTATCGTTAAGGTATCTAACTCACTTAAACCAATAGATGAACTAAATCTGTTCAACATGAACCATACTAGCTTTAAGGCATTTATCAATGTCTTAACGATTATCAATTTGGCTGAAAATTTGCAGAGATTATCTATATATTAGTACCTAAAAACTAAACGGTCGAGATGCCGAAATACCATAAAAAAATGAGTCCCACAATTGATCCCTTAAAATGGCAAAAAAAAAAAAAAGGGATCCCTTAGTGGAAAGACTATATATATTTATATATATATATGTGTGTGTGTGTGTGTGTGTGAGTGTGTGCCCGCGCGCGTGCTTTTCAGTTGTAGGACAAGTTTTGATTTATCAACTTTTTGTTTATCAATAACCCGAAATTTAATAAATAATAGTGGAAAATATACAAATGTCTAAAAATGAATGATCATTGATAGCTACTTAACTTTGTGACTCCATAACAACTTTCTTAATCTAAATCTAATAATTGTAATTGTTCAAACATTAGAGAATATTGAGAGCTGAATTCAAACTTGCATGCGTAAATTATAAATGTGTGTAGGACAGTAAGTACTCTACGATTGGAACTGCTAACCTAACCAATAATGCTCAATTACAAGTGTGCACCTAAGAAATGGAATAATTAACAGCGTTTCAAATAAAACATGAATGAATTCATTTAAAAACACAACCGTAATTTTTTTTTTTTGGATCAAATCAGTAACCATTCATTAATGTGAAAAAATGTTACAATTAAGTAAGTCGGATTCAATCGACTTTATTAGCCATTCCGGCCCTTCCTCTATATAATAGAGACTAGCATTTTGACACAAAACTGACTTAGCTAAACCATGAGCTACCATGTTGCATTCTCTGGGTTGAAAAACGACCTTATCGGTACCTCAGGCGTGCATGAGAGTCTTGATGTCTTCTACCAAAGTACCCTCCTCAGACCAACAAAGATCAACAGAATTCACTAGGCAAGCTACTTCTTTACTGTCAACTTCGATATCAAGATGAATAATACCCACTTCAAGAGCAAAACAAATGCCCGCTTTAGTGCCAAAAGTTCAGTTACTAAAGGAGAGAAGTGACCCCTACTTGGGTGAGCAATCGCTCCCATTAATTGTCCAAACTCATTCCGAATAACTGCACCTAACCCTCTTCTTTCACCATTGCTTTCCAAAGCTCCATCAGAGTTTAATTTGTACCTTCCAACTGCAGGGGTTAACCAGATACAACTTCTATTCACTTTTGGTTCAATGTGCCTATGGTTTGCAGCAGAGAACTCCTCAATAATGTGATGAGCTTGTTGAATGATAAGGCAAGGATTTTTGCATGTTACCTTTCCGTGCCAACTTGAATTTAGTTCATTCCAGAGCTGCCAGCAAATTATAGCAAAAACTTCAACTTGTTCAAGTGGGTTGGTATGAATGATATGCTCTAATCAGTGGAGAAAAGAGTTGTGATGCTTCCCAGACTTATTCCAATGAGAAAACTTCCAAACTTTCTTGCTAAAAAACATTCTGAAAGTGCATGAAGGGTAGATTCCTCCATTGCTCCACACCTAATGCATTGGGCAGTCCCACTAATCTTTCTCCTTTGAAGATTTAAGGAGCATGGGAGAATATCAATTATAGCACGCCACAAGAACAACTTCATTTTGTTTGGGAGGTTTAAATCCCAAACTGTGTTCCAAAATTTCTTTTTATCATTTGTTCTTAAACATTCACCTCTTGACTCTTCCCTCATTTTAATATCCAACGCTGCCATGTAGCCTGATCTAACTGAATATTTTCCATTTTTTTCAAAAAACCATCTGAGGCTATCCTTATTTCTTCTATCTCCAAGAGGAATACTAACAATGATATCAGCTTCATCATGGCTAAAAGAGGAGTAAATCAAAGGTAAGTTCCATCCACCATCAGGGAGCATAAGATCACTCACAAGTACTCCATTTTGAAGACCAGATTTTCATACAATAAATTTATGTAATTCAATAATTGTTATATTAATTGAATTGTGATATTTGGGATTATTTGGATTGTCGTTGGTTGAGAAAATTGGTTCCGAATGATTTTATTTTCAAAAACGAACGTTATTTAGGGGGTCGTGAAAATCGACTTTTTATACGTTCAAAATTTGGGAAAACTTCCTTCATGAAAGTTGTAGAGCTCGTCGATACGAGTCCGTGCATATGTGGAACGTATTATTCGGAGTTCGTATGAATAAGTTATGAATATTTGAAAATCGAAATTTTTCTATAAATAGTGGAAAAATCTGAGTTTGTTGTGAAGGACGAAAAATTTCATTATTGCACATCAGTCCCCCGTCTCTCTCTCTCGGTCTGGTCACTGTGCATTCAGACCCGGTGACCCGACCCGACTGGAAGTCGGGCCTCCCGACCCGGCCGCCGCCGGACCCGGCCCTCTCCCGCATCGCCGCCGCACGCCTGGTCGATCCCCGCCATCGCCACGCCTCGCCGCTGCCCCCAGACGTGGATCGAAGCTCCCTCCCGAAGTGAAAACCCGACCCGGCCGGAAAACCACTTTTCCGGTGGTGCACGGGTCGATCGTCCCCATTTTCGTGACGTGCTCTTCCTTCTTATCATCCCATATATAGCTTGCATCACGATTTTGAGTGTGGAGTGGTAGATCAAGAGTTGAAGATTTCGACGTCCCTGATTCGATCTGGAGACTGATTAGAGGGCCGAGATTAATCCAACTTCAAAGCCCGATCTAGGACGATCCAGACCTCATCTCCGAAAAAGTCAGGTATTAAAGTTGTTCAAAATTTCATTTTGAAGAAGTTTGTAGTTGACGACTTTTGCATCGGAGGTGGTTGACCGGCGTTGACCGCCGAGTTGACCACCGTCTGACCGCCACGTGTGGCGGCGCGTCGGACCGAAATTTGAGTTTTTATTATCTGGACGATGATCTATGCATCCATACGAGCGTTTTGAGATATAACTTGGTCATGTTAGAAAAAGTTGATAAATAGTCAAATTCTGTTTTAACGTTACTATTTACGGTTTTACAATTTACCTTCGGTTTGAGATTTACGAAGATCAGACCATCGGTTTTACTTCAAATTTTAATATGATGTTCATATGACTGTCCTGATGACTTTGTGTGGTCACGGGCGAAAATCCGACTTTTGGATCTTCGTATAATTATAAAATAGTGATTTGGGAGGCGATTAACGAAGATCCGTCCATCGATTGTCGTATAATTTTGATAGGATGTTTCCATGGGCAATCCGTGAGGATCTAACCGTTGGATTATCTTTATTTTAGGATCCGACCGTTGGCTTATCTTTATTTTAGAAATCCGACCGTTGGATCATCAATTAGGTTTATTTCATGCTTCGTTGCTAAGTAAAGACCGTACTTGATTAGGTACTTGACGACTTGAGTTGACGAGCATTGGATTATTGTGAGTTATATATATATCGAAGACGCAGCAGGAGTTCGAGGTGAGTAAAACTCACGTGGTTCATATTACGAACCGAGCATTTTAATTTATGTACTTTTGGTCGTTGTGTGAAAAATATTTGCGGAGTAAATAATTGTTTTAAAATTTCATGGACTTGAATTACCACGGTCCATAGGTAAGTAAAATGAATTTGAACTATACAAATGAATTTCATAATTTTCTTGTGTGAACTATAGATGGTATTAGTGGTCATTCCTGAGTGGATGATTACGTATATATATTTACGTGGAAAATATATTGATGAGTGGATTGTTTGATTTATTATATGATTGTGTTGATTTCATTACAATTGTGTAATTCTATAATAATATGATATATCTTGGATTGGGTTGATTTCAGTATGTGATGTTATATGTTGGGTTCATTTATGGATTAGGGTTAACGTAATGACCGGTGTGCGTAATCGGATGCTCTAATCCTAGTGTGGATGATGGGATACGATTGGTTGAGTTTGTGGAATTATTGGACGTTCTAAATATGTATATAGGTATACATATTGATGAAATACAATAATTGATTTATATGTCGGATGCCATAACCTAGGCCAGGTGACGGGCTACGATTCAGTTAGAGCTCTAGTCTGTCAAGTACCGTATTTTTATAAATACGATGAAGAGAGTCGTGGGGAAAGTAGTGATCGGAGTTGACTTGATATATTGAATTGGTGTTGATTGAGATTGTTATTATTTGTATATGTGGAAATAATTGAGTGTTGCTGTGTGAGGGAATAAATGAGTTTAAATTAAGTAACAGTTCCTTCTTTTACTCATACAAGCTTTCATAAGCTTACCGGGTTTTGTGTTGTTGCAATCCCGGAACACTATTCAATGGTGTAGCGGATATTCCTGCAGGTCAGGATAACCAGGGAGGTGACCGAGCTGCTTAGGTGTTATAGCAGTTTTGTTATTTATTTAGTTGTGAGGTGTGTGTGTATGCTCATTTAGAGCTTTACATTACATTTGAATTTGTGTTGTAATAATTAACCGAGACTAAGTCGGTTTGATTTTATTTCGTGTGGTGAGTGTGTTAAGAAAAGAAAAATTTTCATGTTTAGGATTATGAATTGTTATTCATAAAAAAATTCGGGGCGTGACAGAAAGAGTTGTGATGCTTCCCAGACTTATTCCAATGAGAAAACTTCCAAACTTTCTTGCTAAAAAACATTCTGAAAGTGCATGAAGGGTAGATTCCTCCATTGCTCCACACCTAATGCATTGGGCAGTCCCACTAATCTTTCTCCTTTGAAGATTTAAGGAGCATGGGAGAATATCAATTATAGCACGCCACAAGAACAACTTCATTTTGTTTGGGAGGTTTAAATCCCAAACTGTGTTCCAAAATTTCTTTTTATCATTTGTTCTTAAACATTCACCTCTTGACTCTTCCCTCATTTTAATATCCAACGCTGCCATGTAGCCTGATCTAACTGAATATTTTCCATTTTTTTTCAAAAAACCATCTGAGGCTATCCTTATTTCTTCTATCTCCAAGAGGAATACTAACAATGATATCAGCTTCATCATGGCTAAAAGAGGAGTAAATCAAAGGTAAGTTCCATCCACCATCAGGGAGCATAAGATCACTCACAAGTGCTCCATTTTGAAGAACTTTAGGACTCCAGATTTTGAAAAGGGAAGGTTTGGGAATCCATCTGTCATCATAGATGCACGTCAACCTGCCATTACCAATTCTGTTGATGCATCCCTTCAACACAAGGTCACGACCCCAAAGAATATATCGCCAAACATACGAGGGATAATTACCAATAGTTGCCTGCAAGAAAGAATGGTTAGGAAAATAACGAGCCTTTAACACTTTTCCCACAAGTGAATTAGAGAACTCAATTAATCTCCAAGCTTGTTTTCCCACCATTGCTTGGTTAAAACTTTCAAAATTTTGAAAACCAAGCCCTCCCATCTCCTTTGGTTCACATAGAGTATCCCATTTTTTCCAATGCACTCCTTTTCCTCCTTTTTTCCCCCACCAAAAATTGGCAACAATCGAGTTTAACTCATTACACAACCCAACTGGAAATTTGAACACACTCATGGCATAGGTGGGAATGGCCTGTAACACTGCTTTCACCAAAACCTCCTTCCCAGCCATTGAAAGTAAGTTGCTGTGCCACTTCTCCACCCGATTTTGAACTCTACTTCTCACACTTCTAAGAATTTTTCTTTTTTCTCTCCCCAAAATTGTAGGAAGGCCAAGATACTTCTCATGGAACTCTACTATTTTCATTCCCATCTCCTCCCCAATTGCTAATTTCTCCTCATCACTTGTGCTAGCACTAAACGAGATAGCAAACTTCCCATAATTAATTTTTTGTCCGGAAGCCGCTTCATACATAGAAAACACTTCTTTCAAGCGCTTGCATTCCACCAATGAAGCACCCAAAAATGAGACTATCATCGGCGAAAAATAAGTGATTAATTGGGGGAGCCTCCTTCACCACTCTCACCCCATGAACTAGACCACATGCCTCTTCCCTTCTGAGTAAGGCAGACAAACCCTCCGCACAAATAAGGAAAAGATAAGGGGAGAGGGGGTCTCCTTGTCTTAGGCCTCTAGATGGACAAACGAAACCTTTTGTAACCCCATTACAAATAACTGAATAAGTTACTGTAGAGATACATTCCATCATAAGTGCAATCCACCTTCCATTGAACCCCAATCTCTCCATCACACTAGCCAAAAACCCCACTCCACTCTATCGTAAGCCTTGGCCATGTCAAGCTTCAAAGTCATTTTTTTCCTTCCATCCTTCCCCCTCCTTTTTATGGCATGAATTGATTCATGGGCAACAATTATATTGTCCGTGATCAATCGCTTGGGGACAAAAGCACTTTGAAACTCAGAGATGATCAAAGGTAGAACTAGTTTAAGTCGGTTGGCAAGGGATTTGGAAATTAATTTGTAGATGACATTACAAAGGCTTATCAGTCTAAACTCCGTTACAGTTTTTAGATGATCTGTTTTGGGAATAAGGGCAACAAGGGTATGGTTGAGATTTTTGACACTCCCATCATCATTGAGAACTTTCAAGCAAGCGGACACCACGTCCTCCCCTACAATCTCCTAGTACTTCTGGTAAAACAAAGCAGGAATGAATTCATTCATGTTTTATTTGAAACGCTGTTAATTATTCCATTTCTTAGGTGCACACTTGTAATTGAGAATTATTGGTTAGGTTAGCAGTTCCAATCGTAGAGTACTTACTGTCCTACACACATTTATAATTTACGCATGCAAGTTTGAATTCAGCTCTCAATATTCTCTTATGTTTGAACAATTACAATTATTAGATTTAGATTAAGAAAGTTGCTAACCGTAATTAAAATACAATAAAATTTCGGGTTACATGTGATACCAGTAAAATAAGCATTGTTCGTCTTCAAATCCTTAGGAAGATCAAATTATTCGTTCTTCAAAAATTAACACATGCGCGAGAGAACTAGTTTTGCTATAGAAAAGTCCAAGACAATCCAGCATAGTATAGCACGTGCTGTTTTGGTTACTCATTGAATTTTCTTCTCCTTATATAGAGCTTGCATTGCATATATATGGATTCAAATACCTTGAGTTTCTTACACAAATCTAAAACCCATGAATTTAGTAGTATTTGACCTCAGAACGAGTTGTGCATGGATATTGAAAAAATGAACAAAGCAGTTGAAAACGTGGGGATTATGTACTGCATGCTCTTCTGTAGTACAAACAATTATGTCTAATACAGCTGAAGATCGATCTCTTGTTTTTTTTTTTTTTAATAAATCTTGTGATATCTATTTATTTGATAATTAAAATCTATATCTTGAAACAATTACAGGAGTACATAAATCATAAATGAGAGTGAAAACAACAAAGAGTACTCTTTTCTGGTTACCAGTTTTGTCCCACTAAGTTTTGTCTGTTTAAAGTTATAATGAGGCCATAATCTCTTATAACTCTTTTTATCCAAAAAAAAAAAAACAACCCACCAGCAAACATTGTTTTATTGAACTAAGTAATCCATGTCATTTCTCTTAGAAGCTAGTTGTGAGTTACCATCAATTTAGGTTAGGGTTTAGCAGCTAATTTCTTTTTGAGGGGAATGATTAAATTTCTTCATTCGAGTGAGGTCAATGTCCTATTCTTGAAAAAAAAAAAAGGAGTTAGGTCAATGTCCGATAATAATACATACGCTTACGTAATTATATCATCTAAGCCACATATGACGTGGCTTGGAGAATCTCTAATAATTAGTAATACCCATTAACAGCTAATATCTTCATTTCAACTAAATCATAATATGCACGTCAAGCATTTATGTCTTTGTACTTAAATTTGGTGATGGCAATATTAGACCTGTATATCTTAATTCTGACTACATACAAATTACGGGTCTTGGTATATGTGCTTTAATCACAAGCTTGTTGTGCATGAGGTGGAAACCGCAGGTATTTTCATTGAAGTTGTAGTACATGCAGGCATGGAGTCTATAAATGGCGATTATTTTCCACATCTCGTGGCTTACGTTGCGTTTTCTGTTCACAGCACGTAACACTAACCGGCCATTACATTCATTCCAACCTTCCAACAATTTAGATGAAGAAAGAATACGTGTTTTTTTTTTTTTTTTTGAAAGAAGAGCTGTTGTAGCCTCCCTCAAACTTTGATTAATAAAATTAGTCGAATGTAAAAAGGGACATTGAGTCTAAACCCTTTATTACCATAAGCATCTAGAGAATATCCTGAAATAATATTAGGAGACTCTACAAAATACATGTATTCTTACAAGGACCAATTAGCAAAGAGTGCTCTACTGGCTACTCTCTTTGTTTTGACATAGCGGTGACATATCGGAAAAATAACTCGATTACAATGAAGCATAATTACCAAAATCACAAGTTTTCTACTATATTGCCGTAGAAAAATAAATCCGACAACACTGAATTTCATTCTGTCACTAGGAGGTTGCAACCATTTAACAATAGATCACCTCCTCGCTAGGCCAGACATGCACTAAGAGTGCAAACCCGACTAGCCCTACAAGATACATGTGGGGACTTATTACATGCCTAAGGCAAGATAACACTAACCAAATAAAATAAAAAAAACTAAAAACATAAATAATAAACCTAGTCTGGCCCAAGCCCAGAAAATGGGCCCAAACCCAAGCCTCATCCAATGAAACAGGAGGACCACAAGCCGCCAGCCAAGCCTGGCCCATCCCCACCACATCCACCGCCATGGGTCCTCCAGGTGTAACACCCTACCAGTATCGCTAGCCCGCTGTGGGACTGCCATTGCCGCGCCATGGGTAAGCGGTTCTTCTGCCAAACATAACACTCCCCAGATCGAATTCAATGAACCCCACCTATAACGAAATTGTCTGATCAGATCCCAACCTCACCGCTACGATCCCGTCACCCCCCATCCGCCTTCAACCATGCGATGTGAAACCTCTCCGCCGATTAGATTCGTGAGGGGCAAACCAAACCTTGACCGCCACTGCAATCTCCCCTTTCCTCACTGCAAAAAACACCACTGTGATCTCCCCGATAGGAACGAGACGATGATCGAGGGACCCGACCTCTTCCCGAGACCCACACGGAGCCACCAAGACCTGTTTGACGACGACAACAGCGCTCGCCGCTGGACAGGATGAAGAAAACTCTCCTTTCTCTCAGGTGCATGTAAGCGCGTTCTCCCGAATCTTTTTGGAAAATTCTGGCAATATGTACGTACATAGAAAAGTTACAGTTATATGTTAGAGCATTACTGGGATCCTCGAAGGTTTACAATTACAGTGACTAGCCACCATTTCTATCATCTAATTTGTTTGCTCATGTTTTGTTCGATCAAGAAAAACCGTCGAAGTTTCAATTCTTATTATTCAATTTAGTGATATTTAATACATTGTACAAAGCTAATTAATTGTAACTGGTATGCCGATCACTTGACTAAAGTATTCATTTAAATAACAAGAATTCTTGGTGAATTATTTTTAATTGGACTCTCATTTAGTTCGTGAAAAGATAAATAATTTCTTTATCTTTCTCATGGGATGAGAAATTAAATTTTTCATTCTGGTGTATGATGACATAAAATAGCTGAAAAATGAATTTGGCTAGTCATTTTTAAAATACATATGTATCACTTCTATCTATTTAATTAGTTTTGAATTTATAATTTTTTTTGAATGAACAAAAATTAGTTTAAATTTATTTTTAAATTACATACAACAATTTAAAATGAATGTTAAATTAACAAAAATAAATAGCATAGGGACGCTCTCTCTGTATTTAGTAACAAAATAGTTAAAAGGTAAAATAGAAAATCACTTAGGATTTTTGTGCAACTCAGCGGAGCCACATAGGGGCACGGTGGGTCTCGTGCCCCAATGAGATTTTGTGTGTGTATATATAATGCGATTTTGTATATATATATTTATATATGTTATCTGGTTTTGTCTTCTTACTGACTGCTCTCTTGTTGCAGTAGTAGAGGCACATATATTTGTAAAGTTGGTCTTTGGTTCGAATGCTGGTAGCAGCAATATGCTAATTCTTTTATTTCTTTTTATTTCATATAGTTTCAAAGTTCAAGGAATAATTATATTTCCATTATGAAAAATTTTCTAAAATCTAAAAATTATAAGTTTGATTAATAAAATATGTAATTTTTTTAAAAAAAATTGATCTTTTTTAGCAACAACAAAAATTAATCTTTGGATAATCTTATTCTAATTTTTATTTTTATTTCAATTTTGATATATTTTAAGTTTAAGTTTCAGATTTTTTTTTTAATCTTCCTCAGTTGAGATTAATTTCTGGCTCCGTCACTAGTGCAACTATTAATATTGATAAAAAACTAAACATGTTTTCCAAAATAATTAAAAAGCTAAGATAGAGAGTATATTAAAAATGCTCTAAGGGAATTTGTCAATAATTAATGCAAGAAAATGATGGAAAGTGAGTAATAACTGCAACGACATAATGGCAGAAAGTGAAAACTATGGAATGAGGAAAATTAATTTGGCCCTTTTCATTGTTTGTTGTTTATCTCTTAGTTTCTACACTTTGGCTCGGCGTCCTCAACTTAATTAATTGGACATTATTATGTTAATTACGTGTTTCTTGCCCGTTCAACTGTACTAAATATTAATTAGTCATTATGCATGGTTTACCAATTCATTAGTCCATAATTAAACAGTCACCCTTACTCCTCTTATCGAGAGAGACTTCTTTTGGTTTTGATTATATATAAAACCTACTTCTGAAAATCATGATGAGTTGATGACCTACTTTTAAAAGGGTAAAAAATTAATTCTATGTTTAGCAGTGAATGATTATATGCTTTGCTCGTTGCTCACGTCGGCATCGAGTTTGGTCACTATCTTTGACATCTCAGAAAGATGATATTTCTGTTGTGCTTTGTTTTGGATAGAAACGCGAACTGGTGGGAAACTTCTAGCCTTTCCTTTCGGTAAAAGCAAACTGACGATCGGAAACTACCCGACTTCACATGAGACTTTCTTCTTTCTAGCTTTGGTCACTTTCAGTTACAACTTACAACTGGAGTCTCGTGGGCTTAATTATTGACATGTATACGGGTAAAACAATACATTCTCATGGATATTTGATGAAATTGACACCGAGAATATTATAAATAAGTCTAAAATATACATAATATCATTCTAAAATATACATAATATCATTCTAAAATATACATAATATCATTCTCCATCAATCTATCGAAATTACATACATCATCTTTTTGAAATCTAAATTAGTATTTCGTTATTTAAACATATCCTACAGTTTCCTTCAATAAATATATTTTCAATATTTTCGTAGCTATAAACTCTTGATGTTTTCATGATATTTGAAAATTTGGTAAGTTGACTACAACTTATTCGTTTATCAAACTGAAAACCGGAAGCAAGTATATTTCCTCTTTAGCTTCATTTTTTAAGGCCAAGTACAACGATAATTGAAACCCGCCAAAGCATGAACGAAAAAATGTTTTGCTTTCCTACATATATGAGTAAAAGATATTTGCTCACGAATTGTTCCAATTCTGTTGTCTGACCAGAACAAACCTCGTGGCAGAGTACGCAGTTCTTTCCGTTACCATGATGACATGTATGAGCTTATTAGTGTTCCGATTGAGGTTTATCATTTCGTTTTGATATCTTATATGACCTAATAGTAAGGATCTATGTTGACTAATCATGATAGATTACTTGAATGATAACTGGTTGAATTGTTTGTAGACGTAAAAGAGCCAAAGTTACTTGAGCAGATTCTATTAGTCTAACTCTAGCTGCGTGCCGCTATGTCATGGAGGCTCGCCGCGTAAACTTGGTTACAACTTTGCATATGATTGACTTAAAACTACATCTAATCCTACACGGATCTGAACCTTTTAGGGAAGAAGAGTCAAGCAACAAAAGAAGGAACGTCCTTAGTGGTTATTGATCCTTCTGTTCCATATTCACGATTATTAGGTGTAAACGTTGGAAAATTCTGTTATACATATCTGCATGCTATGCAGATCTATGCAGAGAGAAAGTGGACCCGCACGTGATTGAGAAGTTAAAGATGGGAAGCATTTTGAAAGGATGAGGAGTAGAGTGCAATGAATGGTAGCTAAGCAATCTGCATACCATGCAGATCTGCACGGCAGCCAAATCCGTAAACGTTATGTCACTTATGTGAATCCGTGACCAACAAGGGTCAAATTCAGTTTGTTGTGTAGCATATCGATCATTTTTGAATCCCAATCGCAACTATAAGTTTACACTATTGATAACGACCAATCAAGGATACTGCGCATTTTCTACCATTCGGGGACCATTTCATCATTTGATCTTGTCTTGTTGTGGTACTTTATGCTTTGGTGGTTAATCTCACCGAATTTCACGAGCTTATATATTTGCTTAAAACAGAAGGGAAAAACCCCGCCTTCTTCTGTATTATAATTATTAAAATAATAAAAATTACGAAGAGGGACAGGCTTCCAGGTCTTTTTAGAGATAAATATTTGTAAAGATAATTAAGTTGATGACATATCAATGTCGGTAACATTGAATCACCTTAACTGTTGCTTAGCCAAAATTACATGAGAACAAAATTACAAGAGTTTGAAGCAACACCCTAGCTCCTCACTGATCATCGTTGTTTAATCAATTTAAAATAACAGTGGCCACTCCCGCATTGCAGGATTCAGTTTGTTTTGGATATGGTTATGTATTACAATACAGACTCGCAATTTGCCAAGTTTAATCCTACTCACCATCACAAAGTCACTGACCTTTAACTATTTGTTTATAGCTAGCTACTAATTTGTATCAATTCTATACGTGGAATCTCACCATACTTTGCCTTGTTTTGTATCTTATTGTTTAAAACATTCCAAACGAACTATCGACTCTTGAAAGCATCACTATTATTTCATTAAAAAGCAACAGTTTTTAACTTATATCGTATGACATCCATTATCTTATAAATATAGCCAACCAATGTGGCATGCATAGGAATATGCCTACTGCATGCTAGTTCTTCTAACTATGGAAAGCAGATCATAAGATTGCGAGTGTTGTTAGAAGATACTTTTGTTGTTTAGTACTCGGAGCTATATATAAGCTTAACCCCATCAATTACGCACATAAAAAGTGGTGAAATCATGTTGAACCTAATTAGAACCTGTTAGATTAGTCCCTCCTTTGGAGGAGAATTCAAAGTTGGATGCTACAACTTGACTAGCTAGCATGGTAGCAATTATTAACTAAAGTTATGGGGCTGCTACACATGTATGTTGGCAGCAATCTTTGAAGATAGATGTGGCTGCTGCAAATCTGCATTAGGAAGGAAGATAGCTGCCTTCTTTGAAGAAGAGAGTTGCCTTCTTTGAATCACATGGGCTGCTGCAAATATATAAAAGATAGCAGCAATATTTGAATTGGAGAGCTTGAAGACTTTACATGATTTCACATTACAACCTACCATGGAGCATTGTCTATAAATTGGCAGCATGGTAAGTCATTTGTGCAAGGCAAGAGTAACCTTGTGTAGAGGCAAGGAAGGAGAGGTTAAGAGCAACTCTAAGGGTCTTCGTGTATAGAAGCAAAGTGAGTTGTGTTCAACAGTGTGTATAGCTCTTAGGGTAAAGTAATCTTCTAGGATTGAGAGAGAGTGTACAAGGGGTGTCCTTTTGGATACAAGGGCTCGGGTTGGGTATAAACTTGAGTGCTCGAGTTGTATATAAATTTGAGCGGTGTAATATTGTACTTGTGTAATTCTCTCATTAGTGAAGGTGAAACCCTGCGAGGACGTAGGCAAGGATATTGACCGAACCTCGTTAAATCTTGTTGTCTTCTTGGCTTACTTATTTCTTCTTTCCATCCCTAGTACTTGTGTGGCGGGGGATTAATTTCCTAACAAGTGGTATCAGAGCTTTGACTTATCATTCGTGGGCTGTTCGTCATGGAAAGTTCTAGCGTCTCACATTTCAAGGTAGAGCAGTTTGATGGAAAGGTAAATTTAACTCTATGGCAAAGGAGGGTGAAGGACATCCTAGTTCAACAAGGTCTTGCAAAACCTTTAAGGGGAAAGGATGTGAAGCCGGAGAAGATGTCAGATGATGATTGGGACGAGTTGGAGTCCAGGTATGTCAGCACTATTAGGCTTTATATTGCTGACAATATTATTAATAATGTTAATAATGTAGATTCGGCACCTGAGCTTTAGGAGAAAATGGAGAAGCTTCATCTTGGGAAAGGCTTGTAGACAAAGTTGAATCTAAAGCGGGATCTCTACAAGCTCAAGATGGGAGAATGTGCGAGTCTCATGGAGCACATGAATGTGTTCAGAGGATTGATAGATCAACTAGCAAAAGTTGATGTAAAGATTGAGGAAGAAGATCAAGCCCTTCTACTTCTTACCTCGCTTCCTGATTCATATGAGAATATCAACACTACAATCTTGTATGGTAAGGATACATTGAAGATGGAGGAGGTGGAATCAACTCCCTTAACTCATGAGAAGTGGAGGAAAGCCGATGATTCCCAAGGTTCCGTCTTGGTTGCTCATGATCAAAATCGAAGGGGAATGTCAACTGCCAGGGGATCTAGTGGACATAGCAGGTCTAAATCCAGAGTCAGGGGAAAGGGCAAGCAGTGCTATAAGTGCAAGAGTGGGGACACATAAGGCCAGATTGTCCATTGTTGAAAGAGAAGGATGATAAAGGCTCAGATTGCTCTATGACTGGAGTAGCACAGTTTTCAGATGATTATGTAGAAATTCTCACAGTCACCAAAGGTAATTACACTTGTTCTCAACATAATTGGATATTGGATACTGGTTCTTCTCATCATCTTTGTTCCAGAAGAGAATATATTGATATGTTCTAAGAAGTCCAAGGATTTGTGACTTGGGGTGATGGCACAAGGCGTCGTGTCATGGGTGTTGGAACGGTAAAGATCAAGATGTTTGATGGAACGATTCGTACTTTAGGTGATGTTGTGTACGTCCCAAGGTATCCTTGAGCCAGTTAGACTCCAGGGCTGCAGGGATTCGTCAGCAGGGGGAGTTATGAAAATATCACGTGGTTGTATAGTCCTAATGAAGGGAGAAAAGTGTGGAAGTATGTTCCGTCTGATAGGAAAAACTCAGACCTCGAATGATGAAGGAAAGCGGTGTGCACAAGGATGCAGGTACCTGAAGCGGGTCTCGTTTGCGAGCCTAGCAAAGACTCCAGTTACAAGTTTCCAGGTTTCAGACAATGGTGAGAAAGTAAATCCTGCTAAGGAAGGGGTTGAGTCGAGGTCCCTCTTCAGAGTCAACAAGTGATCGTTGTCTCGGGGCAGTTACACATGGTATTGGCCGATTGAATCAGGGGGAGTTAGGACCACATATAATTGACTCTGATTATGTGTAATTGCATAATTAATAGGCCAATGGAATGCTTATATAACAAGTTGTGTCTTGGATTGAGATTACTGAAGTAGTGGTGTAGAGCCCTCCACCAAAGTCGGGAGGGGGAGATTGTTAGGTTAGTCCCTCCTTTGGAGGAGAATTCAAAGTTGGATGCTACAACTTGATTAGCTAGCATGGCAGCAATTATTGACTAAAGTCATAGGGCTGCTACACATGTATGTTGACAGCAATCTTTGAAGATAGATGTGGCTGCTGCAAATCTGCATTAGGAAGGAAGATAGTTGCCTTCTTTGAAGAAGAGAGTTGCCTTCTTTGATTCACATGGGCTACTGCAAATGTAATACCCGTAATTTTCATTTTAAATTCGAGTAATTGTGTTGAGTGATTATTATACGATTTAACGATTATTGTTTGATAATAATTCACTTTTACATTAATCGAAGTTTCGAAACGATTATTTTTAACGAAAAGCTCGAAATGCTCGGTTTGAGAAATCGACTTTTTCTACGTATAAAATTTGGAGAAACTTCCTTCATTAAAGTTGTAAAGCTCATCGATACGAGTCCTTACACGTGCGGAACACGAAGATCGGATTTTTTCTGAATTAGTTATCGAATTACGAAGTTTTCCGAAACTCGTATATATAGAAAAAACCCTAATTTTTCCACCGGCCTCTCTTTCTCTCTTTCTTTATTTTTTTGGAAAGCACTGTGCTTTCTCTCTCTCAACTCTCGCGTCGCTCTCTCTCTCGGCCGAAAACAGACGCCAAAAACAGGGCGAAAGTTTACTGAGCTGCCATCTCTTCCTCCGGCCACCACTTGAGCTGCAACCACTTCCAGGGGCTTCGTCTCGACCTTGCACAGCTGCCAGAGGCGGCCTTGCTCCGCGACACGGCCCGTAGCGGCGGCGGCACTGCCCGAACCGAAAAGGGTCGATTTCGGTTCGATATCGATATCTCGAGCTAAACACCACCATTTCACTTGATTCTTGACTCATTGAGCTCGCCTCAACTTCCTCTACAAGCACCAAGAAGGACCGGAACTGGGTCGAACGTTTTCACGTTCGTCGGAGCTCGACCCGAACGGATCGAAACTGCCAAGCTTTCGATCAAGATATCTCGAGCTATACACGATCGTTTCTTGTGATTCTTGGCTTGTTGAGTTCGCAAGGAAGTTCTGAACAAGTTTCCAGAAGGGATCGGGGCCTAAGGTTGCAGTTTTCACGTCGGTTTTCAAGCTCGTTGGTTTCTGGAATTTATCCGGCCGCCGACTGTAATTAGTACTTTTCGATCCCTTCCCGTCATTTTTTTGGTCTTGTGCTAGTTATGAAAGTTGCTTAGAATGATGAAACGAAGGGGACAAGCTTGGCCCCGACACCATTGGCTGTGGTCGGTGGCGGCTCTGTCCCTAATTCCGGCGGCCCTTTCCGGCCACCTCCGGAGGTCTAAAATTTGGTTTCTGTCTATTTTATGATTCTATGTTTCGATACGATCATTTCGGCGTATTATACGCATTTTTCGGATATCGTATGAATTAGTTATGAATTTTATGATTTCGACCGATTTCGATCGTTAGATTTTTGATCTGTGAAATTAGGACCGTCGGATGAACTTGTAAATTTGTTATGATGATCATATGACTGTCCCAGAGGCTTTGTGTGGTCATGGACTAAGATCCGACCGTTGGATCTTCGTATATGTGCAAAACGGTAATTAAGGGAGCGATTCGTGAGAAACCGCTCATCAGATTTTAATGTAAATTGGAATCCGGCCGTTAAATGGTAGTTAATTTATGTGTTGAAATTTTTGGCTAAATTCGAATCATATTTGATTAGGTGATTGACGGATTTTATTTGAGTGGGCTATTTCGGCGTTAATTATAATTATAATTATATTGAAGACGCAGCGGGAATTTCGAGGTGAGTAAAACTCACATGGTTCATATTACGAACCGAGCGTTTAAATTTATTTATTTTTAGTAATTGTGTGAAAAATATTTGCGGATTAAATATTTGTTTTAAAATTTCATGGACTTGAATCACCACGATCCATAGGTAAGTAAAATGAATTTTTATTATACAAATGAATTTCATGATTTTCTTGTGTGAACTATAGATGGTATTAGTGGTCATTCCTGAGTGGATGATTACGTATATATATATTTACGTGGAAAATATATATTGTTGAGTGAAGATATGATTGACTGAATTGATGAACTGATTATATTTCAATTGTGTAATTCCATAATAATATGGTGTATCTTGGTTGGGTTGATTTCAGTATGTGATATTATGTGTTGTGCTCATTTATGGGTTTAGGGTCGATGTAGTGACCGGTGTGGGGTAATCGGACGCTCTAATCCTGGGTGGATGATGGGATACGATTGGTTGAGTATGTGGAATTATTGGACGTTCTAAATATGTATATAGGTATACATATTGATGAAATACGATAATGATAAATATGTCGGATGCCATAACCTAGGCCAGGTGACGGGTTACGATTCAGTTAGAGCTCTAGTCTGTCAAGTACCGTATTTTTATAAATACGATGTTGAGAGTTGTGTAGAAAGATGTGTGTTGGGGTTTATCTTGATGTATTGAATTGGTGTTGATTGTGATCGTTAGTACTTGTGGATGTGGAAATTGTTTAGTGTTGTTGTGCGTGGGAATAATTATGAATTGAATTAAGCAATAGTTCTTTCCTTTTACTCATACGAGCTTTCACAAGCTTACCGGGTTTTGTGTTGTTGCAATCTCGGTACACTATTCAAATGGTGTAGCGGATATTCCTGCAGGTCAGGATAATCAGGGAGGTGACCGAGCTGCTTAGGTGTTACAGCAGTTTTTGTTATTTCATTTAGTTGTGAGGTGTGTATGCTCATTTAGAGCTTTACATTTTATTTTGGATTTGAGTTGTAATAATTAACCTAGACTAAATTCGGTTTGATTTTAATTCGTGTGGTGAGGATGTTATGAAAAGAAATTTTCAGGATGATTATTTTGATTTTGTAGTATTTTCATGTTTCGGATTTTGAATTGTTATTCTAAAATTCGGGGCGTGACAGCAAATATATAAAAGATAGCAGTAATATTTGAATTGGAGGGCTTGAAAACTTTACATGATTTCACACTACAACCTACCATGGAGCATTGCCTATAAATTGGCAGCATGGTAAGTCATTTGTGCAAGGCAGGAGTAACCTTGTGTAGAGGCAAAGAAGGAGATGTTAAGAGTAACTCTAAGGGTCTTCATGTATAGAAGCAAAGTGAGTTGTGTTCAATAGTGTGTATAGCTCTTGGGGTAGAGTAATCTTGTAGGATTGAGAGAGGGTGTAAAAGGGGTGTCCTTTTGGATACAAGGGCTCGGGTTAGATATAAACTTGAGTGCTCGAGTTGTGTATAAATTTGAGCAGTGTAATATTGTACTTGTGTAATTCTCTCATTAGTGAAGGTGAAACTCTGCGAGGACGTAGGCAAGGATATTGGCCAAACCTCGTTAAATCTTGTTGTCTTCTTGGCTTACTTATTTCTTCTTTCCATCTCTATTGCTAGTACTTGTGTGGCGGAGGATTAATTTCCTAACACCTTCAAGAGGCGGATATGCGTTTTTGGTGAGCACCTTGTGTGAATTGCTATCACATAACACTATAGATGAAATATTACACATAGTAACATCGCGTTAAGGTTCAATCTTTCTCGTACGAGAAAAAGGAAAATCACATATAATTGCATAAGAAATATTATAGTGTATCGTATTATAAATTACTTTAAAAATACTGAATCGGAAAATGCATGATTTGACCTGATCAACAAACATATGATAATAGTTTGCATTTTCATGATCAACAAATTAGGTATCATACTATTTTAACAAGAGAATTTAATATAATATTTCGTGTGTTTCATCCTTTGTCCCTTGGAGAAGCAAAAACTTCCCCACAAAATCATAAATTAATTGAATTGGTTAACTTTTGTATGGTATTGATCTGTCATATATGAGGATAATCTCTTTTATGGGCATCCAATGCAGAGAACTAGCTAGAGAAAGTATATATTCTCCATCTCCAAGAAACAAAACATAAAAACATTATGAATCTGATTATTGATATTGTCCTCGTCAGGCACCATTAGGGAGACTTAATAATTATAGAACGAACAAGTTGATAATTAATCATCCCTAATCAAATTAAATAATTAACTAGAGCGAGCAAGTTGATAATCATCCTCGATCAAATTAAATAACTAGTCATCATTCGCAGTTTTCTTAATTTGTTGCTTTCATAGGGGCTAATGGCTCAAATATTCTTATGTTTGGTGCTCTTTAATTTATCTTACAATCAAATGTCAGAAAAATACTGAAAATATTATTTAAATTAGTGTGGTATTATTGATTTTCTTCTAAATTAATGCGGCATATCATTCATCTATTGTTAGTTGAGCTAGAAAACATGGATTCGAGCATTATAAAAATACTGAAAACGTTATTAAATTTTGTTGTGTTCCATGCGATCAGAAAAATAGTAATCCTATGGAATATCAAGATATATTCGTTTCGAAATCCTTAAGAAGATCTAAATATTCGATTTTCAAACACAAACCAAGGGCATGTGCTGTTTTGTCACTCTCACTCCTACGTGTAATGTAATATTGTATTCTTCTCTCCATAATTAGCTTCCATATTTCTGGATAAACCTTGAATTTCCTCATGCCTTTCTCGAAACCATGAAATTTTATAATCATCCTTGACTTCAGAATAGAGCTGTGCTTAATTCTGATTATCAATTATCGATTAAAGCATTTGAAAACCGTGGGATTATGTATTATATATATATATGGTTTTTTTTTTTAAATTACTGCTGCACATGATTTTTGTGTTCATGTGAAAACCTGTGTGTTTTAAAAATTTTAAACCCTAAATTCACATATGTTCACTTCCTTGAAGGTTGACAGTCAAATGTTTAAGTGTGTATAAATGCCTGGTTCTTCTTCTTTCATGCTATAGCTAGTACCAAATATTGTTATTATTTGTTTTGCATGGTAGTCAGCAGAGGAGCTACCAAAAGTAGAAGTAGTGATCGAGTAATGATCGATCGATGTACGACCATTTTCTTCCATTATAGGTAATGAAAAATTTGGTCTCGGTTAGCGTGCTTCGTTCTGTTGCATAATAATCTGCTACCAGTTGTTGTCTATGAGTTGGAATTAGTTAATATTTCGTTGAAGTTGTAAGCCATGCATGGAGTTGCAAAATTAATCTCAGCTTGTCGACTAGTCAAGTTTCTTCTCTACCAGCTTAGCATCTACGTTGTCTTCACTGTCCTCAGGATGTAAAACCCGACGTACCAGCTGATCGATCCTTCTTATATTACTTGGTGTGTGATCACCAGCCTTTACATTCACACTTCAAAATCTGATGGAACCAAAATATTACGCGTCTTAATTTATATGAGATAGAAACAAAAACTGGACATTTTGTGCAAATTACGCACAGCAAAGAGCATATATCGTATACTTAGTGTAGTGATACCGATAGATGTTGTAATTTTTCTGCACTCGCATGATGAAGAGCATATACCGCCCTACTATTCTATATTTACATGCTCCTTATTTTTTCTTTGTCAAAATGACCAGCTAAGGACGTGAGATTATAACAATGAGCAGAACATCGATGAAGAGTACTGAAGAGACCCAGCTGCAGGCAAGAACATATCTACGAATGCAATGACCATTTCCAAGCGACAATCGAATTGGCCGTTTTTGCTGTTTGTATTTTTTCGCTTGGTTTTACTGTTCGGCTCTACGTACGTCCCCAAGGTTAGTGGATGCTCTTATGTGAATTACGTGTTCCTGTTGGCTCAACTAGTTAGACTATTAGTTAATCATCAAGACCTTAATTTGTTGTCGTTCTTTTGTGTCTTGTAGCTAGCTCACTCCTTAATTGTGCTCATCAATGATTATTTACTCTTTATATGGCCAGTTGAATAAATCATGATGAGTTTGAAAAGGTCGTAAATGCATTCCATATTGCGCAAATGAATGACAATTTGGCTTTTGCTGTGTTCACTTTGTGCGGGAGGGTGAAAAGTCTGAAAACGCCATTAAATATTTAAAATCTAGGCTCTCTTCTTTGCCCTTAAACTGTGATAAGTATGTCATGGGTGATTTGGTGGGTTATGTATCCCACAATTTCTCATGCTAATCAATGACATTTCATTGTCTTTGACGAAGTTATATCTCTGTTGGTTAACGTTATTGACTTGAGACACAAAGTAGGGACACAAGGATTTTTTGAGAGTGACTAATAGTTTTATGCAAAACCGGCCACTACGTTTGACTATCGGACAGTTTTGTGTCAGATTTCTATGAGACTGTCTAGGGTTCTAATGTGCTGCGCCGCGTTGGTTCTGTGCCGTTATCTCCACTTCCATTGGTCGAGACAACTTTTTTTGTTAGGTTACACGGATCAACCCTAGCCTCAAGCATCAATATAGCGTTTGCGGCGTAAGTTCATCTTTTGGAGCTCGTGTTTGAGGATCGATTTTCAATAATTTGGATTTAATGAGTTTCAATATTGCGCGTTTAATTTATGGTGACCTAGCTACTACGTCTATTTTCATAATCTATATGACAGTCTTTTTCTTTTTCAAAAAGAAACAAAGATTATAGAAATAAAAAAGGGGGTGATCATTAATAACAAAACCTGGCACATTCCTTTTCCTCCAAAGGGGAAAAAAAGTCATTTTCATACGTATAAATTTCCCGTCTCTATCTAGCTACTATCATTAATTTATTCCTACAATTACGCACCATAGCAGGTTCCTATTCTAAACTGTGGGTGCCATGTTATTATGTTATTGGAGGCTCACCGCGTGAAGTTTGCTAAGTGGAAGGTCCAATCGACCACTATGTAAATCAACTCAAAATGAGTAGATCCTAAACCAAATGCATGTGAACCCCTGTGGGAGGGTCAAACAAGCAACGAAACTAGGCACGTCTCTAGGGCTAATGTTATTTATGCATGTAGCATCTATTTGAAGCCCAATTTCAGCTGTTTACACTATTGATAATGACCCATTGGGATACTTTGAGTGTATATACATTATTTATAGACTTATAGTTTACTGTTGCAGTTAGTGGGTCAATTAAGATTATGCATTATCTATATCTTCAGTAGTAAGGAGGCCTTTCAAGCTAAGTGACCCAATACTGTTGTAGCTACTATATATACTAGTAAAACCTTAGCACAAATGTGTTCATACAGGACCGCATAGCGCAGTGGATTAGCGCGTTTGACTTCGGATCAAAAGGTCGTGGGTTCGACTCCCACTGTGGTCGTTTGATAATTTTTTTTATTTCCTTTTCCGTTACAAAAAATCCATACCAAAAGGCAGATAACGTAGGCCAAAAATGAATGTTCCTGCCCGGGATCGAACCGGAGACCTTTTGCGTGTAAAGCAAACGTGATAACCACTACACCACAGAAACTTGCTCGACTATAGGCGACAAATAATTTTATAAGTACGTACGATATATAAACAAGTTATAACAATAGACAAAATGATGTTCCTGCCCGGGATCGAACCGGAGACCTTTTGCGTGTAAAGCAAACGTGATAACCACTACACCACAGAAACCCACGTAAGCAGAGTGGACGCGTAAACTTACATATAATTGATCTTGGCTCGTACAATAAACAAACCCAACAACCTTGATCTCTAGTATACTTGACTTGCAGAGCTCATGAGCAAGTCGTTTACAATCACGAGATGGCTTGAGCTTGACTTGACACATCAAAGATTGGCACGTATATAGCTAGATTTTAGTTTTTTAATTTTCTTATTTACTTATTTTTTTCATCACAAAATTAATAACATAAGGTATGTAAAATTTATTCAAGCCACAGTGCTAACAAAATACCAACATTGTAGACTTCGATTAACCTAGATATGACAAATTATTGCACCAAGGTCAAGGTTGAGCTCGTCAAGAAAACAAGCCAAAACCAAATCAATCTCAAGCTTCGGAAAAAGATTGCAAGCCAAACCAAACACCACTACTTTGCCAAAAAAAAAACTCAAAACACCACTAATTAGGCTCGACGGAAACAAGCCAATCTGTTTTCTAATACTGAGTTTGGCTCGGCTCGTTTATAGTTGTTACTGCTAAGCAGAAATATCAGACAGAATTCTCAAACATCAAAGGGAGATGAGGGATGAAACACCAAGCATGGGTTAGAAAGGACTGGTCAGAAGCTTGGAATCATATTGCTGACACGTTCAGGGTTTGGTTCCTTTCTTAGCAATTTAAGAACTTTCAGCACCACCAGCAATCCATCACCGCAGCATAGGCCCGTAGGGCATAAAAGGGGTAGCACAAAGCCACAAACACACAGGTGATAGCAACTGGACGTAAATGCAAACCACTAATAATTTAGCTTGTTCTTCCTTTATTGTGAGGATGCAGTGGTTTGGTTAGGGAATCGGTTTGAATAGTTAAAACCGAAACTCTCTTGTGAGAAAATCTTTGGATTCAACTGATGCTATAGAACAATCAGTTGCTAAAAGATACGACAACTGAACTAAAAAAAATCCAATTGCAAACCATTAAGCACAAAATGGAAACACAAGCAGCATTACAATTCTGGACCAGTGAGGTCATATTGGGGGTACTGTCTACGCCCATACAATTACGAAAATGGCTAAATACTTTAAACTCATCTCCTGGGAATATCATATAGTAGGTAAAAGTCATGATGTCCTTCATAAGTGGATCCAACATTATGCCTTGATTGCGTACTTCCTTAGTGGGAAGTACATCTCTCTCTTCTTCTCCCTCTCTGTCTTTAAAGATGCCTATCAGAAACAATTTAACAATCGAGTTAGGATAAACAGAAATTGCACAAAGCTAAAAACGGACTAGTGACTTATAACAGCTATAACACTGTAAAGCAGCTTAAAGGCTAACAAAATGAGCATAGCATGCTACAGTTCATCTGGCAAACCGGGTTTTTTTTTTGGGCAGGGGGGGGGGGGAGGCGGTTGAGATTGATAAGCAGGGAACAAATGATCAGAGAATGTCCGCAATTCGCCTTGAAAGTAAAAATAAACAAAAAAGAAAAGGTCACCCCAAAATAAAGATGGATTTAGACACAAAACCATCTTGACAACACAAAACCTCACCCTAATTTAACAATCACATTAAATTCAATGTAGATCAAACATAAAAATAAAAAACACACTCCATAAGGCAAATTTACCTTTTAGCCAAAACATAATCTTACAATAAATGAATGGATCATACAGAAAAACCATGAAATCACATACCATACTCTGTTAAACCAAATAACTTCAAACAGAGTGCTAGAAGTTACAACACAGCTGCCATTAGGGAAGAAAACAAAACTGCTTCTACATACTAATACTTGATTGAAAACCTAATTTAAAAGTAAAGTCATTTCTAGTAATTAAAAAGACAAGTCATTTCTAGTATAATAATCATCCTACATCATAGTTTACATTCATCCTTCAACAAATCCAGCTAATGCAGTCTTGGTTTCTCATACTTCTTTTCTCCATTTAGCAATGTTCATGAATATTTAATCACAACAGCTAGTGTAACATAAACAAAGTGAACTCAACGAAGAAAACCTGAAATTCCTTGCGCATTACAAAACTAGTGTTTCAATTTTTAATTCCTCGAGTATTAGCAACTACCCAAATGACGAAGAAGTTCAAAGCAACCAAAAATGAAATCTCACCATATAAGATTGAAGATTAGTAAATACCTGGTGCTTAGTCAGACGCCTCCTGATAGCCCTGGTCTTCTTTGGACGCAAATCAAGAGGAAGAAGCTTCTTGTTCTTGTAAACTTCCCTAAGAGCCGCCTTTTGCTTCTGGGAAATCACTGTCAACACCTGAGCTATAGAAAGCCTCACCACCTTGCTGCAACCACAAACCCACACACAGAAAAATGTGAACAACAGTACAAAATTAAATAACAACCAAAATGAAAATTAAACAGGGGAGAGAGGGAGGAATTACATTTTGGAGAGCTTGTTGGGGGCTCCACCAGTGACCTTGGCGACTCGGAGAAGAGCGAGCTCCGCCTTCAGATCCTTGAGCTGACCCAAAAGATCTGCCTTGGACTTGTTCCTGAGCTCGTGGACCTTGATCCTCGCTTTTACGATAAAACCAAATTAGAACAAAAAATCAGAACGAACCCAATTCAATTACAGAAGAAAGAAGAAAACGATTTCGCGAAACCTACCCATGGCTGTGGTATCTGTGTCTCTTTGAAAGAAGAAGGGCGATGAAGGAGAGGGGGAACCCTAGCGCTCGGCTGTGGTTTTAATATCGTTTGCTTCTAAAACCCTAATCTCCGATTGGGGTTGTGATACACACGTGTTTAGTGAGAGTGCAAGTCTTGGGCTGATGTGGGCTTGGGACCGTGTCCATTTGGGCTCGTCCTTGTTTTACGGACACGACTCATTGTTGTTTCAAGAAATTCACACTAATTAGGCTGCTGCATGTTAATCGTGAACAAGTCTTGCAATCACATTAACTGTTTGGATTCGGCTTATAGCACCTACAGAAGATCCGCTATCACCGGTGATAGGTTCGTAAAAACTTGGGGATAGAGGATGCTTTTCCAAAATTATAAGAGGTCTTAAATTTCCAAAAAAAAAAAAAAAAAAAAAAAATTGCATGAAACTCAAAGAAGTTGGGGGATATATTGAAATATTGGAGGAAATTAATTGTAAATTAGTATGCAACCAGCTATTAGCTATGTGTAGATAAATAGCGTGTAGCGGTAGGATCAACTCTAAGTCTTTCAAGTTTTCGGGTGAGATTATCCTTGGGCTTCCTAGTACCTGAACTTTCACTACTACAAAAAAACAAACCAGACAACGATAAATGACCGTTGTACCAGGAGAAAAGTTCCGTCGTCCATCTCGACATTGTGTGATCACAACACTCCAACAACGGTGATTCACCGTTCTATATCGATCATAGAGTCAACTCAAAAGCTAGAACCGTTGTTCCAAATCTGCGCATGCCAATGCGAGCAATTGGATGCGTAGTATGCGCTGCATCCAATTTATTGTTTGAATGACTGCTCACACAACAAAATTAAGTTCCCTGTTGACGTTGGTTACCTACTCAGACAAAAAGAAATATAATAAACTGTTATTGGATGATCTTTACCACTACATATATTTGTTATTAACTGTAGTGTGATGGTTGTAATCATATTTATGAGCAACCAATGACTGTTGTTTGTGAGTGATTAAGGTTGAATTTTGCAGCAGTTGTACAACAGATTGTTTCTATATCGTTTTGTGATTTAACAATTGGACAACTATTTATGTTTTTTATGTTGTGTGTTTCAACAATTGGACAACTTATTTTTGTATTTTATGTTGTGTGAGTTCAAATCTGACAACAAAATTTTTAGCAACAGTTGGCTGATTTATAAGTGGTTTTTGTGTAATTCAGAGCGTACACTTACTCAAAAATAATGCTCCATATATATTTGCATGGAAACAATGCTCCATTATATTTGTCAATCATCCATACATTCAAGTTTCTAGAACATAAAACCAACAAAGAAAGCATTGTAGCTAGCTTAACGTAGCAACATTCTAGCTAACAATTTCAAAAAATGAAAAACTGCAAAACCTGATACAATATATACTTAACATGCACATATGTAGCTGCTATATATATGGCTCCTATGTAGAAGGGTCCACTACTTTCCAATTGCTCAATCACTACATGCATGTCACGCGGTGCTTCTCAAGTTTCTTCTTGTCTTCCTGGCCATAAATCATTAACCATTATGGCCGCCAGGAAGACAAGAAGATTGAGAGAAGGTATCAAAACATAATTAGAGACCAACAAAACTGAGAGAAGGTACACTTAATCAATCAATCATACTATGGTCATATAACAAATTGAGAGACAAAACTTATGAGTTCATTAGATATTCATGACTCAATTCCAGAACATGCAATCTATCATACAAAGTGTTATCAGAATTAGTTGATATGATAAGATAAGCAGCAATAATAAATCCACTAAGATGTAGATACTTACTGGAATACATGCTGGAAACTACTTTCATTATGACAAGTTAAAATTGTTTGCCTGAGTTCATAAACATGCTTTCTCTGCACCTGGAAAAAGGAAAGAACAACTTCATGAGCAAGAAAGCAAGACACATAAACCTATTGATCCAATTTATAGATTGTTTCTCTTTTTTTCTCCTTCAATTTATGCACGCATTAGCATACAAGATGTTTTATTTTTAAAATGCTAACTAATCATATAGACCTCCCTGATTTAGTAGTTTTATCACTTAGTCAACATAATTGGTTGTTTCTCCTCAGGGAAGTACAAGAATCACAAAGTCTATACTGCTGGCCAATGATGAAAATTTCAAACCTAAATGACTGTGATTATAGTAAGCACATTGTACTAAAAAAAAAGACATTATTTCCAATCATACCTCCAATACTTCATCAAACTCAACCACGCTCTTTCTTCAAATATCTGATTTTAGTATAAAACTGATATAGCAACAAGAAGTGAGAGCTTTATCCTAAACCTTGTTTCTGCTCCACATATGATAAAACTTGCAGGCTTGTCATGATAGAGATATATTCTGGAATTGATCTGTCATATTGCAGATCCTTAACATCCTGCTATATGGAGCAAACCGCATAAGAAAAATGATTGTTAAGAACCTCTGAATTATTCTAATTAGAAGATACTAAAACTATAAAGATGACTCACAATTTGCATGTTTTTCATGTTTCACTATTTTGGAAAAACTGAGCTATCTCCAGTTAAGTCAGTGATTACCCTACCTCATGGAAATGATAAGAAAGACAAAACCCTAATCCAGTAATGATCTTTCAAAGCAAGAAGGGAAAGAATGTGGCTCTAAGATAACTACTAAGTTATAAGCCACGAATCACAAATATGTCATATTACTTAAGGCCGAAAGAGTAGAAGGAATGGGCCCTTCAAAGCCACTCTCTTGCATCTCTCTGGCGAAAATATTTTATAGCAATTAAGATTACACATGAAGTATTTATATACAATTAAAAAGCATAGCAGACAATTAAAGATCACTTACATAGAATCACTTCAAACCACATGCATTTTGATACAAAAATGTATATGAACTTAAACACAAAATTGGGTCACATAGAAACTAAAAGGGCAGAGTTAGTAAAATTAAAGTACCAAGTTGGCTTCGAATTAGCAGCAACGAACAACCAATATCCAGTATTCTCAAGAATCAAAGCATTCTTTGGTCCCAGTTTCCTAACCACCGGAGACAAGTACGTACAAAATCCCAAGCGACGTCGTTTCCAAATCCTCCTCCTGACACCAAAACCCACATAAGTTTCTTTACAACTCAATCAAAATGTTTTCCAATTCACCCCCTGAATTCGAAAAGTCAAAACACACATTGTTGACAAACTTTTTGGCCTTGCTGGAGAGACCAATGTTCAGGTAAATGGGTATGCACCATTCTCTCCTCCAATTTCCTTGACAAATATTCAAGAATGCACCATGTCGATCAGCAACTGATCCATCAAGGGTATCCCCATCTAAGTTGCGTTTTGTTCTTGGTGCTTGATCTCTCTATAGTAGCTTTGATCAATATTGCTTTCAGCATCGCCTTCTAGTCTGATTAGTATATAGGCGGGTGTAGCGATGATTTTTATTTGTAGTTTTTCGGTTTTGTTGTATTTTTCCTTGATCGACAAAACTAAATAAAAAAGCTATAAATAATAAATAAAAACCCTCTCTCTCTCTCTCTTTCTGAGTTCCAAGCTGCGTTTGAACCCTAGCCGGCTTTTAACCGTTGCTCGTCCAGCGGTAGCCAACATCTTTACCGTTGCTGCTGCCAAAAAAGGATGTTTTTATAGGGACTCACTTGTGGCTTTTCGGGTTTGGTTTTGGCTTGGAGTTTGACGAAAATAGCGATGGATTTAGGTTTGTTGCTGTGCTGAGGCATGGAGATCGACGGTGGGGTCGCGGCAATGGCAGCAGCAATTCGAGGGATGTCCAGGCAGTGGTAGTGTGGCTTGTTGGGCTGGGGATCTGTATCCTTTGGTTTGGGTCGTGATATGTGTCCTTCGGCTCGGTTCTTCTTCTGCATGAGTTCATTGATCCAGTGCTAGTGGTGTTTCTCATGGTGGCGCAGCCATCGAGGGGTGCTGTTACAGGCAGATTTTGACAGTGCGACACAAGCTTTGGGCCTGAGGTTGTTGGGCTCGGGCGGGAAAACTCTGGGTCCTTGTGTTGTGGCCTCTATTTAGTTTCTAATAATTTCCTATTTTTCAGGGACCTATGCTTGTTAGTTCTTAATGATAGCTAATGGGCATAGTTTTTTTTTTTTTTTTTTTTGAATAAGGGGTAATGAGTATAGTTTTACTTTGCCTAGTTGATATTATAGCTTATAGACTCGCTTTATTAAGTGAGCACTTGATGTATAATGAGTGAGATACAACATGTACCACTGTGGTACCCCCACAACCTTTTATCTATCTACTCAATAAGAGTGGAGTGATACGTAATACTCATTATGATATGAGTAATGATATTACAAAAATAAATAAATAAAAAGACTAATTTTTTCCTCATAAAGCCACTAGATTAAAAATAGTGTTATATTTTGGATATAAAAACTAACATATTTACATAAATGTCACTAGAGTAAAAAGTCAACAACCATTCTCTCTCTCCTTTCCGGTCGACCTCCGCCCAATTCTGGTGGGTCTTTAGCCGACCTCCGGTCAACTTCCGGCGACCACAAAGCTACTGTCACTAACACCAAAAGCTAATGTGGCTAGCAACAAAAACTACTATGATGAGATTTTCGGCAACCTCCGGCGACGTCACAAAAACTACTATCACCAGCAAGAAAAGCTACTATCACTAGCAACAAAAGCAACGTTGGTGAGATTTCCGGCAAGGTCACAAAACTACTATCACTAGCAACAAAAGCTACTATCACAAACAAAAGCTACACTGGTGATATTTCCAACGAGGTCACAAAAACTATTGTCACCAGCTACAAAAGCTACTGTCACCAGAAATAAAAAACTACTGTCACTAACAAAAGCTACGCTCTCCAAAATCAAAAGCTTTTATCCCTACCAACAAAGTTACTGTTACCAACACCAAAAGCTACTCTCATCAGCAACAAACACTACTGTCACCAACACTAGAAAACTACTCTCATAAGTAACAAAAGCCACTCTAACCATCATCAAAAGTTACTCTTAACAACGCCAAAAGGATTAAACAAGCAGAACAAAAACTACTCCCAGATATTGAGAAAACTATTCTCATAGATCAACAAAGCTATGGAAATGTAAATGATACAGTTAAATTAAAAAAGCTACTGCAATCGGAAAAAGAAAACAAATTCAATGATATAAAAAATATGCAGGGTCCAACAATGTATAATTATGTAAAAAAACTACTTTCATAGTTGTAAAACTTCACCACCATAGTTGTGAAAATCTATTACAATAGTTGTAGAAAGCTACTGTCAATGTAGTTGGCCGTTATTTTGCCACCTTCAGCACTAGACTTCATTGCAACATTTCTTGAGTGGCCGAATGATCTCTTAGCCAATAGAGCCTTCACTACCCAAATTGACATGATTTTCCTAATCTAGCACTGCAAATGCAAAGGGAAAGAATTTAGGAACAAAGATACACAAAATATTAATATCTGAAACGCAAACTAAAATCAGCAACGTGCAGTTGCACTATAAATGTGGTACTCTTTATTAATTGGATAATCAGAAACAAGTAATCTAAAAAGCTACTGATATAGGTACGTAAACCTACTATGACACATGTACAAAGCTACTTGACCAGTAATAAAAAGCTACTGACAAAGAAATTTATTGCACAAAATCATATGCTGATTGTCCATGTTTGTCCATGTTGATAGCGCAACACAAATCTCAACCAAGAAATGCTAGGAAACTAAGTTTCATTCAAAATTTTGATACAGTGCTAGCATTACACTAACATACATGCAATAACATATAAGATAAGACAACAATCAATCAATAACAAATGGCAATAGCAGAATGTCAATCTTTTTGAATCCTCTAAGCCTAACAGGAATGGATTGTAAGCTGCAAGACCTCAAACTACATTTTTCATTTTTGATTTGATTCTAAGAACCCATAGCAGTGAATACTACTCATCGATGATACACAAAAGGTTGATTCAAATATTCTATGAACAATTACTTCACAGTTTTCACTAGGCAATTAAAATTGAGGTTTTCAAAACAATTTGCAGCTACAAATTCAAATTCAAACGAAATGGAAATGCGAATTACTTTGGGAGACGACGAAGCCGAGGTGAATCCGAGACTTGGAGACAACGAAGTCGAGGCAAGGGTGCATAAGAAAGCTAGGAACATCGATGACAGAACACCGAGAAACGCCGACAGGGCTCGGATCTACACAGAGAATGAGATCTGGAAGCAAGCCAACACCAAATTCAGAGGACGGCGACGTTGGCCTTGTTAGTGATGGCGACCGGAACTTGTTCGCAGACCTTGAACATCTACACACACTGGTGGACTGACGCGAGCTTGTTGCCACCGTGAATCTTCGAGTCGCAGGTCAGACACAAGTGGGCCGAGTCGGTGAGGCAAAAACTTGCAGGTTCGTTAGGCTTGGGGGAGAGGCCCGGCAAGAAATCTCAACACCAAATTACGAGGATGAGGTCGAGTTCACAGAGAAACCATAGGCGAGTAGAGAATTGGAGACATCTGCGTTGGACTCCAGTGAGGTAGCTTCGATCGGAGCTTCTTCGTCGTCGTTGTCTTCAGGCATGGCGGCGTCGTTTTGAGGTTTTCCAGGCTTGGACCGATTGGAATCTCACCAGATTAGAGGATGTGGTCGCCGGAATCAGAAGGGGGAGCGTCGTGCCAGTGGTTGCCGGAATCGGAGGCGGAGACCAAAAACGTGAAAATCTGTGGTCGAGGAGAGAGAGAGAGACTGTGATCGGAGAGAGAGAGAGAGAGAGAGAGGTAAGGGCGTACACAGCAGAATTAATTGGGTTTCTTAAGTGGGAGGGTAAAACTGTCAAGAGTGAATTAATTTGTGGAAACAAGTGACCCTATGTGTATAAAAATAATTAAGTGACTTTATCACTAATTAAAGTTTCAAAACATGTAATTTTAAAAAAAAATAAATAAGAAATATTAGAGAGCTTTTCAGAATCACGGAAAGTGTAAATTCATCCGACTCGTTATAGAATTAGATACGTGAAGTTTCGACAGAGGAGCAATCGGGCGGCCATAAATCCCTCAAAACTGTTTTTCTTCCACTTTGTATTCGTAGAATTCAAACCCTAATGATGCTTATAGAAGAAGAAGCCACAGAAGAGCACAATGTGAAGACCCCAAAACCCTCGTCGCCATCCACCAACAAAGACGCCTCCGACGGCTTCGAAACTGCTAGCGACGTTGAGTTGGGACCCAACGAAAGCGACAACGGAACCCAACTCCAAGACAAACCGCAAAATCTGTCTGAGGCCTATGACCTTGCATTGAAACAGGTTTACAATGCTCTTCATTTCTTTGCTGACGATACAATTGCTGTTGTTACTTGAAGTATTCGACTCAATTTTCTGTTTAATTTGAAGGAAATTTTTGCCCAGTAGAAGCTTCATATTTCTCTTTAGAAATCTTCTAGTGAGTTACTTATATTGAAGCCCATCTCGAGTTAGGTCCTTCTCAGTTGTATGTAGTTTTTCTTATCTGATTGAAAGTATTGTTTTAGTAATTAAGATTCATATATTTTCATTCAGATACATGTTATTGATCTGTTGTATCTGCATCCGGAACAGAAATCGCTCGAGCAAGCAAATGAGGTTAAATTGGAAGGCAATGGACTGTTTGGGAATGGACAATATGAAGAGGCATTGTCGCAGCATGAACTTGCTTTACAACTTGTGCCTGACATGCCTTCATCTGAGGAATTACGTTCCATATGTCATTCAAACCGTGCCATATGTTTCTCGAAGCTGGTATGTAATCCGATTAATATCAGGGCAAATATATCATGAATCGTCTTAACTTTTTAGTTTTCTTAATATATATTTCTATACCGTTGCATCTATGTGGATATGAAAGTTGAGGTATCATAGTTGAAGATATTGACACATTATAGACCTGTCTAGTGCATCCTCACCAATTAGATGGGTTCCCTACCTCTGCCCCCTTCCTGAATAAGTGGGTGAATTTGTTTTTTATCATATGAACAGAAAATTCATGATCGTTGCACTTGATGTTAGACAGTGTCACCTGTAATGAATCCATGCTTCAGATGCTCTTCTTTTAGGATTTGTGCTTCACTGCTTAATATCTTCTGGGTTTGAATCCCCTTTTGCTTATGATTGATTATTGTGGGATTTAAATGGCAGAGCTTTTGGAAACTAAAGGATTATGTAAAAGAAGAGTTGGTGAATCTTTAAAGAAAAAGGAGATATAGAAAATAATAGGAACGGGATTAGAGAGACTAAGTACAGGACAAGATATCAAGGAACAAAACCTTGAACAACACTTAATTTCCATCACTTGGAATCTGATTTGCTTTGGCACAGATTCTTATAAAACACCCTTGACTTTGCCTTTTGTATCTCTCCCTCTATCCAAAGGAACCAAAAAAAAAAAAAAAAAATCTGTAGACTTCAGATAGAATTCTAGAAATCACTGTCAAAATGCTAAAAGAACTAAATAAAATTGGCTTTATTAAGGATGTGTAATTTTTAGAGTTGAGGTTGTTGAAAAAATCAACAAATACTGATATGTAGGTTGTAAACGATGATAATTTTTGTCGAAATTTCTGATCAGGCCTTGTACAGGTGCTGCTATTTTCAACCAATAATAAGCTTTTTTCACGTATTATTTCTTGCTATTAATTTTTTCAGAAAGGCTTCATATTCTTTCTCATTATAACTTCTGCATTCCATTCACTTCTTACTAGTGCATTATCAATAGTCTTTAAATTTTAGTGCTGCAGGGTAAATACGAAGACGCGGTTAAGGAATGCACAAAAGCACTGGAATTAAATCCTTCATATATGAAAGTGCTGATTAAAAGAGGAGAAGCTCACGAAAAACTAGAACATTTCGAAGAGGCTATTACTGGTATTTATGGCATTTTAAACATTTTATTGTTATATATCTTGGACAATGGAGCACCATTATTGACTCTGTTTTGTTCAGCAGAAACTTCTTTGTCTTCTCATGTGTATGGGTTAGTCGTATTTTACTAAAATGTATTGCTTCATTTTCTTTTCATTTTGCAGATATGAAAAAAATCTTAGAACTTGATCCTTCAAATGACCAAGCCAGGAAGGCCATTCGGTGCTTGGAGCCACTTGCTGAAGCAAAGAGAGAAAAGGTGAAAGAGGAGATGATTGGTAAGTCGAATAGTCATTTCGTGGGCATTTATATTTACTTTGCAGGATTTGTAGTGTTACGTGTTTTTGCTGGTGACCACTGGATCAAATTATTCCCAAATTCTGTCTGTACCCAAAAAATAAAAGAATAAATAAATAAACTAAAGGAGAAAAGAACGAAAAGGAATAAAACCCGATTCATACCATAATAGACCACTCTGCTAGCTTTCCATATCTTAGGGACGGGAACTAGATTGTATTGTAGGGTAATTGGGCAGTTTTGCAAAATTCAATTACTTGCGAATGACTGAAGTGAATATTTGTTTGGTTTGGTGAACAATGCCAAGACTAATAGAGGAAAAAAGATAATCCTAAAAATTTCAGGCTACTGACCGTACTTTTTTAACCCATGCTCTTGCTTGGCATAATAGCTTTTTGTATTGAAGTATTTCATTTGGATGGATACTTTGTTCATGATTTCCAAAGTGAGCATTAAGACTATTTTATTCTTGTGAATGATGCCAAATGAACAATATTGAATTGATTATGTGCCTTTATTTAGAAGAATGAATACTTACATGTGTAAACAGAGAGAAATTGAAAATTTATGTTCTATTCTTTCTTGGATTCATGATTGTTATTCATACATTTCGTTCTTTCCAGTGACGTTCAATGCTAGGTATGAATTTGCTATGCTTGTGGGTCGTATAATTGCATGCTGTGGCATATTTCATTATACAATGTAGGCTGCCATTTAACTAGGCATGTAATTCTTCTATATGAACAGGGAAGTTGAAAGATATGGGCAACTCTTTGTTGGGCCGATTTGGAATGAGTGTTGACAACTTCAAAGCCGTAAAAGATTCAAACACCGGCTCCTATTCTATTTCATTCCAACGTTAAACTTGGTGGTGAAATTGTTGATAATATTATCCCCTTTCATGAAAATAGGATATAATTTTATATGAATGGAATTGGTAGTTGATGAGAGTTTATTATATTTGATCCATGTTGTTTTTGTTGGTTGATTGTTTGTTTGTTTGTTTGTTTTTTCTTGCTCTTGGCAGCTTACTATCAACTCTCATCTTTTACCAAGAAGGACTGTGTGTGTGTGTGTCTATATATATATATATATATATATATATATATATATATATCTACAATCCGGCTACATTAAGGACGTTCTTAGTTTTTCTTAGGTACGGATTTCCGGTTTTAACCCACTTTCCGATCACATTTTCACATCTTAATCGTTCAGTTTTTAGATCCTAATGTATAGATCACTTATGTAAAATTTTAGCCAATTTGGTGATCGTTAAGGCATCCAAAACTGCAATTTACCATTATAAATACGAACGGTTCCGTTTCGACAGATTCAGTCCGTTCGTGTAAATTGCAGTTTTGGATGTCTTAACGATCACCAAGTTGGCTGAAATTTTGCAGGGGGATCTATACATTAGGACCTAAAAACTGAACGGTTAAGATGTGAAAATATGATGGGAAAGTGGGTGCAAATCCGCACCTAAGAAAAACCAAAGACATCCTTACCTGAGAAAAATCCTATATATATATATATATATATATTTTTTTTTTTTTTCAGAATCTTTACATCCTACATCTTTAAATCAAGGGTGGTGTTATTGACACACCCCTTCTACTTTTCTATTACTTTAATTCAATTTATTTATTTATTTTTTACAAATTATCCTAACTACTCTCATTTGCAATTCTGTTTTTTTTTTCCTTCCTAGTTGGCAAGTCAATCATCTCTAGTCTTATTTGCCCGCCTCCTTCTATGAGCTCTGTCTTCAAAACTCGTTTTCCCTCTTTTCTTTTCTATCAAAAACTAGTAAAAATAAAATCATTAACCAACCAAAAGGCAATTCTTCAAAATACAGAGACTCATTTAGAAGCAAAAAAAAATCCAATTTCTTACTAATGAAACACATATAGAAAGAAATATGATAATATTATTCAAGCATGATATCAATTCTAAGTTAAAACCCAAAACGAACAGACCCATAAAACTACCAAGCCGAAGGAAATCAAAACCTTAATATTAAAATTGTACTTAACAAATGCACCAAATAATTTCAGTTAATACTACATTAAAGAGATAGAATGATTATACTAAAAGAAAAAGAGGAAAAAAAAAAGATTTGAAGACAGAGCTTACAGAAGGAGGCGAACAAATAAGACTAAGGATGATTGACTTGCCAAATAAAAAAATGGAAAAAGAAATAGAATTGCAAGAGAGGATAGTTAGGATAAGGGAAGTTTTAGTCGCACATCCCTAAATACTTAATACACACCTCTTACTTAATACACCACTAATTTGATTTCTTATTCTATCATTTTATTAAATACACCACTCAAACTACCTAAATTATCCTCAAATCTCAAAATTCTATATAAAATCACTTTATATAAATCAATATTAAAATCATCATGCTAAACTTTATCATAATCACAACATTCTATATATATATATATCGTAATGAATTTAAATGCATTTATTTATCAGAATCATCATAATAATTTTTATTTTCTTTCAATTATTATCATGAAACCTGTACAATCTTAAGAATTTTGTTATTTAAAATCATAATCACAACATTCTATATAATCATAATGAATTAAAATGCATTTAATTATCAGAATCATCATAATAATTTTTATTTTCTTTCAATTATCAGAATCATCATAATGAAACCTGTACAATCTTAAGATTTTGTTATTTAAAATTGCTGGTAGTCAAGATTGTTGAAAAATAATCAAGAACATATAAAAAGGAACCCAACTAGGTTTATAACTACATTGTTGTTATTTTCACTCCATTAGTTATCATGAAATAGCATATATAATCATAACATCAGGATTTGTAATGCAAAATTGTTAGTAGTCAAGCTTGTAGAAGAAGATTCCAATTAGGGTTATATATATCATACTAGTTTTTATTTTTTTTTCTATTAATTACCATGAAAAAAATATGTGAAGAATTTTATAATGCATAATCCCTAATAATCAAGCTTTTCATGAACTCATGACAAAGATTTCAACTTGAATTTATAACAAAATTAAAAGCTATTAAACATATTCCAACTATAGTTCCTTTTCTAATATGGATGTCTTTTTAGTCATTTTATTTACCCATATAATCTGATTTTAAATGTAGAAAAATTGGAATGTGTATTAAGTATTTAGGGATGTGTTAATAAAATTTCTCAAGAGAATTTGTCAAAAAATAAATAAAATAAAATAAAATAATAAAAAATAGAAAAATGTGTGAATAAAGAAAATAGGTGTTGGCTTTCACCACTGTGCAGTCATGCCTTGTCCGACGACACGCCCTCGTGGTGGTGTCGTCGGACGGGCTGTTCAAGGTGGAAGGGTCGATCGATGGTCCTCTAGTATGCCCAGTCAGTGTGGAGATCGAATGTTGCCGGGATCAGGTGTTGGTTTGCTGGGTTCTGGACGTTATGGATGGGAAGGCCGATGGGGATTCAGTGGTTTGCAGCGGCGGTCGTGGTCTTCAGGGTGCGATCTGGTAAGCCTCCGCCTCAGGGTCTTATCAGTTGGGATACATCCGGGCGGCCGAATTGGGTGGAAAGTGGATTTGGATACGGCTAGCCATTGGTTTGGCCTGGTTGTAGGACACGGTGAAGCACCGATTCTGGGTTTTGTCTGTCTGGTGCTGGGTTGGTTGGCACTGGTTGTGGAAAGCAGAGGTAGGGGTGTGGATGGCGAAAGGCGGGCGGCGGGATTTCGAGGGAACAACCGGTGCGGTGGCTGCAGATCTAGACATGGGCTTGGTTAAGAACTTTGTGGGCCTGGGCATATGCTTTGGACCCAAACTACATTAATTTATATTTATGTTCTTTGCTTTTTTAATTAGAATTGGCTTTAAGCTAGAATTAAGTCCCTACCAACTTGGGTTAGGGCTTAGGGTTTTGGGTTTTGGTTTGTGGTATTGGCAGGTGTTAGGTTGTAAGGGCACTTTAGATCAGGGTTGTACGGTAGTGAAATCACCACGACCGAGCCCAAAATCTATCCCCTTTGTCTGAGTTAGTGAAGACTAGGCCCAACAAACTTCAAAGGACCTAAGAATCCTAGGAAGCTTACTGTTGTGTTCTTCTCGGCAGCCTGTTGTATATGCACAGCAGTGAATTGAACATTCCAAAAGAGGCTTGGCAAGATGCGTGTGGCGTGGGAGCTAGAAAAGCATGAGTTTCAGAAGAAGAAGTCTCAGTAGTGTTGTATACTGGTTGAGATATAAGAGATAAGGAGTTTGGATAGGAGATGAGTTTGAAAGGATGGAAAACTATGGATGGATTTGGGAGAGAGGAGGCATGGGAGAAGAAGAGTGCTAGATAGCTTGCTAGCACACTCCATTCTGATCCCCTTCTTGGTTAATAACATGGCTATTTATATGCAATTCCAACAGCTAAGTGAATCTCGGTGGAAGGTCTCTACTGCTGGGTAAAGAGATGGCTTTGGTTAAATGTGTGTATTGGATTTTGCACTGTGTTTTGGTTTGTCAGGTTGTGTCTAAGGTTGTGAGACTGTGGAATAGGTTTGGCAGATTTTCTGCCATAATTTAGGCAGGATTTGCTGCTGTAATTTACTGTTGGGATTGCAATCCCAGGATTTCAGCTGTGTTGCTGGGATTATGTTTCTGCTGCTGTTAGGATCAGAAATCCTATGTTAGCATTTACTGTTTTGTTTGGTCCTAAAGGATTTGGGCTTGGGCTTTTGGTCTCTTTCTCTTCTTCACTGACCCATGTTAGGATTAGACTACTAGGCTTGAATTTTGGTTCCCAAGTCCAAAATTACTAGTGTCTAAAACTAACGATGGGTTCATATTTTTCCGTAACCTTCCACACCACACCCATTCTTGTAAACCCCAAGTGCATGAATGTGGTTTGGGTCTACGTGCGTGGCGTGATGATTGTGGGTGTAATTTGCCTCGAAATATGAATTGGGCTTAAAGCATGAATTGGACTTGTTAACTGAATTTTTGGGTGTCAACATGGGTTTACTTTAGTCCTATATCCGACGGTCCAACAATTCACTTTGATCAAGTTCGAAGTCACAACGAGTGTTGGCTTGGTCGATCAAAGGTAGGTCAGGTGGACTTGGGGTGGTGAGTTAGTGTTAACAAAGTTAAGTATTAAGGATCTACTGCTCCTGCGCATATTGTCTTTGCCATATAGTTATTGTGTAAGTCTTTTTTTTAGTCAGAGCCCGTCTGGCTCCTTCATTCAGTCATTATAGGTTTCCAGTGTGAAGTCTAGTGACCATTTATGTGTAAGAGATCTTGTCCAAATTCATTGTAACCAATTCATTATTAATGAAGTTTCTTATTGATAAAAAAAAAGAGGTGTGTTAATAACACCACTCAATCAAATAAACGATTAATAAATAGTGGTCCAGCTAAAACATGGCTAATTTGTTTTAGATCTTTTCTTTGGTATGACACTTCAATAGCATCATGTGCCGGCGATTCAACCCTTTATTGGGCCTGAGAATCTAAATGCAATCAATTTTCAAATGCAATGTTCCATAAATAAACAGCGAGTGTAATCATGTGTGGCCACTCAACCAAGATGGGCACCAGACACTATCATTCAATACTGAAACTTACCGAGTGAGCATTTATTTGAGGTGCCTAGCTGTGGACCACACGAATGTGTCCTGCATGTTATCTAGCTCAAAGTAGCGAATTAGGTTAATTCATCAGTCAAAAACTAGCAAATAAAGTGGAAACATCAATAGTGGGTGTAAAGGGTTCATTAAGTTCCTATGTTCCCTGCACCTATCCAATTAATTTCACATGGTGTCTCATGTACAGAAAATAAAGAAAATGGTCGCTGCCTCCTAGTGGCAGGGTGAAACTTAGTGTCATTGGATTTATTTTCCGGTGGTAACATAGTGAGAAAACTGTATTATTTGTACCGATGTTTCTTCGTAACAGAGTTGTCTTTTCGGTATGTCACAATATCTGTAAAGTGAATAGAGTAGCCAGTCGCGTACTCTTCGCTAATTAGTACTTGTTTGTAATTGAGACTCCTTTTACTATCTCAGGAAGTTCTCTGGATGTGTTTTGTAATCTGGGGTATAGGCACAATGTCCCCCCCCCCCCCCCCCCCCCCATGTATTCAGCTGTTTCATTAATCAAAACTTAAGGGCAGCCGCACCGGCCCTTATTTAAAAAAAAAAAAATGACTATGGTAGTTGTTGATTTCATTATGTAAAGATATGTGTAATGTATACGCAAATGAATGTAAAAGATCCAACTTTGGTGAAAAACCAGAGTATAGCAAATCAAACACACTGTATTCCCTCTTGTTTGATATGGAGGACATTAAGAAGGGTCGGAGGGTTATCCTCTTCCTACTTCCACTTCAAGGCCACATAAACCCCATGCTTCAGCTAGCCAACGTTCTACATTCCAAAGGCTTTTCCATAACCATCATCCACACCCAGTTCAATTCCTTAAACCCTTCAACCCATCCACACTCCACCTTTCACTCGATCCCAGATAGGTTATCGGAAGCTGAGGCCACCACAAAAGATATTTTCCTTCTTTTCCGTCTTCTCAATACTAGGTGCATTGAGCCTTTCCGCGAATGCTTGGCTAGGATATTGTTATCTGATGATTTTGGGGATGAGCCTGTTGCTTGCTTGGTCTCCGACAGTCTCTTTGACTTCACTCAGTCTGTCGCCGAGAGCCTTAAGCTCCCCAATATTGTGTTAGAGACTGGAGATGTCTCTCCCATTGCTGTTTTTAGGTCATTTCCACTTCTGCGGGAAAAGGGTTACCTCCCAATACAAGATTAGTTTTCTCTCTCAAGTCTTAACTAACTTTTGGATTCTGCACTTAATCGTGTATTATTCTATTACCTTATATTTTCTTTAATGCTGCTATAGGAATCCAAAGTTGGTGTACCAAAATCATTTACCAAGTAAAGTGGCAAGACTAGTTTAGGGTACACTAATGGGAAAAGTAATCTAGTACATAATTTTTGAATGGAAAAAATTTGGTGTATGATATGTGATTAAAAATTTGGGATCTCTAGTAACATGTTCTCTTTTGTTTTGGCATTAGATTCTCGACCAGAAGAGCCGGTTGTAGAGCTTCCACCTCTGAAAGTAAAAGACCTTCCGGTGATTCCAAATGGTGACCCCGAGAATTATTGCCAACCATGTGTCATGGTCGCTTCTAAAATGGCCACCTCCGATGGGAAATTCTACATTACCTACATATATGTGATACACTCATTTACAGATCTGACAACGATTTTGTTATCATTGTGGTAAATAAAGTTATTTTTTTGGTAATTTTAGTTCTATTAGATGTAATAACTCCACCTACGATATTTTTATAAGTTTATTAACAAATTGTTGTCTATGTGGTAACTTGGTTTAATTATATGTAAATGTGTAAAACAAATGTGATAACTTTGTTGTCAATGTTGTAAATTTGGTTCAACTAAATTGTAATTTTAGTTCAATTAGATGTAAATGAGGATATGATAAACATCCAAATACTATAGACAACCCCCACCTCCGAAGGGCTCATTTTTAATTCCTTTCAAGATCTTGAACAAGATGTATTGTGCACACTTTTCAAAGAGATCCCCAACCTTCCAGTTTTCCCAATAGGTCCGTTTCACAAATGTATTCCTGAGGTCTCTTCTTCGAATGGGTTGTTATCTGCATAAGAGTGACAAGACCAAGGTTGCACATCTTGGCTTGATACTCAAGCACCAAAATCTGTCATCTATGTTGGCTTGGGGACAATTGCAGCAATAAATGAAGCTCAATTTCTGGAGATAGCTTGGGGACTAGCCAACAGCAACCAAACCTTTTTGTGGGTGGTTCGACCCGAATTAGTACATGGGTCAGAATGGCTTGAACCATTGCCTAGTGGGTTTCTTCAGACTTTGAATGAGAGAGGACACATTGTGAAATGGGCTCCCCAAAAAGAAGTATTGGCACATTCAGCAGTTGGAGCCTTTTGGACTCACAATGGGTGGAACTCTACACTGGAGAGTATCTGTGAAGGGATCCCTATGATTTTTATGCCATGTTTCAATGATCAAATGACGATTGCAAGATATGTAAGTGACGTTTGGAAGGTCGGTTTACAGTTTGAGCATGGGGTTGAGAAAGACGAGATCAAAAAAACGATTAGAAAACTGATGGTGGAGAAAGAAGGGAATGAGATCAGGGACAGGAGCTTGAAGCTAATGGAGAAGTCAAGTCATTCCTTGAGAAAAGGTGGCTCCTCAAACCAATCCTTGGATGCCTTGGTCAAACACATTTGATCATTTAAGTAACTCAGAACTGGGTGAATTCCCAATTTGTTTTCATGGCTTGAACTTTCCTAGTAAAAGACGGTTACTTTGTTAGCAAGCTACATTGCTAGCTAGCTTTTGAATAAGACTGTACGGCTAGGGTGAACCGTGTTAGTGTCTTTAGTCTTTGGAGGTTGCTGGCTCCTTAATTTCCTTGTTCTTGGGGCTTATCATGTTGGTGTGTTCCTCAGCCGTGGTTTTCATATATGTTTGTCTGGTGGTTCTTGCTTCCCGAGTCTTCGCTTAGAAAGATGCTTTGCTGTTGTAATTCATGGATAATTATATGGTTTTTGAGCTTGAATCTTCATGACTACTGCCAGTCTGTTTGCAAATGCTAATTAACCATCTTGTTAATGCCATAAAACAATGTCTTCACTAACTCATAATGCCATTTTTAGTCGTTGTGAAAACCATCACTGTATAGAACTGATTATACACTAGTCACTCCCTCTACAGACAAGTATGAATAGCTAGTCTCCATGCCTCAGACTAGTACTTCTTTATCTCAATTCGTCTCCTTCACTTCCCCTCAATTGCTTTCTTGTATATTGGCTTCTCTATCTCCCCTCTCTCCACCTTGTTCTCTTAATGTAACCCAACTCTCCAAATGTTACTCACAATGCTTTAACTTTGCTAGTTTCTATAGCATCTACAGAAAAAAAGTTTTCAGCTATAAAACATATCAAAATAACATTGCGCAATAAGATAGATAATAACTTTTTGGAAGATACATGATTGTTCACATTAAAAAAAAGCTAGCCGATGAATTATGATCCAGTTTCAATAATTAAAATGTTTGCCTCTATGCAAGAGTGCATAGTATAATTTGAGTAGGTATATTTTTTTGTGTTAAACTTTAATTTGTTATCGAATTTCTATCTAACGTTATAATGTTAACTTATTGGATTAGTTAGGTTACATTAAGAGAACCCTAAACCTTAGCCCAACCCCTTTTAAAATCCTACCTCCACTTTTGTAGATGATACCAGAAATTTTTTTTTATCACAACCATTCGAGTTCTCCTGAAGTGGTACCTAAAGCCACATTCGCTTACAACTCCGGCCAAAGATGACACGTGAGGTACACGTGTCTCATTTATTAGAGAAAATGACGTTGTTCTCTTCACAGTATCACTGTCATCGCAATTTCCTCCAAAATTAGGCAGTTGGAGGGAAATCTTTACCAATTTCCCTTCCATTTCTATCTTTACCAATTTCCCCTCCATTTCTTTCATTTTAAGCCAAAACCTAGTCAATTTGCAGGGAATTTAATCATATTCCTACAAATTCTTTTAACCACTTAGAGAATAAAAATTAACAAATTTCCACCTCACTGCTATCGTGGAGTTGTCTCCCTTGTATTGGCTTCATGAACATATAAGAACCCAGGGAGATGCTTTCACGGGTGTAATTGAAAAATAGTATGAATTTGTCAAATTCAGGGTTGAACGAAAGAATTTTAGGTTTAGTATTTGGTATTTCGATTCATTAGGCCAGAACCGACAGCATGCGCCCCCATGCACCACCAATACGAACACCAAATTAGGCTGCATGGCTTATATACCAAAATGAACATCACAACCGAATGATCAACTTTTATACTTGCACCGAAGCTTGAATCGGCGTGGATTGGCCAGAAAACTCATCAAAAGCTCCGGGAGTCCGAAACTTCACATCGATCTAATCCTCTCCTCATGTCGAATAGATGCAAGAGGCTTGGGGGATGTTGATCACCAGCTAAAGAGCTTGAAAGCCCAAGTGGTTTCACGGTCAACAGTGGCCGGAACATCGAGAAAGAGACGGGTTAAAGAAACAGGTTTGCCGCACCCGAAGCTCTTCGATTCTCTTTCATCGACGTGAATTGAGGTAAACTAAGAGAAAGGGATGAGGCGACGTGAAATGGCAGTCCAAAATTGACCGGTGTAATGGTCCGCGGTGGCTAGACGGAAAAGAACCCATCGGACCCCAGGTTCGGGTTGGGAAGAGAGAAACCCCCCCCCCCCCCCCCCCCCCCCCCCCCCCCACAAACTGTAGGGTTCCTTAAACACTACTCAAGGAAATGTCGATATTGTCCCTATGAAAGTCACCGAAAACTCCGACATAAAAATTCAACTTCCGGATATCATAATTTACTCAAATGTGCTCCGATTTTAGCGTGATACTTGTCGGTTTAACATGTCTACATCTTTGGTGAAGAAAATTTCTTTAAAAAGCAACCCGAATAAAAAGTCAACTTTAAAGCCCCTAAAAGTTGAAATGAAAGTAAAGTAAAGACTTTCGTCGTTTATCATCTAGATGACCAGTAAACCGGTAACTCTAGGTACGGGGGCGTGACAAGAATAGTTCAATCTCTTGGTTTTATTACTAGATTCAAGTCATTCAACAAATAGAGGACTTTGGTCCAAACTTAAAAAAACATGGGATATCTCACTTTAGTAATTTTGTAATGAAATTAACTTTGTTATAACATTAATCAGGCATGTAATGTGAAGGTGCGTGTTTTTTTTTTTTTTTGAATCATGAAAGAACTATTATTAAAAGACCTCAATGGAGGTACTTATAATCGTGATTGAGAACATCACGAATACATGCAAGGGCTAGACTTATCCATACATAACTGTGAATTGCCTCAAAACCTATTCGACAAGTCTGTGCGCCACCATATTGGTGGATCGCTGTTGGTAGCCAAGTCAGATACTGGGAATTTTCTGCATGGCACTTTGTATATCATCGATCAATCCTTCATTAGCTAAGAGAGTGTGATTAGAGCAGAGAGCCTCAGCAATGGCCATTGTACTATAGCTTTCCACTATTACCTGTTGTATTTGAAGGGAGACAAGTAAATCCAGACCAGCACGAATGGCCATGAGCTCACATTGCTTCCGAGATGCAGCATGTCCATCCGGACTAGCAAATGCTGCTACAAATCTTCCTGAGGCATCACGTAAGACTCCTCCTACTCCTCCCTAAGTTGCCAATGACAAGAACGCAATGTCCACGTTCAATTTTAAAGCTTCATGTTCATCAGGTTTCCACTTAGGTCGTAATTGCACCTTAGAGGTTTTTTCACTCCTCCTTGAGCTTTTTGAAACTCATCAAGCTAGGATAAGCTGCTCAATACCACATCCTGAGCTGTTTGTTATGTACCAGACCACAACATATTATTCATGTTCTTCCATAGAGCCCAGATGATCATCATCAAACATGCAAAGCTGTCAGAACTCAATGTGACTGCCGGCATTCCAATATCCACTCTTTGAAGTTTAGGGATGGTAATATAGTAGTCTCCAAGTTAAAAGGAGCATTCAAAAATATGGTGGACACTATTGGACATTTGCAGAACAAATGAACCACATCTTCTAATTGATGATCACAGAGAAGGCACTTGGTGTCTCATTCATACCTTTTAGTAAGCAACCGGTCTTGAGTGGGGAGCAGATTATTGCAGGCCCTCCACACACAAATACTCGCCTTGCCAAGCACTTTGGCTGTCCACAGGTTCTTCCAGAGTTCTTTGTATGGATCTCCACTTGACATGGAAGTGAGAGTGTTATGCATGACTTCTACCCTTGCAATCCAATACAAGACTTGATAGATAATTACCTCTCTTCTCCGGGCTCCAAATTAACCGATTCAGACTATGGTTATGACTTAGAGGAATGCAAAGATTGTGAAGACCCGAAATTTCAGTTAAATATTTTGTAATTCAATATTTGTTCAATTATATGAATTATGAATTTTGGGATTGATTCGTATGTTGTTGTATGAGAAATTTGGTTTCAAATGATTTTAGTTTCGAAATTTAACGTTATTTAGGGTTTACTAAAATCGACTTTTTATACATAAGGAATTTGAGAAAACTTCCTTCACGAAAGTTGTAGAGCTCGTCGATTGTACATAGCTTTATAATGATGAAACGAAGGGGAGCAGCCCGGCCCCTACTCTATTGGCGGTGGCTCTGCCACTAACTCCGGGGACCTTTTCCGGCCACCTCCCCAATTATAGCCTCCCAAAAGGAGCACTGAGGAAAGTACATAGCTTTATATAGCCTAGCAGTCAAAGAGTGTGGATTAGAGAGAATCCTCCATCCTTGTTTAGCAAGTATAGCAATATTGTAAGCATAGATGTTCTTAAAACCCATACCTCTCTCCTGTTTGGTTACACATAGTCTCTCCCAATGTCTGCAATGGATTCTCTTCTACTCATCTGTGTGTCCCCAAAAAAATGAGGCACATAGTTGATGAATATCATCACACATACTTTTTGGTAGTAGATAACAATTCATAGCATAAAGAGGCATTGTCTGAGCCACTGCCTTGATAAGAATTTCCTTGCCTGCACAATTAAGGATTTTCGATTTCCAGTTAATCAACTTCTTCGATAGCTTCTCCTTGATGTACTCAAATTTTGCAGTTTTAGATTTCCCCACTCTGAATGGTAAACCAAGGTATTTGTCATGTTCTTCTTTTCTTTCCACCTCAAGGATGGATGCCATATTAGTTTGAAGATCAAGACTGACATTCCTGCTGAAGACAACACTGCTTTTTTGGAAGTTCACTCTCTAGCCAGAAGCTTGTTCATAGACCTTGAGAATATGTTTAAATGCATGACATTCCTCAATAGTAGCTGTTCCAAATAACAGAGAGTCATATGCAAAAAATAAATGATGGAGAACAGAAGCTTGTGGGCACATTTTAAGTCCTTGAATCAAATTGGTGTATACAGCCTTGGTGATTAGAGCTGATAGGCCTTCTGCACTGAGAATGAACAAGTAGGGTCATAGGGGATCTCCCTGCCTGATTCCCCTGGTTGGTAAAATATGTCTAGTGGGTTCTCCTTGCACCAATATTGAGTAGCTGACTATGGTGACATTGTTCATGACCACAGCTATCCAATTCAAATGAAACCCTAGCTTAGTGAGAATAGCTTGCAGATAGGGCCACTCTAACCTGTCATATGCCTTACTGATGTCTAACTTCAAAGAGAAGAAACCATTTCTTTTTGACGAAGCTTATGCATAAAATGTGCTGCTTCATTGGCCACCAGGGTATTATCCTGGCACATATGCACTTTATAGTGGAGATATAATGTGAGGTAACCACACCTTAAGTCGATTGGCAACAACTTTGGAACAAATCCTGCAAAGGACATTGCTTAAAGCAAGACGAAACTGAGCAGCTTCTTTAGGACTCTTTATTTTTGGTATTAAGCAAAGATAAGTGAAGTTGGTAGCTATCCTCATGTCACCTGTCTCCAAAAAGCTACGTACTGCCATGCATACATCAACTTCCACAATATTCCAATATTTTTGAAAGAAGAATGGGGACGTACCATCAGGGTCAGGACTTTTTGAGGGTGCATTCGATAGAGAGCAGCTTTGATTTCTTCATTTGAATAAGGTTGCATAAGATGTGCATTCATTTCAGAAGACACTTTTAATAGTGTTGCCTGCATGATCGCTTCTATAGCCTCTATGTTGGTACTTTCAGAGGTCAAAACATTATTGAAATAAGCTAGGAGAAATCTTTGAATCTCAGTTGGTTCCACTTGCCATTTCCCTTGTTCATCATTGAGCCCCCTGATTAGGTTTTTGCTCTTGCAATTAGTAGCTTTTCTGTGAAAAAAAGCCGAAATCCTGTCACCATCCTTGAGCCAAATTGCTCGAGCTCTTTGTCTCCAATACTTCTCCTGTTGAGCCAAGAGTTGATTGTGCTTTACATGCAACTGCCTTTGTTATTCGTATTGCTCTGGTGAATAAGGTCGATGCATGAGATCATTGAGCTTCTCTTGAATGATTCTCATTTCCACCTTTTGATTATTTAGTTCAGAAGAATACCACTGCATCAAAGTGTCTCCTGTGTCTTGGATTTTTAGTGCTATTTGTTCTAGAGCATCAACAGTGGATGGTTTGGACCATGATTGTTATATTAGCTCCCCACAACGAGGGTTTTCATGCCAACATTCTTCAAAACGGAACTGCTTGGTGATTTTACTGTAACGCAACTTGTCTGCACTCACCACAATCAATAGAGGACTATGATCTGATTCACTAGGGTTTAGAGTAATTACCCTACTGTATGGAAATAGGGCACGCCATTGTGGGGTTTGAAAACCACGATCAAGACGTTCCTTGGTATATTTGTTACTCTAGGTGAAACAACTTCCAACAAAGCCCATATCAATGAGGTCACAGCTAGCCATAGTTCGTCTAAATGTGGCCATTGGTGTTGCAGCTCTTCGAGGACCACTCGATTTGTCATTGTTTGACATGATTTCATTGAAATCACCTGCCACAAGCCATGGCAAGGTGCATGCCTCTGCTGCTAGGGCTTGGATGAGAGACCATGTTTTGTGTCTTCCTCCTCGTGCAACAAGTCCATAAATACCAGTGAATCTCCATTACGTGATTCCTCCGGTTTGCCAATAACTACATCTATATGATTTGGAGAGCTTGATCTCAACGATGCATGCGTACCATCATTCCAGATTAAGGCTACCCCTTGGGAATCCCTCTCCTGTGGGTAACAAATGTTATCTTTGAAACCAAGTCTTCGAGTAAGGGCATTGATGTGCTCCTTCTGTGCTAGGGTTTCTGCTAAAAATATATACTAGGTTTACTAGCTTGAACAATGTCAATGAGGCCTCATTGTGACTCAAAGTTGACAATCCCTCGGCAATTCCATACCAGGACATTGCCTTGAAGCATGGTTGGAGGATAGTGGCCGTGAACGTAGCTTGCTGGCGTCGCAACCGTGAGGCAGTGCTTAGGGTTTTTTTTATTGGCGCTTAGGGTTTGATTTGATGCTCTCATGAGAGTTTAGACTAAAATGTCAAAAAAATGCTGATATGAAGGTGCGTGCTTAGTTAGCTTTCTATACAAAATAATCCAAAGGTTGTAATGAGCTCCTAATTAGTTAAATCATGATGCAATTCGATTCCCTCCTAATCAATCACAATGTGGTTTTTCAACTTTCATTATCCTGGAAAGGAGGTTGAAAATTAAATTGGATTAAACTTTGTTCTAATAAATTATCATTGTTTGACCCACTGCCATCCCTTTTCGTTGGAGAATTTAGCACTGCAGCCGACCATGTTACTGACTAATTGACTATTGCTTTGTCGATTCTAATTTGTATCCCTAGAATTTGGGTAACTTCTTTTGAACAATTTTGAAGTCCTTATTCGATTTCGTATGGAGCGGACATAAAGCTGCAAGTTTTGTTAATCTTTGTTTCCATGTAAGATAGTTCTAAACTTCGAGACTGATGCAAAAAAGCTATGCTAATGTTTATTACATTAAGTATACCTTGATTCAGCATTAATACTAGTTTAGCATTCCTGCATTCCTCAAGGTCAGAATTTATGTCTTTCAATAGCTCTAAAATTTACTTAGGGTGCGGTTATTGTCACTCTACTATTTTATTAGTTCACTCTACAAATATTTGAATTATTGGAAAACTATATTACCTACTTGCAAAATGACTAATAAGTATACTAATTTTCTAAAATCTAAATTTGTAAAGAAAACTAAATATATAACCAATTAATTAAATATAAAGACTACTTAATTTCTCATTGGATAACATTAATCTTCTTCTTCTTCTCCACCCAAAATTGAATTTATTACTTTTTTTTTTGTTTTTTTGTTCTCTCCTCATGGTTAACTCGTTATTCAATTCATAAAACTCATAATGTTAACTTCATCAAAATCTTTGCAATATTCTTTATGAACAATGAAAGTAAAAATTAAAACACAAAAAAAAAATCAATTTTTTCTTCATTGCTCATACTTGTTAACTTACTAATATTTTGATATAGATTGAAATAGACGAACATTGAAACTGAAAGAAAAAAAATAGAAGTAAATCAGATTATGACTTTATTAGGAAACTTTAATATATTTTAGTTTTGTTATTGATATAAATTAAATGAGAGTTTTTTGTTAAAAAAAAATCTTTTTTAATTGGATATGCCATATAAGGATATTTCTAGAAAAAGAAATGGGTTAGATAAGTAAACTTAATAATTGAAATTAAAATAGAGGGTGTAATGAGCAAATAGAGTGAATAAAGTAAATGATTGGATGACAATAGCCGCACCCTTTACTTATCTCAATAGAGAGATTATGAGTGTTCTTAAAAACCAACAAATTAACATTTAAGAGCAGTTGTCGTGGTTTGTAGCAATTTCATCAAATAATTAATCTTACTTAATTCACTGTTTAACTTCTATAAAAGAACTGTTTAGTAACTACATGATAAAAAGATAATTAAAGCGTCCGGTACCATTTGGTTTAATGATAAAGTCTCCCATTTGTAAGGTGGAGATCGTGAGTTGAGCCAAGTTATTGTAATTCTCAATTATAAATATAAAAAAATAAATAAAGTCAAAAGTAAGTAAAGTATAGAGATATGGCTGGAAATATAATTTAAATTTGACTAGTTACAGTAGCGTTTTTTAACTTGTTTAGCTACACAAATAGAAAACATAACTCGAGTTTTCAGATAAAAAAAGGAAACTCGTGTTTTGTTTTCTTAAAGCGACCCCAACAGCTTCTCCAAATCTGTATTATTCTCAATTTTAGAGAAAAATTTAGCTGTTTTGCTCCAACAAATTCTATATAATTATCCCTAAAATAGAGATAGTGATGAGAGAGAAAACGAAATTCCCTATATTTACAGCAATCTGTAAAATTTTAGTGAAGGATTTAGGAAAGCATTTGGAATCTGTAAAATAGAGAATCTGTTGGAGTTGGAGCCGAAATTATTTTGGAGATTTTAATTTTTGCTTCCCTATAATAGAGAAATTATTGGGAAGCTGTTGGAGATACTCTTACACACTATCTTATGCAGTGAATTAGACCTGAGGTGTGTAACTCGATCAATCATCACCATGTATACCTACTCGAAGAAATAATTGAGCCAAAAGGATAGCATTAAATTTCCATAAATGCCACTGGTCACATAATTTGTCCCAGATAAAGATAATGTCAGTCGACATTTATATATCATACGCAAGTTAGCTCACACCCAGAAACCTCCATGGCCTAGAGTCAAATATTTAGAGCAATTAGTCTTGCAAGATAAAATTAAAAAGTGAAAACCAAACAATGATGCAACAATAATAGAAGTAGCTGAGCTCTTTAGTCTCATAGCATGCTACCTTCACGATACTAGTAGTGGTTGTAATCATCTCACATAAAGATTAACATAACTTCAATTAACCCCACACCTCCTAATTAAATGGTAAACAATGAATTAAGGCAGGAGATTAACAATTTGAAACATATGTGTGTTACCTTTGTTGTAGGACCCGAGTCCTTCATCTTTTTTCCCTTTGTCGATTACTCTTATTATCTCATTCCCGGCCACCAACTTTAAATAGGAAGATCTATCTTTCTTTATATATATCTGCTAAGCATTACTTCCTTCTTACAAGTTAAAGCATGAAAGGAATGGATCGTTTCTTCTGTGCATCTTCTACTTCCACAGCCATCATGGATCAAAGAGCCATAGTACGCCGAGCCCACAGAGTCCCCATTAGCGACCATGTTTATGTTCATGATCGAAGAAAAAACCAACCCCATCTTCCTATGATCCCTTGTTCATTTGATCAGTTACCAATTGATCCGAAACCACTGTACGAAAGATGCAGAAGGAGTTTTTCTTCTGCGCAGAGTAGCCATAGAGATCAGCTACGTCGGAAAAGCTCTGCTGACATCCATGAGCAAAGAAGAAAGAGTACTTCCACCACTTCTCGGTATCGGATTAGTGACGATTCCACAGTACCCTTCATCGACTGGTTATCGGAAACTGACGCAACGTTGCTTCCTTCTGATCATCATACAGAAGCAGCATCTAACCCCAGACTGCGCCTGATCATGAGATCGAATGAGGAATATCGTCGTCCATCCCCAGCTCCATTAAGGTCATCTTCCACTCGCTCTAGTAACCAGGTAATTAGTTAGGTTATTAACATCAGATTCTTTTCATTTTTATCTCAATTAAATTTTATCGGCTGAAGTAAGCCATGTGCAGGCGTGGTCCAGCATCACATTGTTGTTTTAATTTTGAATTTCTGGTACGAGAATTACAATCAACACACACACACACACAGATATATATATATATATATTATAAAGTTGTTGACTCATTAATTAATTATTGTAGGTTGTGGTTCTGAGGGTGTCAGTGCATTGCAAGGGATGTGAAGAAAAACTGATAAAGCATCTCTCTAAAATGGAAGGTACAGTGGTGTGTGTTATTAGTAGCTAGCTAAGCTAGATAGAGAATTCATTTATGGATCAAGTACTACTTGAAAATATTCCTTTACCTATATAGTAATGAGACTCGTATGTTTTCATCTTCTGGTTTTCAGTGCTTCAATTCCAACCAAATTAGTTCATGGTTTTGTTGTCGGTTATGATCATCACCAATAAAAGCTAGTGATGATGTACATATATTATAAACTTCTCTTGCCAAGGTTAACATGCTATAACTAATATTATCCACTTCTCGAGTTATTAATTTTCTAATTCCAGTTTGATAGTTTGATGACCTAACATGTCAAAATATATAAATTAATAACAAGTTAGATGATTAATCTGCAATAATGTATCGACTCATAAATATTCTGTGCAGGAGTTGCATCATTTAGTATAGATTTACCAACAAAGAAAGTCACGGTCATCGGAGACGTGACACCATTAGGTGTGCTCGCGAGTGTATCCAAGGTGAAGAAAGCTCAGCTCTGGACGTCGTCTCCAACATCTTCATCACCTTCACCATCTTCTCGATGGTCAGCATGATAGATTGCCTACAGTCTGTACTAATTAAATTTGGTATTCGATCCTTTCAGCAGCAGCAGCAGCAACTATGGTGCGAGCGTGTTTGTATGATTAGTTGTCTAATTCATTAATTAATCACGGTTAAGTTAATAATGGTTTCTGTATTGTAAATTAATCTATGCAAACTCTCTTTTTTTTTCGATGGAATTGGAATCATCAAGTCCTTGGTTTGTTTATGTAAAAGATCGAGATGCAGTTAGCTAGTTTGGTGACTAGTGATCATCTTGTGCTTTCCGGTGTCATGTCCTTCTGAATGTACGTACCCTTTATTTTTCCTTACTAATGCTAAATTATGAACAATTAAGTACAGCTACTTTCCGTGCATGTCAATGATCTGACACAGCATGAACATGGTTGTGCGCATGCCATGATTCACTTGCAACGGTACCTTGGATCGATCATGTGAAGAAAACACCACTACTTCACAGCCCCACATCGTGCACTGCGTTTTACCTTTCCAGTTTTCGATCAGTCTCTATTGGGAGCAACTAAAACTGAAGTATGAGACGTGTTCTTGCATGATCGCACTCATCGCAGTACATACATATATCCTTGTCTTATTTCTGGGCTCTTTGGACTATCTCTTTTGAAGCTTTTCTACGAATATGTTGCCTCTATAACATTCATGATACCAAAACGTTCAATCGAAAGCAGTTGTCTTTCATCACTGGCCAAAAAGAACCCCATGTATGCCATCATCAAAATCACATAATCCATCAAGTTGTTCGACTTGACTTGCCCACTGGAACTTGCTATACCTCATAGTTCCTCACCCAACATGGAACTTGCTGTACATAAGACTTGTCTACTGAAGAATATCTTTGTTCCTAAGAACGTCATCGTGATCATTTTGAGTAAGAGTATAGGTATAAAGGAGAAGCAAGGTTATATCATTTTGATGAAGAAAAACCTGAAATTCAAGGTTCATAGTTACATGATTCATGTTAAAGCTCTGAGGCGGCAGACATATACAACTGGTCATCTTGGACCACTGATGGTTTGAGGAAGTGTGGTAGGTTGTTTCTTAATGCAGCCTCGCAAGATGGTGTACTGTATCTATAGCTATATCCCATATATATGTAAGAATAATAGGAAAAATATATAGCTGGAAATGGTATACGTAATGATAATGTCCATGAAAAGGAAATTGCATGCGGTGGCAATTAATGGTCGGGCACTCAACTTCTCAAGCTCGTAAATACAATAATGGACAGCTTTTGTATTTATTTGGGACAACACCCCACTTTTATCACTTTTTTCGATCGTTCTTTTTATCTTCCAAAATTGTACATTTTCAGTTTTACACCGTGATTGTACGTGGTGAATGATTATTCATCTGCTTAAACATAAGAGGGCATATATGTCTTTCCTGCAACAGTCACAAACTATAAGCGAGTAAATGACAACAGCAAACTACGCTTTCGGTTTTGGAAATTTCCCTTGCTCTTTTTTTTTTTTGGTGTTCCTTTTTCTCTCTTGTTTTGCTGCTTTTGAAAGTTGAAACCAATATCTCGAATGTAATAGATAATTTAGAAAAAGCATCCTGATCAGAAAGAAGAAACAAGCATAATTATTAAGTTATTATTCTGGATTCTTCTTATTCTATTTTCCTTCTTCAATCCGGAAGTTTCGCGACTTTGGTTTGTTTGACTAAAAGGCTTGACGGCTGGAAAGGAGAACCATAAAGGAGGAAGATGATCCACTAATCAATCAATGGCATTTCCGTAAAGCATAGGTTTATGTTTTTTTTTTTTTTTCGAAAGGAAGCATAAAATATGTTTGCTGTAGAGTAATCTGGTTTTTTTTTTTTTTTTTTTTGACAACTGGAGTAATCTGGTATATTGGTCCGCGCAATTTTTATGGTGATTAGTAATTTAGTAGCAGGAAATTTGGTCCTCCTTTTTCATCGGAGAAAATGACAACTATTTGGATTTACTGTGTATCTCTATTGGTACAAGTTTGTCAATAATACGAAAATTTGTTGTACTTCAATATAATGATATTATTAAATACAAATTTTTTTTTTCACTATTCAGGGCAGTAAACAGTTGTAAGATTTAGGTGCTAAAGTCTAGTTTGGGATTGCTTCGTTTTTACAAAAATCAGCTTTTTTTGTAGCTTTAGGTTTTAAGATGTTGATAAACTAAAAAAAAAAGGGCCTTAATTAAAAAATATGAGTAATTGACAGCAGCTTTTAGTTATTTGTCATTCCCAGTGATTGTTTTTTAAAATCACAGCAATCTCAAACTAGCCCTAAATCTTTGTTAGGGTTCATGGTGATAAAATGTTTGCAGAGTTGAAGTAATAACATCATTAGGGTTCATGGGGTAAATGCTTTGCCCAGAAAATCATTGTTGCATTGATCTCCGTTTTGCGACATGAAGCCCATCAACGACGGAATCAGAATACTTCTTGGGTGGGCTAGAAAGCTCCATGATATGTAAACATAGGATTTATACACAATCTATATTTGAGTATCATAATGTCACTTGGGCTATAGCACAGGTTAACCACCTTTTGCTCCGCCCTTGAAGCCCATACGTTTTTTACGTATAAAAGCAAATGTAATCACTATTCTCTTAAGTTAGTTCAGTCTTTTTTTTTTTTTTTTTTTGGGCAAGCAACATAAACTTCAATTAAGATAAAATCAGTATAAGAAGAAGGACCCAACTAGGCCTTCAAAGACAAACAAAAGCAAATAAGGACAACAAAAACCCAAAATATTGTCCAAACAAAACAAAAGAAAGATAACAAAGTAGGACGGCCCAAACTAGGCAAGCCCACAATCTTGGTCACCCAAACAACATTCCATCAACGAGGAAGAAACCGTAAAATCGTCCGAGTGCCATGAAGAAAAGTGCAACCAACATCGTGATCTAACCAATTCGGATGATCTTTAGAGGCATCGATGGCACTTTCGATCAAAGAGCACCCAATCGACAAAGTTCAAGGTACAAAATTATTAAATTCAGGTTACTGAAATTTTTTCTCAAAATAAGAAATCAGGTTAATAATGAATGGCCGTGAATCTCTTCTTCACTAATGATCAAAGTTCACTCTGATTGGTGTGACATCTATTTTATGAGAGCTCTATTTCATTAAACTTAAAGTTTAGGGGGATTATTGTAAATTTGCTTTTATGATGAAAAGCTAGGTACAAATGAAAGAAAAAATGTGGGATGAAATATGTTTCACTCAAAATTTTCTGCTCAATAATCTATCTTGAGTAAGTTATTTTGTAACTACGTAAATTAAAACCTACATGTTTTAGTTTCTACCATAAAAAAAGGTGCGATGTTCAAAGAAGGAAGCTAGTGATTTTGTTTAGGGCTAAATACTGGTTACTGCTATGTGGTTTAGGTCCAAATCAATTCAGTCTCTGGACTTCTAATTTCATCAAAAACACCCTTATACTTTCAATTTTGATCTAATAGGTCCAACTCGTTGATATTCTGTTATAGGTTCAAGTTATAGTTGGATTATTTGTTGAAAAACTATTTATTTGATAAATTTCTAATAGTGGGACTCACTTCTAAATTGACTATGCAGGTCACCTCAACACCACATCATAAAATATAGACCATATATGAGCCACGTAAACAAGTTAAGTGACTCAATTGTCAGAAGGCTAATAAATTGGACATATTACATCAAAATTGAAAGTGCAGGGGTGTTCTTGATGAAATTAGAAGTTTAGGGATTGAATTGATTTTGGACCCAAACGACAGGGTAGTAATCAGTATTAAGCCCTTTTGTTTATGTGAGATTTAGAGGAACTTTGCTAACTCGCATTATTTTGACGTGTATAAATGGTTTCCGAGCATTGTTCTTATCTACAGTTTATACTTTGTAATTAAGCAATGGTAGTATGATCGATGTATATGTAGCATCTGGATAGGAAAAAAAAAAACAGAACTTTGAAGACCGGCTATATTAGTTTCTTTCAAATGTAAATCAAATATGAAAGAATTGTGAAAATATGACACCTCTTTCAGTATCAGCTATGATCCTATCCACCAACTTCAAAAGCCATAAAACAAGATTGACTCACAATCTTGCATGTTGAAATTAACTTGAAATTAATAGGAAGAGGGGTAGAGATTGACTCATAATCTTGCATGTTGAAGCGACATAAGATTTTCTTCAAGTAGTCTTTCTGAGCGAGCCAAATCTTCATACTATATCTATCTCGGTAAATTTGCATCCCTATAATCTTGTTTGCTGGTCCCAAGTCCTTCATTTCAAACTTCCTAGCCAACTGTGCCTTCAATTCTTTAATAAGATCTTTTTTGGAGCCTGCTATCAGCATGTCGTCAGCATACAATAACAAAATAATGAAAATCACCATCGCCAAATCTCTTGTAGTAAGCACAAGGATCTGGACTAAGTCTGTTGTATCCAAGGCTCATGATGAAGGAATCAAATCTCTTATACCAACATCTCGGCGCCTGTTTGAGACAGTATAGAGATTTGTTCAACCTGTAAACCAAGTTATCTTTTTCTTTTTCTTCAAATCCATCTAGTTGGAGCATGTAAATCTCTTCTTCAAGTTTCTCCATGAAAAGAAACATAGTTTTGACATCTAACTGCTCTAAGGTTAGATGTAAAAACTATCATTTTCTAATGGTCTATGGTTTCTCTTTTGAAGTGCTATCATATTCTTTTCCTTGTACCTTGTCTTCTTTAAATATTACATCTCTGCTGATTATCACCTTGTGGGCAGTGGGATTCCATAGGCGGTACCCCTTAACTCCATCAGCATACCCTAAGAAAATGAAATTTCTGGATTTTGGATCCAGTTTTGGTGTTCTGAATGTATGTAAGCAAGAATAATCAGCTGGCATAACAATCCACATCTCCATTGGCATCTTCAGATCGATTGCGGTTGATGGTGACAGATTAATCACATAACAGGCGGTCTTCACTGCTTCTGCCCAAAATGATTCGGTCATTTCTGCAGTCCTCAACATCGCTCTTGTTCGTTCTGACAAGGTTCTGTTCATCCGCTCTGCTAGTCCATTTTGTTGTGGAGTGTGTACCACTATGAACTGCCTCTTGATACCTTCTTGTTTACAGAAGTTATCAAATTCATTACTGGTATATTCTCCTCCATTGTCCGTCCTCAAACACTTGATCTTCTTTTCAAATTCAAGCTCCACATGCGCTTTGAATACTTTGAAAAATAGGAACACATCCACCTTCACTTTGATTGGATACACCCAACATCCTAGAGTAATTGTCAATAAAAGACACAAAGTTTCTTGCACCTCCTAGGGATAGAATTGGTGCTTGCCAAACATCGGAATGGATTAGTTCTAAGATAGTTTTGCTTCTAGCATTAGAATTGCTGAACTTTAATCTATGCTGCTTACTAGTGACACAATGCTCACATGAAACCTTTTTGAGTCCTGGACGAAGCTTTTGTTCAGCGAGAATCTTCAAAGCTCGTTCCGACATGTGGCCAAGCTCATGGTGCCACATCATCATTGATTCTTCCAAAGAATTTACTGACGAAATAGACGCTTCTCCTTGTTATGTTTCTCCTTTAAGCATGTACAGATTTGCAGCTATCTTTTCCGCTTTCATTATCACAAGTACACCTTTAACTATATTCATGATCCCATGTTGACCATAGATTTGGTATCCACTACTATCTAATTGTCCCGAAGACAATAGATTTTTCTTCAGACCTTTCATGTGCCGAACCTCCTGAATTGTGCGAACTGTGCCATTATACATCTTCACTCTGATGGCACCAATACCATTTATCTAATAGGGATAATCATCTCTCATGAACACAGTTCCTCTTGAGATAGGTTCATATTGGTGGAACCATTCTCTCCGTGGGGTCATATGCCATGTCACCCCTGAGTCCATAAGCCAGATATCAGCAAATTTTTTGCTCCCTTCAGTAACTGTTGTTGCCTCCCTATATAAAACTTCACCATCATTTGAGGTGCTTGCTACACAACCCTGAGCTTTTGACCACTAAGGACCTTTTCCTTTGGTTTCTTCATTCTTCTTGAGATGCCAACACTCCCTTTTGTAGTGCTCTTTCTTGCCACAATGATGACACTTGACATTCTTCTTACCTCTGGATTTTGGTTTACTCTGATTTCGACTCCCACCGGGGCCACATTCCGTTGATCTCCCTCTCGTTATCATCAAAGCTTCGGCCTGCTGTGAGCCTCCCAATCTATCTTCTTTGCTCTTGTGCCGACTTTCTTCTTCAAGAACTGCAGCTGCAATATCATCAAAGACAAGTATTTCTAGATTGTTGGTTAAGTTGATGATGAGTTGATCATACGAATCAGGTAGACTTTGAAGTAGAATTTCAGCACATTCACCCGTCTCTATGTTATGTCCCATTGCTATGAGCTGTGAGCTGTGAGAACAAGGTGTTGAGTGTGTTGATGTGATCAGTCATTGTAGTTGACTCCATCATCGAAAAGGTGTAAAGCTTTCTCTTTAAGAAGATTTTGTTGTGTGGTGATTTGGCCTCGTATAATTTTGTGAGTGTATCTCATATCTCTTTTGCCGTCTTCTTCTCTACCCCACTTGACAATACTTCATTGGCTAGTGCTAAGTGCAGATTAGCAACAACATTGCCATTCATCTCGTTCCACTTGCCATCGTCAGTGATCACCTCAGGCCTATCTCCAATTGCTGCCAAGCAATTATCTTTTCTTAAGATTGCTTTTATCCTCATTTTCCACAATGGGAAATTGTTCCCATTGACTTTTCTATTTCGTACTTTGTTGCCATTGTTGAAGATGCCTCATTTCCACTAATTGGATCTTACTATAGCACGAAAACCGGCTATAAACCCGGTGCTTTGATACCAACGTTAGGAATGTTGTGGTACGGGGCACCTAATTACAGCTGAAGTAGAACCTATGAAAACGAGTAAAGCACAAGATGATAGGCAAATTGTAGAGGGATTTTACTACAGCAAAAGGATACAACAATTTCTCTCTCTACAATAAGGAGAGCACAATTGACAATACCTTATCTTCTCTTATTACAGGAGCAAACACACTCTAACAAAGGAAAGACATTTGAGTTGTAGGAGAAATTTCTCTTTTCTCTCTAAACTCCGCTCCCTCTTTCTCTCTGTTTTCAATCGCAACATGAGATTACAACTCTATAACTCAAGACCTCTATTTATACTAGATAGAGGAGGTTCAACTAGCTTCTTAAAGCGTAAGAAACTTAGGTATAGATGAGTTGTAAATGCAATCTTTACAACTGTCATATGCGAAAGTATTTCACAATCTTTGACCTATCAACAACTTAAGCATAAAGTAAGTCACAATCTTTGAATTATCAAGAACACCGGCCATGCTTATCAAGAACTTAAGCATGAAGTAAGCCTCCATTTTTGACTAATCAAGAACATCATGCTTATCAAGAACTTAAGCATGAAGTAAGATGCACAAGTGGCTTTACTTCCACAGATTGTTGTTGATGTTTTCTCCGAGGCTAGTGAAGAAGGGCACATTGTTATTATTGATGATACCGTTGTTGTTGTTTTTTTTTTAGGAATGCCATTCCTACCTTAGACTTCTGCTGCAATGGGTTTGGCAAAGGGGACTTGGCCATTGACAGCTGGGTTGGTCACAACCCCAGTCAAAGCTCTGGCTGAGGGATTAGTGCCACCAATTACCTCATGTAGAAAGAATGGAAGCGGATGGTAGGACTCTCCATTGGCCATTGTGGCGCTTAAGCTTGATGATATGTCACCGACCACATGAGGAGGTACAGTGGAAATAGGTATTTGGGTTTGAGGCGTATCGGTTTCCTCATCAAGGACTCTAGCTGAGTTGGTGTGTGTTATTGCAAGAGCTAGAAGTAATAGGCATGTTGAGTTTTGGGTTGCCATGAGTCTTTGGGAGGCAAGAGGGAAGCTATAGGAATAGTTAATATCTTTGAGAAGGTTTGATGAAGTCAAAATGGTATTGTTTGCTTTAAATATTATGAATTCAAGAAGTGCTTAAGTTAAAGTGGAGTTGATCAAAATGGAGTAGGTGGAGTGCTTGCACTTCTGGTATATTGGTTGGAACTTTAACCAGAAATGTGTGTGTCTTCTAAATGTAAACCTAATGATTAAATGAACTAAAACCATAATGGTCTATGGAGAATTCTACGATACATTAAGTAGGCTATGTTCAATATAGAGGTAAATTGGCTATATGCCTTTATGCATTAGTAGACTATAGTTTAGCTTGATCTTGAATTATCTACTTCTAAATCAAACTATTCTACCTCTATATCAAATTTGACTACTCGTTGTAGACAAACCCATGGTCTAGAGGCCAAACTCCTCTATCCCTTCATTCTATGGGGAAGGGAGGATAGAGGCTATAGAGTACGGTTATTTATGGATATACAATTATTGCCCTCAGTATCCAACATGCTTGATTTAAAACTTTATATTTTTATTTTTTTTTAAGAAAATAAGAGGGTGCAACACGAAGATTATTATTGCCGATTTGCCGTGCCCTTGGATTGGCCCAAGTGATGGGCCTTGAGAATTGGGTTAAAAGTAGGTTAGATCCGGGGTTTGATTCATCTCCAAGCTTTAGTATACTAAAAAAAGAAACAGTCTTTCTAAATGTAATCAACAACGATTTAAATATACATATCAAACTTCTTACACTTAGCAAACTCAAAAATAAATACACGCAGCAAAATTTCCAATAATAATAATAATAATGTAGATTTCATTAAAACGCATGTCAAGATGCCCACTACATACCTTCCTGTTGCCTTCTATAGACATATCAAGAAGTTCCAATAAAAGAACCACTATGGTGCAAAGGGATAGACCACCTATTTTTGAACTAATCGCTCACTTATTTAAGCAAGCCTATAACTATGAAAATTTCTAGACATAGTATATAGGCATAGCACCACACAAGATACTACATTTTTTCCTTCCCCTTCAAGGTGGGGCTAGGTGATTTGGCTATGTAAGTCAGCCATAGAAATTCTTCTGCAAAAATTTTCCTCTGTTTAGGAATCCATGCCCATGGAGAGCTTTGGCCCCATATGAAGTGGGCCTAGAAGCAGCCTAAGAACTTGAGATCCCATTTTGATCTTGACACCTAATTTGGGGCACCTTGTTGTAGTAGTCGGTCGGAACCCACAACGTTGATATCAATGATCCAGAAGCAGAGCCCAAAGCCCAAAACCTGCCAAGAACCTAAGCTTGAAGACCAAACCCTAGTTATAAATTAGACCCATAAAAAAAGCCCAGAGTAGATAAGTCACCCCAATTACTAAAGGCACCCAAGTCTTGAAAACCCACAATTGAGAGCCAGCTTGGCAGCGCCGCCCTTCACCACCTCATCATCATTGTTGTAGCCACAACAGCGCCACCACACAAATTTCTCGATATACTAAGCCAGATTTATGATTAGCCGGATACAAATCCTGCCACTGTGATCTAGGCCCCCACTTAAAAGGGAGAGTCAATCGGCTGTCAATATCGAATCGCGACCAAGCACTCAAGCCACCACCCAAGGATTGCTGATTGGTTGGCGACTATCATGGCACATGCTTGTAAAAACTAATGAGGTGGTCATAAGGAGTGGGAAATCAAACATTGTAGAGTTTCTCGACCAGAACCAAGGATTGGGTACCCGATTGCTTGATATTCAAAACAGATGGAGATCAAAGATTTTTGGGCTTTAGGAGGAGTCGAACTTGCAGGTATGCAAGCTTGAGTTGTTTAGGTCGGGGGTGGCTGGAGCTACAGTACGTCGTGAGATCCAAGATTTTTGGGCTTTAGGAGGAGTCGAACTTGCAGGTATGCAAGCTTGAGTTGTTTAGGTTGGGGGCGGCTGAGGCTACAGTACGTCGTTAATTGTAATGGATCACCGTCGAGGACACCATGACCAAGACCAACAAAGGCCACAATCCTTATATCTATGTGAAGAGGTAGGAGAAATCGGTGAAAAGGAATGAAATATGGGGGACGAAGATATCCTGGAGCTGAGTGGCTGAAGCCACTGTGATCCTTGCCGCCACACAGAGGCATCGCTAGAATTAGTACAAAAATGCACACCGCATAAGAGAGAATAAAGTTTCTCATTTTATATATGAAATCTATCCAATAATATTATTTTTTAATAAAACGTAGCAAAATCTATATGGACCAAAATTTCTTCATGAAGCCAACAAACCCAAACTTTGTTCGCAATGACCTTTAACGTTATCCAGAATTTTTTTCCTCTAATATTAAAGAAGTCATTATTCTTGATGAAGTAGTTATTATTAGTTTTAGATATTTCTTTTCATTGTCTTTCAATAGCTGCTTTCATCCAAAAAAAAAGTCCATGTTCAAGGAGTATTAATGTCTAAATTCCACCCACTCTCTCTCACACGGAGCCGATTCTCTCTCTCATCCTTGAACCCTAAGCGACTTTCAACCTCTAAGCCTTGCTCGTCTGGTAGTGGCCGGCATCTCCTGATTGGGCTGCTGCTGGACGGGCGGTGGGATTCTAAGGTCTATCCTTGGGATGGCTTGATCTAATGGCTTCGATTGTGGTGCTTGGTGTGTTGTGTCTTAATTGATGCTTCGCCATGGCCGGAGTGCTTATATCATCGATGGAGGTGTGGTGGTAGTGGACATTATTGATGAGAGTGTTGTGGCATGTCTGGGTAGTTAGGGAAACGCGGTGACTTGCAGCGGTGGCTACCAGATGCGGTAGTGATGTGCGCGACAGGACGCACATGAAGAGTAGATTGGAATGAGGCCAGGTCTGTTGTTGGGCCTTGGATTTTAGCTTCTTTTGCGCCTTGGGCCTTCTATTTAGTCTTTAATTTTTGTCTAATAATTTCCTACTGTTCTAAGGTTTGATGCTCTTTAGTTCTTACTTAGCGCTATTGAGTATAGTTTTAAACTTGGCTTATTCATTACCTTAGCTTATAGGCTGACTTTTATTAAGTGAGCACTGAATGTATAATGAGTGGTCTATACCTATGTATTACCGTAGGACCCCCACAACCTCTTATCTGTCTAGCCATTGGCAGATGAAGGATATGTAACGGCTATTCTGGCTTGAATTTTAAATGACAATCATTGATGGATTTATTAGGAAAAAAAGAAAAAAAAGCTGCTTTCATCCCTGATATATCTACACCTAAGAAAAGAAAGGAAAAAAAATATTATACCTACACATTTCTGCACATTATTAAATTATTTTTTATACGAAAAGTAAAATTACAAACTAGTTATTAAATTAAACTTTCATTCTTTATGATATGATGTAAAACATTAACTCGCTTTCTTCTATTCATTCAAGGCCACACTAAACAATCACTCACTCTTCTGCAAGCTTTCTGCATAGCCTTTACACCTTGTTGTACAAGCCATGCAGTGTTTAAGAACAAGAGGAATTGACAAACAGAAAGAGAGAGTAATGTTTCAGAGAGAATGGAGATTTCAATGTGTTTATTCATCTCATACAAATGGGTATTTATAGGGATACATTTGAAGTGTGAAAGCTCAAAGAGAAAATCAAAATGATAACCATCTTGATGATGATTTTCTGCCATGCTTGTTGCCCTTTGACAAAGCATGTTTACATAAGTCTTCATACACTCAAGTACCTATAATTATACACTCAAGTACCTATCTAAATACTTTTACGTATTTTATTACATGATATAGACATATACAGTATTTATACATTTATACTACAACACTCCTGTGGATATTTCATGTTCAATAGTATTGTATAGATGGTGCGCATCAAAGTTGCCTCGTTAAAAACCTTGCCAAGTAATAAAACCCTGTGGGAAAAAAACAACCTTGGTCGAAAGGGAAAAAGAGTACAACGCGCGTTGAGTGTGAAGTATGTTTATGGATACTCCCCCTGATTTAGACTCCTCTTGAAGATCGTGGGAGTTCTGATATCCTCCTCAATCTGATGCTCCTTACATGTTTCTCGAAAGGGGATTTTGGTAGTGACTTGGTAAATAAGTCAGCTACATTATCTTCTGATCGGATTTGATTTACTTCAATAGTTAGAAGTGTTTGTTGTTGCTGATTGTAGAAATTTTGGCGATATATGCTTGGTATTGTCGCCTTTGATGAAACCTAATTTCATTTGCTCAATACAAGCTGCATTATCCTCGTAAATGCATGTAGGTTCATTTGTGGTAAATTTCAAACCACAAGTTCCTCGAATGTGTCTATTTATAGACCTTAGCCATATGCACTCACACACGGCTTCATGTAGTGCAATAATCTCTGCATGATTTGAGGAAGTAGCAACAAGAGTCTGTTTTATAGATCTCCAAGATATCGCGGTGCTTCCCATGGTAAAGACATAACCTGTTTGGGAGCGACCTTTGTGAGGGTCAGAGAGATACCCTGCATCAGCAAAACCCGTCAGAACATCATTTTGATGGAGGGGAGGAGGAGAACGTCGGTCACTATGGATAGTGTTGCCGGCGTTCACATTTCTTTTCTCTCTGTAGGGATAGAACAAGCCCATATCGATCGTACCTTTTAGGTATCGAAGGATTGTCTTTATACCAATCCAATGGCGGCGTGTTGGCGCAGACCTGTGTCGAGCTAACAAGTTTACTGCAAATGAGATATCCGGTCTTGTGCATTGAGCTAAATACAATAATGCGCCTATCGCACTTAGGTATGGTATTTCAGCTTCTAATAAATCTTCGTCCTCATCCCTTGGACGAAACGGATCTTTCATGGGCTCAAGACTACGGTTGATCATGGGAGTACTCACAGGCTTTGCTTTATCTTCATTAAAGCGCCTTAGTAACTTTTGAGTATATGCTGACTGATGGATCATAATCCCATCATTACGGTGCTCGAGTTCTATTCCGAGATAAAACCGTGTTTTCCCGAGATCTTTCATCTCAAATTCAGATTTCAAATATGTAGCAGTTTCTTTTAACTCATCTAGAGTTCCAATTAGGTTCATGTCATCAACATAAACTGCTACAATTGCAAATCCGGATCTTGTTCTCTTAATGAACACGCAAGGGCATATTTCATTGTTAACATATCCCTTCCCAATCAAGTAGTCACTTAGAAGGTTATACCACATCCGTCCGGATTGTTTCAATTCATATAGTGAGCGTCTTAGTTTTATTGAAAACGCGCTCCGTGGTTTAGAGCCACTTGATTTGGGTAATTGAAGTCCATCTGGAACCTTCATATATATCTCTGAATCTAGATCCCCATAGAGATATGCTGTAACCACATCCATGAGCTGCATGTCAAGTTTTTCGGAAACTACCAAACTGACAAGGTAGCGGAACGTTATAACGTCCATTACGGGAGAGTATGTCTCCTCGTAGTCGATTCGAGGGCGTTGTGAGAAACCTTGCACCACAAGGCGGGCTTTGTATCTAACAACCTCATTTTTCTCATTACGCTTTCTAACAAAGACCCATTTATGGCCAACAGGTTTTATATTTGGTGGTGTCAATGTTATAGACCCAAATACCTGTCTCTTTGTTAGTGAATCCAATTCAGTCTGGATCGCATTTTTCCATTTGGACCAATCTGCTCTTCGTTGACATTCTTCAACAGAGCGAGGTTCGATATCATCGTATTCTATAATTCCTTTTGCAATATGATATGCAAACGCATAATCAATTGCCATAGAATTTCTGTCCATAATTACATGTATACTAGTGTAATTCATGGAGATCTCTCTATTCTCTAGAATTGGTTCTACTATTGGAGCGTCCTCCAATGATGTCTCTTGGATATAACCATAATCCGGAATTTTTTCATGAGATGGATTATTGATATCGATGATTAATGGATTATTTTGTGTCAAGCTCACTTTCTTTCTTGGGCGAGAATCCATCGAACCTATAGGCCTCCCGCGCTTTCTGGCAGGAGCCATGGGTCTAGCCACTGCATCACTCATAGAGGGGATGTCATGTCCTTTAGTTTTAGGAACATCAATCCTTGCAGGTACGTTTGCAGCAGGTATGTGTGATCTTGTCACTTTAGCGATATCAGAAAATGCATCAGGCATTGATTCTGCTACGTTATGAAGATCTAGAATCCTCCGCACTTCTATTTCAGACTGTGTGGTTCGGGGATCAAGATGAGACAAAGTGGGGACAGACCACGACAATTCCTATCTTTTTTGTTGAACATTAATGTTCTTGTCTCCTCCTATTGACGGGAAGACTGTCTCATCAAAGTGACAATCCGTAAATCTAGCGGTAAATAGATCACCTCTCAAGGGTTCTATGTAGCGGATAATGCTTGGAGTATCATATCCAACATAAAGGCCTAAGCGTCTTTGAGGACCCATTTTGGTGCGCTGTGGCAGCGCAATTGACACATAGACTGCACACCCAAATATGCGTAAGTGTGAGACATTAGGCTCATACCAAGTCACCATTTGGGACGCAGAAAAGGGTTGGGTGGCAGTGGGTCTCAGACGAATAAGCACAGCTGCATGTAATATTGCATAGCCCCAAGCAGAAATAGGGAGATTGGTGCGCATAACCAATGCCCTAGCAACCATTTGAAGTCTTTTAATGGCAGCTTCTGCGAGTCCATTTTGGGTATGTACATGAGGGACAGGGTGTTCGACCTCAATCCCAATGGACATGCAATAATCATTAAAGGTTCTTGATGTAAATTCTCCAGCATTGTCAAGACGAATTGACTTATTAGGATGATCAGGGTGGTGAGCCCTTAATTTAATGATTTGTGCTAGGAGTTTAGCAAATGCAGCATTTCTTGTGGATAAGAGCATGACATGTGACCAACGTGTCGATGCATCAACCAACACCATAAAATATCTAAATTGTCCGTAAGTTGGTTGGATAGGTCCACAAATATCACCTTGTATTCTTTGTAAGAATGGTATATTTTCTTTAGTGTCCTTTGCATAGGATGGTCTTGATCCTACCTTTGCTAAGGAGCAAGCTTTGCAAAACGAATGATATGCTTTAGAAGTAACTCTTTGGACCAATGTTTGGTTCGTACTTCTTTTCGTTTTGAAGAATGGATGTCCGTGTGAAGTTTTTAATTTACGGAGCATCATGTCACGACCTGGATGTCCCAAACGGTCGTGCCAAAGCTTGTATGTGTCAGGATCCCATAAATTATCATTCATGACATGGTTGGATTCAATGACTCTAATAGTGGTTGCATACAATCCACTAGAGCGACACATAAGTTTCTCTAAAACTCGTGTATTTTCGTAGTTTTTAGAGGTGATGCAAAGGAACTCATGTCCATTCTCACAATGTGTTTCCACATGAAAATCATTGGCTCTTATGTCTTTAAAGCTTAATAGGGTCCTTTCGGCCTTTGGAGCATATAGAGCTTCGGCGACATTAACATTTGTGCCATTTGGTAACAAAAATTGAGCTGGTCCTCGACCATGAATCAATTGTGATGGTCCTGCCATCGTAGTTACTGAGGATCGACTGGGTGTCATTCATAAAAATAATTGCCTATGTCGCAATATAGTATGTGTGGTGCCACTATCAAGAAGGCATTCCAATTCTCCGGAAAACATACTGAAAGGGATAAAGTTCGGAATATTAACACATGTCCATGACATTGAATGCGATACTTTATTAATAGGAAAAATAGTCAATGATTACATCAAAGTTATTCATAAGTCTATTCCAAATATCAAACTTTAGACAAATTGTTATCACTTAATCCGTTTGGTAATTCCAATGAAATATGACCAGGAAAGTAGAGAGATGTTGGTGGAGCGAGGCTCGCTTAAATACCCCGATCTCAATTGCTTTCCTAGACATCATACTTCATTGGGTATGCCACATAAGAAGGAGTTTAATACAATTGTTATTTATTGACTAAGGCACATTTGCCATTCTTGGAAAATAGAAAGAGGATTATTCTAATCAAAGTCTGTGGCATCCTCGTGCTCTTCATCTACAGCTTTGAAGTCCTCAACAGTGAGATTGAAATCTTCACTATTTTCATCTTCGGCAAGGTTAGCTTCTTGCTCTCTTGCTTCCCTGTACTCCTTGTAGCGTGCAGCTAATTGGGTACTTGCATGACATTGTTTAAACAAATGCTCGATTGATCCACATCTACGACACATGTCATTGTGGTTCCCTCCCTTCATTTGAGGTGCAGGTTGTGCAGGTTGTGCACATTGTGGATATCCCCTAAGAGGGTTGCTGCTACTACCACAGCGCATGGTGCGACCTCCACGGCTCATGGTGCTATTTCCACGGCCGGTGTTGCCATATCTCCCTCTTCCACGTGTGGAGTTGCCATCACGTGTGCCCGCTCTAAAGTTGCGGTTTCTTTCTCTATTGGGGCGGTTATATGGACCTGTTCGTCCTTCATGTCCCCTATTATTAGGGTACACATGTCCCCTATTGCTGGGGTACAGCTCCTTATGCCTTCTCTTGGGTGCATTATAATTTGCCTCACGAACGCTCTTGGTTCCAATGGGTCTTGAATTATAATTCTTTACGAGAATGTTGTCGTGTTTTTCGGCTACCGACAAAATATTTATGAGTTCATTGAACCTCGTAATTCGTCCAGCATTTACTTCAGTGCGATACTGCTTTGATAGCAAAATTGCTGCAACGGGGAAGGTGGAGAGAGTTTTCTCAATTAGCTCTTCTTCTGTGAGGGGTCTTTGACAGAACCTCAACATGGACTTGAGACGAAGAGCTTCTGAATTGTACTCAGCAATAGACTTGAAGTCTGAGAAGCGTACATCGTTCCACTGAACCTTCAAGTCAGGGAGGAGAGAATCTTGGATATTGTTAAAGCGCTCTTATAGCGCCTCCCATAAATCCTTTGCATCTTTGATGGACATGTACTCTAGTCTGAGTGCTTTATCCATATGACGTCGCATCAAGATGATTGCTTGTGCATGCTTCTTGGGTGTTCGAAAGAACACAAGGGCCGGGTTTGGTTCATGGATGATGGGTAATATCCCCTTTGATGTGAGATGGTTCTCAACGTCGGTTTTCCAGCTATGGTAATCCGAACCTGTTGAGTCAAGGATTTGAAAATCGAGTCTAGGTTCATTCGACATCCTTGAAGATAAGAAGAAAATATTAGTTTCGGAGTTAAAACTTCCACGAAAAATAATAAGATTTCCGAGCTATGCTGCCAAGAAATCAATTTCCAAGAATCATTGTGAACACTCTTAGTTCATTGATTATGAACGCTCTTAGTTCGTTTGGCGTGAATTTCTATAATTCCGCTTTTGATTGTAAGTTCCCGAGAAAAAGGAACAAGGAGAGAAAATAAATAAAAACTCAAAAACGGGAACTTTTAGTAAAGAAAACCTTGGAATAGTGTTGCCGGAAATTTTGACCGGAAAAATTATCGGAGGTGATCGGAAGGATCCTTGGAAAAATTCGAGAAAAATCGTCCGAAAAGTCGCCGGAAAAGTGTCAAAAAAGTCACAGGAAAAGTTGTCGGAAAGTCGCCGCGCAAATCTGTCAACAGATGTGTCGACAGCTGCTCGGCAGCTGCTGCGCAGGGGTCTCGGCAGCTGCTACGCAGGGGCCTCGGCAGCTTCTCGGCAGCTGCTCGGCAGCACCTCGGCAGCTGCTGCGCAACTCTCGGCAGCACCTCGGCAGGTCCTTTGCAGCACTCGGCAGTCGTCCGGCAGCGGTCCGGTTCGGTTTTTCTGCTTCAGGCGGCCGGTTCAGGCAGTTTCCGGCCGGTTCCGGCTATTCTGAGACCGGTTCCGGGCTCCTGGAATCAAGGGCTTTGATATGAGCTAGAGTTTGGGGATTTTTTGTAGGTTTGGAAAAATGACTTCGATCGATGATGAACTCTTCTTTCGTCAATTTTCGATTCTAATTCTAGAGCAACTTCGTGCTGATAACGTGTTTAAGAACAAGAGGAATTGACAAACAGAAAGAGAGAGTAATGTTTCAGAGAGAATGGAGATTTCAATGTGTTTATTCATCTCATACAAAGGGGTATTTATAGGGATACATTTGAAGTGTGAAAGCTCAAAGAGAAAATCAAAAAGATAACCATCTTGATGATGATTTTCTGCTATGCTTGTTGCCCTTTGGCAAAACATGTTTACATAAGTCTTCATACACTCAAGTACCTATAATTATACACTCAAATACCTATCTAAATACTTTTACGTATTTTGTTACATGATATAGACATATACAGTATTTATACATTTATACTACAACATGCAGTAAAAAAAGTTTATTTTTGGGTCCTCTTTTACGAAACTATGCAAAAGCGCACTGATGAATATGATTGATATAGAAGATTTTGGTTTTATTTGATGAGATGATGATACTAGCTAGTTGGTATATAATTATATAAGTATATTACTATGAAGTTATTTTAAGAATTTCCTTCTAAAATCATTATAACATGGAACATATATCTGCATTTCTAGAATTCTACCATTGGAGTGGTGCTTTCATTTCTAGTCTCGTATCTTTTAAATTTATACCTTAGTTTTGTTTTACGACTTACGATTGATTCATTACCAACTTTTTTCTCTTTTTTCATATTTATTTTCATCGGTTGATTCCACAAACTACAAACTTTAGAAACTTGTCTTCATGTTTCCACATTTGATCCTATACTTCTAAAATTCACAACTCGAAGTATTGAAGCTTTTTTTCAAATTGCAGGTTTGGACCCATTTGTATCTTTGGTTGGTCTTTCACACATTGAACCACACTAAATATCATATTCTGAATCAGAAGAGATATTACACTGAAATGGTATTTCTTTTCTTTGGGGTTTTCTAAAGCTGAGTTAACTTCTACCCTTACTGAACCACCCATTTCTTCATAGACATTTAACTCTTTATATGCATTCAAGGCCAAGCAGAGTTCAAATCAATGCTCTTTATTCATTTGAAATATTAAAGATTTTATTTCAGCAAGCTTTTTGTACACGGAAGATTTTTCCACAGCCTTTTACAACTTGGAGTACAAAGAAAGCAGAAGGCCAATAAATGTATTGAAGTACAAAGAATGCAGGAGGCCAATAAATGTATGGAAGATTTCATTGTAAACGATCTGTATTAAGGTTGCTCTCTCTCACTCTCTCTCGAAATTGTTGTTTCTCCTCCCAAACAAAAAGCCCCATCGTTTTCATTGTTGTAGGACTTGTGATGGCTTCTTCGAGCAGGAGAAAGAGCAGTGCTAAAGGAGTTGCCTCTCCAAGCTTCTTCAAGGTTGTTGTGGATGAGGCTCTTGAAGATGGGATGCTTGTAAGTTTAAACCTTCGCTTAATCTTTTTTTTCTTTGAAGAATTATAAGGATTTGAGGTTTAATTAAAAATTGTTATAATGTGACTGTACTTAAATTTACTTAATTACTTAGGAAGAAATGCCTTTTACCCTCTAGGGAAAGAAACTGGTTGATTAAACATGACTGGTTTTGATTTACTTGTCCACCGTGTTTTGTTTAACTCCATGCCTTTCCCCTTCAAATCTTTGAAGCGTACTTGTGCTTAGCTTGCCTGATTGAGTAAAATAGTTAATTAAACCAATGCACATCGGAAGCATGTTCGATAATTACCACAGCCTATGTGTTTTTGTATGTTTAAAACTAAAATGTAGGTTTTGATTAGGGATAATTGAAATGATTGTCTCGTTTTTGTTAGATGCACACGTGTTTGTATATTCTACATCTTAAATTGAGGAAGTTCATTATAGGAAATTGAAGGTTATGTTGCGAGGAACTATGAAGATTTCCTTGGACGCTTAGTAGTCCTCACTGATCCGAAAGGTTCTATGTGGCCAATGGAACTCAAAAGGAGCAATGGCAGCGTTTGGTTGAAAAAGGGATGGCTAGAATTTGCCAACTTTTATTCCCTAGAACAAGGATGCTTCATATTTTTCACCCACAAAGGCTTCGATTCAGGTTTCCAAGTACGTATTTTCAATAAGAGGAGGTTGGAGATAGATTATCCATTCAAATCAATCCATCAAGAGGATTCCAAGTTTCGTAGAGGTATTTATATATGAAAAATAAAAAAGAACTTTGAAGTTTGTGTAAGTGATCATTCAGATGTTTTTTGAGGTTTAATCTATTTTGTATTTGGGGCTTACCATGGAGTTGAATCCTGGAAATTGGACAGGAGGTGATGAAGCCTTTACAAGAGCTAAGAGGTTCAAATCCAACCATCCATGTCTTGCTGTGAGAATGCAACCCTCCTACCTGTTAAGGGGTTTGGTAAGCTCTTTGTTAACAACCCCCGTCCTTAAAGTAAGAGAAGATGCAGATATGGCTTCCTTTATTTACATTTTTTTTTTCTGTCGTGTGCAGAAATTGAATGCAGCCTTTGTGAATGAAAATATCTGTGCAACAGGCGCCACTCGCAAAATCAAGCTACAGATTCCAAATGGGAAAACCTGGTCTGCTAAGTGCTCTGTCTGCTTATGCATGAACAAAGACTATGCAAAAATCTGCAGTGGTTGGACAAAGTTTGCGGCGGAAAATGAGCTGCAGGTAGGGGATGCTTGTGCGTTGGAGCTGATAAAGGAGTGCCCTAAACTTACATTCTTGGTTCACATATTCCGAGCTAATTAAGAGATGCATGTAGGCTGATAGTAGAAAGACTCTAGTTTGTTTACTTTGTTATGCTTCTACCTCCTTTTCATCTGTTATTTCACAGAGCATGATGAACTAGCGAAAAAATCTATAATTCCAGCATTTCCATTTCCTTTCAATACAAGGTACTTTTTATTGAAAACAAAATTTGATAGAGGTAAGAATGTAAGATATGCATGTTCTGTAGGTAGACAAAGGTTAAACATTCACTTCAGCTAGTTAGCTCTGAATTAACGCCGGCTTTAATCAAAAGTGAAGTTATTGACAAATTGTAACAAAGCTTTCCTCTCTTTCCTCGAATCCACCAGTAGATACTAGATACAAATGACTTCAGTTTTGCATGCCCATCAGATCCTTTATTTGCACCACATGCATTGCTAGAGCCAATTAGGAACTAGACTTCACATCAACAATGTAACTCCTCAACAAAACCTCCTCTAATCCCAGAAGCCTTCCAGTTGGGTGTAGAGCTGTAGAGTAGCTTAGTTTGAATGCTCACTTAACAACTTTTAGAACTACAAGTACCACTAGAAGAGTTTCCTGAGACCCTGAAACAAGGCTTTTTCAGTTCCTCTTTCCCCTGAACCATATCAGTAGGCATAGCTCAGTTCACATGAGCGTCTAACACCTGACTCCACAAAAAGAACAAATCTTCTCTTCTCCTTCCTATTACCTGAAAAAGCACACTTTTGCTCTAATCTCAGGGCCAAGCAGCAATATGTTTCTCTGGTGGATGAAGGTTAGTTTACTATTGCCAAGCCCAATAAATGTTAAAACTGCTCATTTCACTGTATACAAAGATCTCGCCGCCAGTCATTTGTGTGAATAGTACTATCCCTGAAACAGAACCCAAATTGATGACAAAATAGCTGTGATCGTCTCTTTCTTGACAATTATTAGTGGGCAGATATGACCTCAGTCATTATCTCACCAGCAACAATGTCCTTACCACAAGCATCAACAACTGGTGCTTCCCAAGCTTCGCAACATAATTGCATATTTCTGTTTTCCATCTCCTCCAAGACAAAACAAGCACCATCAACATTCGCGCACTTCAATAGTCCTGTAACCAAGCACTCAAAAGTTTTCAACCGAGGACAGTGTTTACTTTTCAACATGGCAATCAAAACCTTCAGCCCTCCCTCAAAATCTTCAATCTGACAAAACCCATCAACCATCATCCTGTATGTGGCTGCATTAGGCTCGAAACCTCCAACTTGCATTTCAATCAAGACTTTATAAGCCTCTATAGCCCTACCTTCCTTGCACAGAAAATTAATCAATATGTTATAAATCACTACATCTGGCTTAAACCGCCTTTTCTTCATTTCCTGCAGTAAAGATTTTGCGGCCTCAATCTTCCCTCTTCTTCCAAGATCACTTATCAAAACACCATAATTCACAAGCTGTGGTTTACAACCCCGATACTCCATATCAAACATCATCTTCTTTGCTTCCTCATACTTCCCTACCATGCACAAACCTTCCATCAATAATGCATATGTTACAGCATTCGGGTACTTACCTTTCTGTCTCATATCCTCGAGCAAACCAGTAGCTTCCTCCAACTCACCCTTTCTACCAAAAAACCCTATCAGACTGTTATACGTCACCACACTAGGCTGCACTTTTCTCTCAAGCATTTCATCGAACACCTTGCGTGCTTCATCCAATTCACCTTTCTTGAGCCACCCCTTTATCATTATGTTATATGAAATCGAATTCGGCCGAAAACCCATTTGATTACACCGACCGAAAATCTCATCGGCATCGGCAAACCTATCACTGTCAACAAGCACATTAAGCAGTGAATTGAAAGACTGCAATGTACGGAGGCAATTAAAAGAATTGATTTGGTGGAAAAGCTCAATGGCTTTCTCTACCAACTTGGCCTTCCCAAAATGTTGAATTAGAGCAATGAAAAGGGTATCTTTGCAGTGAATGTTTCTGTCTCGTACATGGCCAAGAATGGTCTCAACGGCTTCGAAGTTTCGATTACGAGCCAGCTTATAGATGAGAGCAGAGTATGAGGGGTAGTCGTGTTTGAAGCCCATTTCGTGGTACTCTCGGAAGAGAGACATGGCGTCTTCTGGGTCCTGAATATCTTTGACATCGGAGACGAAAGGTATGGTGGGCTTGCGAGGCTTTGCGGCGTCTCTGTGAGGCCGTTCGCGGCGAGGCTTGGTCTTCGGTTTGTTGGGTCGACGGAAAGTGTGGTATGGTTGGAGTTTTGCGCAATTGCTCCAATGGAGGAGAAGGTTTGATTGTGCTTGATCTACAGCTTTGGCTCTTGAATGGAACATGGAGGCGGGAAGGAAAGAATTTTGATTTCCAGGTAGAGATGGATGGAATGAAATGGCAGCGGTATTATACCCATTTTCCCATTTCCAGTTGATGTCAAACTTTTCACTTTGGCAGAATTGTAAGTAGGGATGGCAAAAATCTCTATCGGTAGGGTACCCGTAGGGGGCAGAAATTCGGGGGAAATCGGGTAAAGGGGATGGGGATTTTCAGTATTCAAATTCAGAAATCGGATACGGCGGGGATGGTATTTTGATCCCCATCTCAATACCCACCCAATAAGAATTATTTGAAATACATATATACATATATTATTTATTATATATTTTTGATATTATTTATAAAAAAATATTTATGTAAACTTCATATTTTTGTCAATATTTAAATTTTATTAATAAATATGTTTAAAAAAAGAAGAAGATTATTTTAATAAAAAATCTTTATCAACATGTTAATTTTCCTTGATTGAAATAAGAAATTTATTTTATTTTGATGTTTGATTTTAACTTCATATTTTACAATCTATAATTATTTATATAAATTTTTATATAATAAATTAGTAATATTATAAACGAGGATTTGGGCGGGTACGAGGACCTAATCCCCAATGGGGATGGGGAGGGGGACGGGGACAGGGACGGGGAATCGCTAGTATCTTATTACGGAGATTGGGGAGGGTACAGGGATGGAGAATGAAGTCGGGTATGGGGATGGTAATTTAATTCCCTTACCCTACCCTCCCCATTGCCATCCCTAATTATAAATTAATGAATTTCAAAAAAATAAATGTAAATTAATGAGATAGTTATAATAAATTAGTCTTCCTCCACACATGCATAATACACACTAAGCATGTGCAAGTATTTTTTTTTTATAGAAAATGAAAAAGACAAAATGAAAGAAAACAGTTATTGCAAAGAGAAATTAGTAAGAGAGAAAAGTGGGTTGTGAGAATTTTTTTTGTTTATTCTTTTAATAAAAATATAATTTATAATTGTCATAATTGCCTTTATGATTTAATTAATTCTCAAGTTTTTTAATCTTTTAGAGTCATTTCTGTCAAAAATTTTAATTTTGGCTAACAAAACCTCTTCTCTTAGTAATAGTATAGATAATGAATTATCCGCCTAGGTCTTCAATATCAGTATTTCACTTACCAGCAATGTCCACCTAGGTCTTCAATTCTGGTATCTCAATTCGTGCTTAACCACACATGCACCATGTGCCTATTACGTGACGTAGAACAGATGGCCAGAAAGATTGACGAATAGATTGGGCATAGAAAAGGCAAATCTAGTAATATTCAAATTCGGCGTTCAGTGTATGATTATTGATTATTAAATATTTCCAAAAAGGGAACGACATTAGCGAAACTCATTGCTTTGCTGTGATGTATGGGCTTTTTCGGGCAACTGAGGTTGTTTAGGGCATCTGAGGTCGTTTTTCTATTTTTGCCGAATTTTAGACTTTTAATTATTTTAGGCTTTATTTTCAATTTTATCTTTGGGATTATTAGGTTGGTTGTTAGAGTCCTAGAGTATTTAAGCAACGTTAAACTGTTTGCAGACCATCATCTTTCATAACATTATATATAAAAAAAAAAAAAGATTTTTCTTAAATTCTTTAGTGGACTCCAAAACTATATTTTTAGAGTATATCGCTTGTAAACTGAGGTTTTTCCGACATGCTATTATAACCTGAGCATCAAAGTTCAAAATTATTACACAAACAGAAGCTTGTCTTTATTCAATACAAAGACTACATATAAACGGAACACAGTAAACTTGAGACCAGCATTTCAAATCTCATTTTATGGATGAAGAATACTAAGGGGGTTGAAGCGGGCTACTGGAACACAAACAAGATCATATGCCCTCGGAGTCGTGAATGCCTGCTTTTCATCCATTTCAAGAACGTTATTATCATTATGCATCTTCTTGCAATGTGTCCCAACAACTTTCCAATCAAAGCATTGAATCATAGCTGCAAGTAGCCCAGGTAGCATTTTCATGGTTAGGGTTATACCAGGACGTACATATCCTTCTTCCGGATCCGAATGGAGGAAATTGAAGTTGTTGTCCTCTAACATCTATTGCATATGCCTTGTTGTCCCCATCAAGTTGTAAGAATCTTTCAGGACAAAACTCTAATGGCTTTTCCCAGTTCTTAGGTTCTCTTCCGATGGCCCAATTGTTTATGAATAACAGTGTCTTTGGCAATGACATGTTTGCCAACCTTATATTGTTCTACACATTTTCTTGCGACTAAAGTCAATGGTGGGTGTAGCCTAAATGATTCTTTTATGATGGCTTGGATGTAGGAAAGATTGGGAACATCCAATTCTCCGATTAATAGGCCATTTTCAAAGACTCGATCTATCTCATCCCTTGCTTTTTAAAGCATCTCTGGGTGATTGATAAGCTCTGCCAGCGCCCATCCCATTGAAATGGAGGTTGGGTCTATGCTAGCCGCGAACAAATCTTGCCAAAAAAAACTTTCGTCACCTTTCTAAAATAAATAGCAGTTGATTATGATGAAGAGAGGAGAAAATTCATATACAAACGGAAATTTAAGTTCTAGAACTATTAAATAATTTTTGTCAGAAAAATCACACTCGTTAATATATACACATATATGTTCACGTACTCGCCTCAATTTGTACATTCAAGTATCAAACTCATGAGACGAGAATTCTATAAAATGCAAGGATAACACACATACACTATATTTAAGACCATTCTATGAAATATTAGGATCAGGGTTAGGGTTTTAGAAGAAATATAGGGGGTGGATTATACCGTAATTAGACCCTTAACATGATTTCTTGAAAATTCAACCTCCAAATTCTCACTACTCTCACCCTCCAAAATATCAAGCAAAATATCAAGAAAGCTCTTGACATCCTTTTCTTCTGTACTGTTGCCTTTCTTCTGCATCTTCCTCAACTCTTCACGTTCAGCGATCACCTTCTCCACCAATTCATTGAACTTCTAATGTATGGTCTTGGTTTTCTTCCAAAATCCCTGCAAATCCAATTTCTTCCAAATTCAATTAAACTCATTGAAATTGAACTCGCCGAAAATCTCAGTCGCCTCCTGGACCACCAACCTCGTCTCTTCCGCCAGCGAAGTACTAGAATATTTTCCCAGTATCATTTGTCCGATGACGTTATGGCCAACCCTCGGCAATCCTCACTGGGGTTGATTGATTCGCAAGTCTCGGCTTTCTTGGCTAACAACCTCAGAAGCCTCACGTACTCTTGGTTTTGGATGGCCAAAAAGTTGTCTACACTACAGCCGCCAAGGAGCTCATTCGTGATCATCTTCTTGGTGAACTTCCAGTGATGTGCATAAGGTGCAAATGCAAAGGAAGCATTGTATGTCATGGTTTCAATTGTGATTCATCTCAAACTTGGATTTCAAATGCTCAGTTGTTTCCCTGAACTCATTAAGGGTTCCAATAATGTTCATGCTATCAACATAAACTGCGAAAACTGCAAATCTGAAATTGGTCTCCTTAAAAACGAAGCACATGCATAGTTAATTGTTGACATATCCATTCCCAATCAAGTAGTCACTTAGACGATTATACCACATTCCTCTGCATTGTTTTAATCCATATAGTAAGCATTTCAACCTAATTGCAAACGTGCTCTGTGATCTAGAGCCACTTGACTTGGGTAACTGAAGTTCATCAGGAACCTTTATGTATATTTCCATATCTAGATCCCCATAAAGATCCGCTGTGACCATATCCATAACCTGCATGTTCAGTTTTTCAGAAACTACCAAACTGACAAGGTAATGGAACGTAATGACGTCCATTATGGGAGAATATGTCTCCTCGTAGTAGATTCCAGGGCATTAAGAGAAGCCTTGCTCCACGAGGAGAGTCTACAATATCATTTTTATCATCACGCTTTCTAATGAAGACCCATTTATGAAAACAAGTTTTATATTAGGTCGGATTGGTACTATGTAATACCTCAAAAATTCGTTATTAATTTATGATGATTTTTTGAAAATTGTTAAGTTGATTGTTAGGACGATTTCATGGTTCGAAGATGGAGTGGAAGTGTTTTGGACGAATAATTACTTGAAATATATTATTTTCGAGGGATTAAGGAGTTGACTTTTTATTCATTGAGTTTCTCTGAAAACTTCCTTCACAAAAGTCATAGAGCATGTCGATACGAATTCGTAGATATGCAGCACACGTAAATCGGAGGTCGTATGAGAAAGTTATGGTCAGCATAAATTTATGCTATTTTGAGGAATTGCTATAAATAGAAATCTCTGAAATTGGAAGATCAAAATTAATATTTTTGGAAAGTTTCCCTTTTTGGAAACTCATTCTCTCTGTTATCACTTTATAGAAACCCTAGGATCTGACAGTTTTCCGTCAGAGCCAACCCGACGGTAATTCCTTATTTCGGCGTTCTCTGACCACGGCAATGACCCAGATCGCTTCCTCTCCTCATTCTGGTCCTCCCTACAGTGGTCTCTGGTTGAGAGGACCGAGCACTGCGGATCGAAGCCATGAAATAAAAGTCGATTTACCGGGCAAGATTTTCCCATTCCAACGACGGCCGAACTTGAAACCGGTCGCGTTGTGTTGCTGGTAGCATGCTCGTTTAGTCCTTGGAGGTGGATCAGTTCTTAGTGTGGAACTTCGATTCTTGATGCACAGTGTATTTCGGCTTGCGGCAGCGATCTAGGCTGAATTGGTGCAAGTCTCAAGTATATTCTTGATCCTTGTGTTTTGCTTCTCATGTTGGATGGTTGGATTGAGCTGGTGTTGAGCTTTTAGCAGTATCATCTCCCCGTTGATACAAGCATTTTGATATATGTTTTGTAACATTTGGAGATTTTTTGATTATGTTAAGGTTTTTAGTGGTTTCGATTATGTCGATTTTTGATCCATGAGGATCCGACTGTTGGATCGACTTGTCATTTTAGCATATTGACCCTAGAAGTGTTCAGGAGACTTTGGGTGGTCTCGGATAAAGTTCCAAAAGTTCCATCTAATTGACATTACTTTCGGGTTTTAGTTCCAATTGGAGTTCCGAATTTTAATCGCTTTGCATTTCTTATACTGAATTGAGACCGTATTTTCCTTAGGTGCTTGACAAAGTAAGCTCTATAAGTTAACTAGTTCAGTGAAGACGCAGAGGAAATTTCAAGGTGTGTAATCTTACAATGTTCATTTATGAACGGATTTATGTTATCATTTTTGGAGTTATTTACTTAATTCTAAACTATAGTTGGTATTATTGACATTCATGAATGAATGACTATCTGTGTGTGTGTACAGGGCCGATCAGAAACGGATGTCAGCAACTTAGAAAAAGTGTAGACGTCGCTCCTTGGGCCTCGATCAGGCGCTAATAATGGCATGGTTTCGTCTAGCATGAGCAGGGCTGCCCGTCGACATCTGATGTAGCTTGGAGGATCAACGTCCGCACTCTTTCAAGGTTGCGGACGTCCGCTTCTAAACGGCTCTCTCTCTCTCTCTATACACACACACACATATCATATCCAGAGCGAAGGTTCACTTTAAAATTAAAGTGTGCATACAGAATCCTTCATATTTATTTATTTATTTATTTACATGAAGTATATATGTATTTGTGGATTTGTTGTGATACAAGTAGTATTTATGAATGGGTCCATATTATTGTTTTGGGGTGTGACATTTCAGGGAATCTTTTATTAGATTTGGGTAGCTTTTTGGGTTTAGTGCAACTCGCTTAATGTCATAGATGGTGTTCAGGATTTGGGTAACATTTTGGGTTTAGTGTGACTCACTTAATGTCACAGATGGTGTTCGGGATTTAGGTAACATTTTGGGTCCAGTGCGACTCGCTTAATGTTTTGGTCTTTTGGTCTTTGTATCGAGGGGGGTCACAGATGGTGATTAGGATTGGTGTACATTTTAAGTCCAGTGACACTCCTTTAAATGTTTTGGCCTTGTACCAGGGGTCTGAAGACTCTAAGTCTGAAGACCGAGGATCTGAAGATTGAGAGTCTGAAGATCGCGCCGGGGGTGGGGGAGGTCACAGATGGTGACCAAGGCATAATTATCGAGAACCAAGCCTTGGCCGGGTGATTGGTTATAATCAGTTAGAGCTCTATTTTGTCTGCCCGGGTATCTTATGGGGGTAATCATGAGATTACTTGGGACTCATGGGTACGAGATCTTAAATCAGTCTTGAGAGTATTCTTTTTTTTTATTGTCCATGAAGGACGTGGATTTTCATATTTAATTGTTGGGCTTTCATTAATATGATTTTGTCACGGTGTGACACACGTTTTCCTTATGAGTAAAGGATGGGAAGTTTCGAAAGAAATCAAGCGTGAGTTGCTTCCTTAAATGGAATGGGCAGTTTTTCATGATTTGTGTGAGTGAGTTGCTTCCTTAATTGGAATGGGCGGATTTTCTTGTGATTGGTGTGAGTTGTTTAAATTGTTGTATTTAAGTTTACTCATACAAGTTTGCATAAGCTTATCGAGTTTGTTTGTTGCAACCCAGTGCACTATTCGATGGTATACATAGGGTTTAATCCTACAGGTCAGGGTAATCACGGGTAAAGCTAAGATCTAGTAGTAGTTGTACGGGTAGGAAACTAATTTTGTAGTTTTACTGTTACTAAGAGTTCCCCTGTGTAGTAAGCTCTGAGGAGCATTTACTTATTATTTTGTTATTCAACTTAGTTCTTAAACTTGTGTAATGTAATATATGACTCTACAGAGCAAGTCTGTATTGACATAGTGCTTTCAGGGCATCATTATGTACTTGGTTTAAAAGGAAAAAGTTTTTCAGGTATTTTATATTGATGACTGAAGCATTCATGTCCGATATAATTCTGAGATTGTCTTGATTTTTAATTGTTTTAAAAATCAGGGCGTGACACATTACCGGCCCAAATACAATCCTCTTCGCTAGAGAATCGAATTCAACATGGATCGCATCTTTCCATTTATGCTCTACGTTGTCATTCATCAACGGAGCATGGTTTGATGTCATCGCACTCAATAATCTCACATGCAACAGAATAAGCGAATACATCATCAATGATGATGGAGTTTCTATCCCACATCTCATGTACACTAGTGTAGTTTATAGAGATCTCTATATTCTTAAGAGTAGGTTATGATGTTATGACTTCTCCCAACGATAACCATAATCTGGAACATTCTCATGAGACAGATTTTGAGTGTCGATGATCAAAGGATTAGGTTGTACCAAAGTCACTCTCTTCCTAGGGAGAATATCGTTCGAATCAATGAGCCTCTAATGCCACAAGGCCATTGTCTATGGCAGCGGCACCGTACACTCCACCTTTTTGGGCTGCGCCAAGTCCTTTATTCAGGACATCAATCCGAGTAGACACATTTCCAGCAGGTATATGTGATCTCGCACTTTAGCATGGATCTAGATGAGACAAAGTGGAGATAGACCACGACAATTTCCATCATTCTTGTTGAATGTTGACGTTCTTATCTCTTCTAAACGACAGGAATACTGTCTCATCAAAAAGTAACAATTTGCAAAATGAGCAGTAAAGTGATCGCCTGTCAAGGGTTCTAAGTGACGAATGATTGTTGGATCCTCAAATTCAACATATATGCCCATTCGTTTTTGGATACCCATTTTGGTGCGCTATGGCATTGTAATTGACACATAAAATGTCCACCCAAATATGCTTAAATGTGAGATATCAAGTTCGTATCCAGTCACAAGTGTTGTAACTCAAAAAAATATTAAGGAGTGGTGGGTTGTATAGCATGGCTACATGCAATATTGCATAACACAAAATGGAGATAGGGACATTAGTACGCATTACAAATGTCCGAGCTACCATCAGAGTCATTGATGGTGGCTTTCGTGAGACCAGTTTGGGTATGCACTTGGGGTACATGATGCCCAACATCGATCAATCCCCAAGGACATGTAATAATCATCGAAAGTCTTCAATATAAACTCTCCAGAATTGTCAAGTCGATTGACTTAATAGGATGATTCGGGTAGTGAGCCCCGTAGCCTTATGATCTAAGCTAGGAGCTTAGCATAAATAGCATTACAAGTGGATAATAGAGCGACTCAACGCGTCAACCAACACCATAAAATATCTAAAGGGTCCACAAGTTTGTTGAAATGGTCCACAAATATCCCCTTAGATACTATACAAGAATGGAATGAGCACTTTCATATCATTTGCATAGGACAGTCTCGGTCCAAATTCCCCTAAAAAATATACTCTGCTGAACGAGCAAAGGGCCTTATAAGCATCCAGTTTGGTTAGGCTGAGGCGCACGAAACACCTTTAGAAGCAAAATAAGTGAATATGGTTCCACAAAAGGCGTGTCGTTCAGGGACGGCTTCTGCCACTGGCCAACAATGAAGAGCAGCGGGGTCCCACGTGGTCCAGGAATCAATTTCTGATTCTTGCTTTGTGTCACTCAAAAGAAAGGATGTCTGTATGAAGTCTTTAGACGGATCATCATATCACAACAGGATGATCCAACCTATCGTGCCAAAGCCATGACATTCTCTTATACCATTATTGGGTTCGATGGCTCGAATAGTGGAGACATAAAATCTACTAGAGAGACAAATAATTTTTTCTAAGATGCGGATGAAGCAATCATTAGAGAGGTGATGCAAATGAACTCATTTTCTTCCTCACAATGCGTTTCCGCATGAAATAAGTTGGCTCGAATATCTTTGAAGCTCAATAGGGTTCGATTTTCCCTAGGAGCGTAGAGAGCTTCTACAACATTGATCAAGGTGCCATTAGGCAAGAGGAATTGGAACATTCCATGTTATTGAAGTAAAATTGATGGTCTTGCCATCGTAGTCACAGAGCAATGCGTAGGCAATGTCTCCAATAATAGTTTCCTATGGTAGAGAATCATGTGCGTAGTCGCACTTTTGGAGAGACAATAAAGCTCTGTAGAGTCCATTCCTTGAATAAAGAGCTCGGAATTTAAAGGTAGTTGATATGTGATAGGAACATTTTAATGCGATCTTTTAGTAGTTAATTCATCATATTTTGCTTAGTTATTTACTTAACCGAATCGGTTTTTAACTCAATTTCTATTTTTAGGTACATTGGAGTAGATGAAGATGAAATGAGCATTACTTCCATAATTACTTAGAAATGATGGAGAATAATGGAAATGCACTAAAAGATCAATTTTACACATTTTCCTACTCCGGTTAGGAAAGACCGAGACAAGTAAGGAGGAGCGCCAGATAGAAGTGGAAGGCCTTCACAGGATCGGTCCAAATTTCTGACAAAAAGACGAAAACTGTAAATCGGACCTGAACGTATTCAAGAAGCATTTCCGGCCAAACTACTACTTCAAAAGCTCTGAAATTTTACCAGGATGATTTACATTCATGGAAGAACATTTTTTTATGAAGAAGTCATAGTCAAAATCGGAACATTCTGTGGAGATAAAATTTATCTCCAATTTATCACATGCGGGAAAACTTTTTGACTATTTCTAAGTCATTTTTGATAGGCTAAGTCAACAATTGAGGTCTACACATTTGTCTATCAAATCTAGCCCTTCATTTATTTTCATCTTCACCCTCCATTTATCATTTTCAGCCTATAAATACATCTCCCCTCATTATGACATGACAATTCCTTCATCTATTTCATCTTCTTTGTCCTCCATTCTCTAGTTCTTAGTTTCATTTCTTTTCCATTCTCTAGTTCTTAGTTTTGCATCTTCAAGCAAAGAGGAGAAGAAGAATAAGCCGTGAGCAATCCTAGTCGCCATCATTCCACCTTGTGCCATGATAGTGAAGCCTTGCTTTCAAGATTCAAGATCAACGTCTCAAGCTCTTCATCATCCACCCTCTTCACGGTGTAATTCAATTTTTTTCCTTGTAACTTCTTTTGGTTTTCTTTGTTCGGATTTGTAGAACTATGAATTATAGTTAACAAATAACATTAAGGGCAAAGTTTAAATCCCGTCTCTATGTTTTGAAATAAAATTGTAATTTCTTTGTGTTGATTTCTATGTTGCTTATGTGAGATTGCTTGATTGATTTTGAATTATAGAAAACTTTTATATGTATGTGTTCTTTGGTGGCCAACTTGGGATATATGCATGTAATTAGAGCTAGATTTAGGTAAACAATTCACCTAATAGTTTTGTGAACCTATTTCATAATTAGTAAAGGCTTTGGATAAAAGTCGAAATCAATTAAGAAGGATTGCAAATAGATGAACTTTTTCATACTAGGTTGTGCACTTTGGTTAACATCCTTTTTTTGTTTTTCATGCTTTGAATGTGTTCTTGATTAGCTAGCTTTCTAGACTATGATTGCATATTCAATAGAATTGATTTAGGTGCTTTCACTTAGATTAATTATTTAAGGAAAGTAAAATATGGGAAATCGTTTGCTTACTAACGTTTCACATGGTTAACTTCTTTCTCATGACATAGATAATCAACTATAAGAATTGCGACCGAATTTCTTGCATATGGTTGTGGTTTTGATTCTTGTTCCTTTCGTTCCACCATTGTAAATGTGTTTTTACAATTTCTTTATTTTATTTTATTTTAATTCCGATTCTATAATCATAAACCCCCCTTATTTGTGTTCACTTGTATATATTTCTATTCTTTATTTTATTTTTGTAAATAATAATTTTCTTTATTTGTTTCACAATTATAGGTGTACCCTCAATCCCTGGCTAGAACGATCCCTACTTATTCTATACTAACGATGACATTTTACAGGGTTAAATTGTGTGTTCATTTCGACCACATCAATTTTTGGCGCCGTCCCCATCAATTTCAGCATCTCAACCGTTCAATTTTTAGGTCCTAATGTATATATCATTTCTGAAAATATTCAGCCAAATTGATGATCGTTAAGGTATCGAACTAGATCTAATCACTGGACGAACCGAATCTGTTCAACATGAACCGTCTATGTTCATAATTGTAAATCGCAGTTATGAATGCCTCAATGATTATCAATTTGGTTGAAAATTTACATAGATGATATACTCATATATACCTAAAAACTGACTATTAAGATGTGAAAAGTGGGTCTATTGTGCGATACCTTAAAATGACAAAAAAAAATAGATCTCTCACTAGAAGGGCCTTGTGTGTGTGTGTGTGTGTGTAACTATAACTTTTTTCTTTCTCTCTTCCTCTTCTCCTTAGGTTATGTTTGGATGCGATAAAAGAATGTGGGATTTCACTAAGAGTCAGGATATTCCTTCTGCGTTTAGCTCGATAAATTTAGGAATTGGAAAATTCTTGGTAGGAAAAAGAATGGAAGTTACCCCTCTAAAATTCTGAGTTTAAATTCCACAAAACTAGTTGTCATTTTCCAAATTCTATCGTTTCTTCTTCACTCTGGCATCCCGAGAGCTTCCAAAATTTTTGAATATGAGGCATAAACATCTCTCTCTCTCTCCACACTGCTCTTTCAAGGACTCCTCCACCTAACTCCTTGATCATGACTCCTCTATTGCAATCATTTCTTGCATTTTGATGATGGTGACAATGACCCATACAACCAAACAGATCATCCTTACTGTAAGTCGCCATCTGATAGTGCCCTTTCAGGTCATCAACGCATCAGACTGGGGATAGTGGAGGTAGGAGTACATCCAGTGGCGAGTTTATCGAGGTTTATTGTGACACCCCGGAAATTCATTATTATTTTCTGAGGATTTTTTCAGAATTTATTTAGTGATTGTTAGGACGAGTACGTAGTTCAGGGATGATGTGGGTGTATTTCAGACAAATAATTACTCAAAATGTTTTATTTTTAAGGGGTCAAGGGTTGCCTTTTTATTCATTGAGTTTCTCTGAAAGTCGTATAAAGCGTCGATACGAGTTTGTGGACATGTAGCATGTGTAAGTCGGATTTCGTATGAGAGTTATGGTAAGTGGAAGTTTATGCTATTTTTGGAAATTACTATAAATAGGAGTTTCCGATTTTGGAAGTTCATAATTGATATTTTCAGAAACTTCCAAAAATAGAAACCTAGAAAAGCTCCATTCTATCTCCTCAAAACCCCAGACCCGACCCAAACCCAAAAAATAGACCCTGCGGGCATTCCTTTTTCTGGCGACGCAGGCCATGTCACCGGCCCAGATCGACTTCTCATCTCCTTCCGGTTCTAAACCCAATATCAAATTACATACTTTTGTTTTTTCTTTTACAAATGTTGTTGACAAACTCATAAGGTTGTCTCTATGCATGCCCACATTTTCTTTTAAGAATTTTACCATTATCACCTACTCGTTGATACGAGTACTTTGATATATGGTTTGTAGCATTTCAAGATTGTTTGAGCATGTTAGGATTTTTAGTGGTTTTGATTATCTCAGTTTTGGATCCGTGAGGATCCGGCCGTTGGATTGACTTGTCATTTAGGCATATTGAACCTAGAATATTCTAGAGACTTTTGGGTGGTCTCAGATGAACTTCCATCTCGATTTGAGTTACTTTCGGGCTTTAGTTCATGGGTTTCGAACTTAGATGCTTTCATACTGCAAGTGGTATTAAGATGTGACTTTGATGTGATTAGGTACTTGACGAAGTTTTCTTGTTCAGATATTATGTGATTGTGTTAGCTAGGTTCTATAAGAAGACGCTGCGGGATTCTTACGTGAGTAAATCTCACAATGTTTATTTACGAACAGATTTATCTTATCATTTTGGGAGTTATTTATTTAACTGTAAACTATAGTTGGTATTAGTGGCATTCCTGAGTGGATGACTACGTGTGTGTGTGTGTATATATATTTACATGAAATATATATGTATAGGTGATTTTGTTGTGATGCGAGCAATATTTATGAGTGTGTTCATTATATTATTTTAGGGTGTGGCTTTTCGAGAAATACTATATTATGGAAAGTGTTGAGATTTGGTGAATAGTTTTAGGTCTTGGCCAACTTATTTAAATGTTTGGTCGTTGTACCGGGAGTCATTGATGGTGTTCAATTACAAGGAATCTTTTATTTTATATTCGGGCAACATTTTGGGTCCAGTGAGATGTACTTAATGTTTTGGTATTTATATCAGAGATCCAAAGACTTGAGGGTTGAGGATCAGGGCTCACAAACTGTGAACAAGGCATGTTATCAGGAACCACATCATGGCCAGTTAGAGCTCTAGTCTGTATGTCGAGTTTTATTATATCTTAAAGGGGTAATAGTAAGGTTAATTGGGACTTATAAGTACAGGTTCTTAAAAGAGAGTCTTGAGTATATTCTTTACTTTATTGTCCATGGAGGACGGGGGTTTTCATATTTAATTGTCGTGGTTTCAATTAATATGATTTTGTCACGATGTGACGCGTGTTTTCCTTTAGATATAAGGATGAGGAGTTTCGAAAAAAATCAAGCGTGAATTGTTTGTGTGAGTTGCTTCCTTAAGTGGAATGGGTAGTTTTCTCATGATTCTGTGAGTTGCTTCTTTAAATGTAATGGACTAATGGGTGGGTTTTCTTGTGATTGGTGTGAGGTTTTGATTGTTGTATTTGAATTTACTCATACTAGCTTTCATAAGTTTACTGGGTTTATTGTGTGGTATCTATTTGATGGTGTATGGGTTAATCTTATAGGTTAAGGTAATCGTGGCTGAAGCTGAGATCTAGTAGTTACAGTTTATGGTAGGAAGCCAGTTTTGTAACCTTACCATTGTTAAGACTTTCGCTGTAGTAAGCTCTTATGAGCATTTTACTTATTATTTTGTAAACCTTTGTAATGTAATATCTGACTCTACGAGGCTAGTCTGTATTGACACTATGGATTCAGGGCATTAGTATGTACTTGGTTTAAAAGGAAAAAAAAATTTCAAGTATTTTGTATTGATGGTTGAACCATCACGCATGTATAATTCTGGAATTATATTAATTTTTAATTATATTTAAAAATCAGGGTGTGACATTCATCAATCTTTCTCTCTTTCTCTCTCCCCCCTCTCTTAACCGCCAAAAATCAAAGCTAGCTGACACGAACAACAAAGAGCGCTCTTATCATCCAGATTTGTTTAGGTTCCTTCTTTTGGTTACCATCCTTTGTAGGGGATAACGAACAACAAAACATAGAGATAGAGGATACTACATCTTCTATCCATGAAATTTAAACTACGCATGATAGGAGCTGTTAATGTTTAAGATTCAGCGGTAGCCAAATCTTATTAACGTTAGTCAAAGCTTGGACCGCTACTGAGTAGGTTGTAGCACTATCGTTACCTGTCAAGTATAATACACAGGACGTCAGTCAATGTATTTATATTGACATAATAACATTAGGTGAATAATAAATGCGTAATTAATGAGGAGAGAGGAGTGGACCTTTTATAGGTGAGGGAGAGACTGATCTCTTCCTTGTTTTCGATGTGGGACAGATATGCTTCAGTTCCGACCTTCTGAAGCTTCAATGAGGTGATCTTGGCGCCGCACGTGGCAACGTGTCAGTGGTGATCTCGGGCTGAGCTGGAGCTCAAGTGATCGCTTGTTTGGCGATGTTTTCGTAGGTCACACCCTTGATAGTTGTTGGTGTCGCTGGTGGCAGTATGAAAGTGGCTCATTGTAGCTAATTATGCTTAGGCAAATGCTCATGTAAATATGAGTCCCCCATGTCCCCAATCAAGGAAGGCTATCTTGGTTGTGGAGTTGCCTAGCGGTTTGAAGTGTTACTTCTGCTAGTCTTTCCGAGCATAATTAGCGTCAGTGCGTTATCAACCATGGACTTATTCTAAGAAAATGTTTTATACCCTTTTAGGTATCCCCTGCTAGGCACCTAAAGGAGTCCTCTACTCCCTGACTAAGACAGGCCTCTGTTTGGCCGGATAATTGTTTGATGAGGGGAGCTGCATAGAGCAGTGGGTGCTAGGTGGCGAGCCTAATCTTTGATACCTAAGCGTCGGGGGTCAACCTCTTGATCAGAGCCGTCGTAGATGTTGTTGACCTATCCATTTGCACTTTCCCGAAAGAGAAAATCTTGACTGCAATGCCTTGTAGTGGTCATTGACATTATGAGGTGTTACCTTATGAGAGATTCAGCTGGTTTAGATCTTTTTCGTGCAAAAGTTCTGTAAGTGAGAAGTTCGGTAAGCGGAATTGAGCTTAGTGGAGACTCTCCTTGGAAAATTTTGAAACTGAGAAGTTCCGCTAGCGGAGACTTTCTCCTTTGAAAGTTTGAAAGCGAGAAGTTCCGCTAGTAGTGTTTCGCTTAGCGAAGACTTTCTTCTTTGAAAATTTTGAAAGTGAGAAGTTCCACTAATGGTGTTTCGCTTAGCGGAGACTTTCTCCTTTGAAAATTTGGAAGTGAGAATTTTCGCTAGCGGTGTTTCGCTTAGAAGAGACTTTCTCCTTTGAAAGTTTGGTTCGATGATTGGAATGGATAAGTGTTATATCCGACAGTGCCATGCCGCATGTTAACTGATGGTTAGCTTGGTGTGTAGGTGCACGTATCTTTAGCACGCCCGTCGTTTTGCCATAAATGAGAGTGATTGTTGATTGCATAACCGAGCCAACGCCTTGGTTAACACGGGTAGTTAGTGAGGTAGTAGGGGAAGTGTCATCATCTAGTGAGAAGCTTCTTCGTTACAGACGGCTCGGATTTGGCGGATGCTGACATAAAAGAGGGGGAAACCCTGAAGGATCTCCACTTTAACCTATTACTTTAAATTTTTATTGTCTTCAACCTTCCTCAACCTTCAAGAGACTACAACAGAAAGACTTAAGGTCAGAGTGAGGGCGTTGAGTTGGGAGGAACTTAGAGATCGGGGAAAACCAAACCAGAGCCCTGTAAGTACAAGGGATTCCTTCTCTTCACGCAGGTAAGGTTGGTGATTTTTCTCTTTTGATTCTTGTTTTCCTTGCAATTTGTGTTTCTGATTCTATGTGAACTTTGTGTTTGGAGTTTGTAATGATGTTTCAGACATGTGTTTGAGAGTTTGAGGTGATTTAGAAACTGATTTTGTGTGTATTTGGTGACTGGGGAGAGGGTTTTTGGTGGGTAATTTGCTAGATGGTCAAATCTGGGTTTATGGTTTTTTTGTTTGGTTTTCTACTTTTTTTGTTGTGTTGTGTTCTTGGATAAACTCTAATAGAAGGGTAGTTTAGATCTGTTTGGAACTAACAGTTTAGGTTTTAGGGTGTTTGTGATGGCTAACGTCATAGAAATCTCGAGCAGTGAGGATTCTGGGTCTAATGTGTCGCTTGACGCATCCGATAGGATTTTTATTGACCTGTTGTGGCCGTCTACCCCTGCAAGAACCTCACTATTCGAGCCGCTAGATATTGAATCACTGTAAACGATTTATTCTAACATGGGTGGACACGTGCAACGCGGTGGTAGTCGCACAGAGACTTCGGCGGTAGGGAGGACACTGCTGCTAGCCATCACCGGGAGGGAAGTTTGGCAAGTAACAGTTCCACTAATGGTTCCCACGATGATGATGACAGCTCCGCTGGGGAAGTTGGTGGTGAATCATCTTGGGTATTACTCGATGACACTCCTGTGGACGAGCCGGAAGGTCCTATGATGCAAACGGCGATTGACAGGCTAAAACGAATGTATAACACTATGTCAATAAACCTATCAGACAACAGCCGATGACTGTTCTCTGATTCAGAAAATTTCTATTGTCTAGTAGCCTGATATCTCTTAGGCCTTCAGACGACAGATATTATCCTTCATCTCTATTTCACTTAAACAACATAGGCCGGCCAATAATTTGTTGTCAGATTATGTCAAGATATGTCAAATTATGACTTTCTGAGGTTAAAGATGTAACAAAACGACAGTTATATGTTGTTATAAAAGACTCTGCACAACATCTTTTCATAAAACTCTATCGTTTATATTCCATTAAGATGACAGAAATCTGTTGTCTGAATATATGGAAATTTGAACTATCTTAGATTTTTTCTGTTGTGTGAATCAATTGTGGACAATATATAAATTAGAATGTTCTATTGTTTAATTTTGAGTAATAAGACAAAATTATGTCGTTTTAATATATAGAGGTTTGAACTTTCTTGGGCCTTTCTATTGTGTGATTCAATTAAAAACCACAATTTTTGTTGTCTGACTAGCATAAATAATATAATTGGTCCGCTTCATCTGTGCTTTATGGTTATTTCAGACAACAGATATTTGCTTAAATTTTATAGTCTGATGTTGGTTTGGATGTCAACTTTAATTGGTTTTTATTTTTGTCTTAGAAAGAGCATTTGCACGACACAATTTTAGAAAAATTGGTCTATTTATTTGAATATCATCATGAATCATTGCAGCCACCAAAGTGAGTTCTAGCTATATGCACAAAATGATTCATGACTACTGATCTACCACAGACATACAACACTAGTGATCTGAAACTTGACAGCATGCTTGCCCATTCAACCCAGACTTGATCAATGTCGAAGTAATCTCCAACTCGGTCGTTATCCTACATAAGTAATATTCAAGTTGAAGAAAAGGTATAATAGAAGAAGCCTAAAAGGGAAGATCTGGGGAGGGGGGAAAAGGATAAGGGATTACCTCTTCAAGTTTGTATAACTTGTACGATTCATCGACATATTCAACAACTACTAGTTCCAACATCTGTATATTGTCGTGACAACATGTTTTCCTTAGATGTTGCACTTATAGAACATCACTTTCTGAGCCAAAAAAATCTCTTCTATTGGAATTTCCATTCAAAGATCACCTCGTGCCACCATGAATGCATCTGAATTTACAAGGATATCATCAAAGTTTGCGACTCCTTCCTGATTCTCCACCTATGAATAAAATTTTGGAAGTATAAAAAACACGAACTGAATTTCTTTAACCATTTATACCAACCAAAGTATCATCACTACTAACCACTATATCATATAAATAATATGATGCAAAAATAGAATGGTAAAAGTTCGGTTATAGAGCCTTTGAATGAAGGCCAAAGAAACAAGCATCGAATTTGAGTGGAATAATACAAAGCATACGGGGTTATTGAACTAAATTTAACATAATACTTTACCCCATCTGAGAAATTGAGAAGTGCATGTTAGACAAGAATTCACCATCTCAGGTCAAATACAATCTTTCAAAAAGAAGCAGTACAAACATGTTTTCTTAAGTACATGCGTACCTAGAAGAAATCTCCCTACTTTAAAGGGTCAACACTCAGAGATGGATACCAAACCTGTAAAAAGTAAGCTTCCAACCAGATAAATATCAGACAAGATCAACATAGCTCAAAAATGATAAAGTTAATTGCCAAAAAAAAAACAAAAAAAACAAAAAAAATGCTAAAGCTACTATAAACTTTGACACAAGCAGTAATACATAATATCAACAGTTCCTTACCTGCATTTCATGGTGGCCACAATCTAACCATGAAACTCCCTCGATAAGATTTGTTTCCTTCTCCAATTGACCACATGTAACCCAAAAAAAATCATCAAATCAGTGAGCACCCTTTCACATCAATCATCCAAATCAAGAATGCAAAAAATGCTATCATTCAGAGGCATATATGTCTGCAGACATCTACATACATAACATGTTTCATAAGAAAACTAACCAAAAAAAACAATTGCAGAACACATACAAAAATGCATAGTGCAGGATGAAGAATTGCTTTCACTAAATTAATCCTATTTATCTACAAATCCCGAGTGCACAACCATATGATAATAGTAGTATTTAGTGGAGTAACTAAAGAAATACAACTACAAAACATTCCTTTACCTGTAATTTTGGAGTGAAAGTTGTCAATCCACCAAATTATATCAAAAGGAAAACCTCATTCCTCGAGAGCTGCCATACGTCCAGATAACAGCCTCTGCCTAAACCGCCTATGTTGCTGCCCAATGCAATCACCTAGGCAAAGTGAGATGAGCACTTACTCGAGAAATCCCTAAATACCCAATCCAACAAAAACCCTAAATCTATTAACACTTAACCAAGGGACTTACCAATGACAGATGCGGATTCAGATTGTGACCAAGATATGGATCGAGACTGAGATCCTTTGGCTGGAATGGGGTTTTCAAGTTTGCAAGGCGAGATGGTTGAGATTTTTTCTAGGTTTTCAGTTCGATGTTGGATTGGAAGAAATTGATATTGGATTGGGTTTTTAGTTCAAAGATTTCTGTTGTGTGCGAGAGCGAAAGCAAGAGCAAGAGAGAAGATGGGTTTCAGAGTAAGAGCGAGCTGAGAGACGGTTTTTAATTTTCTGTGAAAGCAAGAGAGCGCAAGAGAGAAGATGAGTTTTGAAAGTGAGAGCGAGCTGAGAGAGGGTTTTTAGGTTTCTCTCAGTTTGATAAATTTGTTGGGCCAAAATTTCATCAAGTATTAGACGAATATGTCTTTATGTTGTTCAAAAAACCAAACTGAAAGGGGAAAAAAGTCCAAACAAGTGAACAACCAAAACTAAATCAATAGCAGTTTAATGCACAACAGAAATCTGTTGTCTGAAACAGAGCCTTTTTCAGAAAGCTGATTTACTATAATATACACTATATTCGGACAACATTTTTTTCATTCTGTCGTTAAAATTATTCAGACAACAGAAACCAACCATTCTGTCTTATGAGCTCTGTCGTCTAATGAGTTTATTGACGTAGTGTAAGTTTCTTGGAGTGTCGAAGTTGAAACCGCTAGAAAAGGGAGAGAAAGCATCATTTTTGCTGGAGGGGTATGTTGCGGTTCACGAAGTAGTTTTCTGCCATGAAGTTAAGTTTCCGCTGCTTTCAAATTTTCAAATTCTTATGTTCGAGTTTGGAATTGCGTTTTATCCAAATATGTGGAAGATGCTGATGGCGTTAAACTCGCTGTGGCAGTTGTCTGGTTGTGAAGATCCTACCGCGGCGGAGGTGATTCACTTCTATAAGCTTGTCAATGTGAAAAGGCAGGGGTGCAGTGGGCAAGTGAACATTTCCTGTCGCACCGGAGCGTCGAGGTTGATCGAGAATCTGATGGATTCAATGATGTTCTGGCGAAAGACCATTTGTATTGCCACCGATGCATGGGAATATGATGCGATGGTTAATGATCAATCACCGACGTTTAGGATTAAGCTTGAGTTTCAGCACTAAGAGGTTAAAGTTACGCTGCTTATCGTATAATTTTTCTTTAGGAATTGTATGTTTATGTATGCTTCTATTTTTACAGCGGGCTTGATTTTGCAATGACAGTTGAGGAGGAATGTCGCGTAGCACGAGTGCGTGGTTGCTAGAAGAATCGCAACCTTCTTGACCTTCGTCTGTTGATGGGTTTGGAGCTTTTGGTCGAGTTGAAGTTGACTCGATTCCCAAGTGTGTTGTGTGAGTATACATTTTTTATAGCGGTGAAATGGACTTTGGGAGATTTAACTTGAGCTTTTCTCTTTTCTTTCCTTTTTTTTCTTTGTAGATCCTGTTCCTAGTAACCGGCTGACCCGTGAGGCTTTCAAAAAACGATGGATAAGGCGGAGTTGCAAGACTATCTTTGCAACATGTTTGATGAGGGTCTGAAGGCGCGGAAGACGGTAGTCATGTAATAACCGCAATTTCTATTTTAATTTCGTGTAATTGTATGGAACGAATATTGTGTATTTGCATGAATGTTACATGAAATATTTCATTTTTAGAATTATCGAAGTTCCGAAACATTTTGTTTTAACAAAATGCTCGAAATGTTCGATTCAAGAAATCGACTTTTTATACGTGCGAAATTTGAGATAACTTCCTTCATGAAAGTCGTAAAGCTCATCGATACGAGTCCATGTATATGTGGAACACAAAGATCGGATTTTTTATGATTTAGTTATCGCATTTAGAAGAAATTTTCAAAACTGGTATATAAAGAAAAGCCCCTAATTTTTTTGTGGAAGCTTTCCATTTTCAACCGGCCTCCTATTTCTGGAAATCACTGTTCATCTCTCTCTCCCCCATGTATGAACCCAGCTGAAAATAGAGCACACGCTCTCCGGTCTCTCTCTCACTCCATAGGCTATCAATCGACGTCGGACCACCGCCAGTAGCTTCGTCTTGACCTTGCGCAGCTGCCAGGGGCAGCCTTGCTCAGCAGCATGGCCAGCAGCGGCGGCGATAAGCTCCGTTCGGTTTGGGCTTGATTGAGTTCCAATCGAGATATCTCGAGCTACCGGTCACCAATCGTCACCAAACTCCATCCACGAGCTCGCCTCAACCTCTTAAAGCTCCCAGAAGTGTTCTTGCATGGCAGCGCTGCGCGTGGCAGCCGTTGGAAGCCAGCCCCGATCTAAATCAAAACCGAGCTATCGATCTCGATATCTCGAGCTGTAGGACATAGTTTTGAGTGATTATTGAGTTGGTGAGCTCACCTTGATTTGCTGAATAAATCTGCAGAAGGAATCAAAACGATTGGTTGAAGTTTTTACATGGATCGGAGCACCTGCCGGATTCTGAAATTTCTTCAGCCACCGTAGCTTCTAAGGTAGATTTCGATCCCTTCCAGATATCATGCCTTTAGAGTTTTTAGATAAGTATGATGAGATGGAGAAGAGCAGCCTAGCCTCGACACCATTGGCGGTGGTCGGTAATGGCTCTTCTACTAACTCTGACGGCCCTTTTCGGCTATATCTGGGGGTCAAAAATGTAGTTTCTGTACATTTTTAGATTCTACATTTCAATACGATCATTTCGACATATTATACGCATTTTTTGGATATCGTATGATTTAGTTATGAATTTTTAGATTTCGATCGTTATATTTGTGATCTATGAAGTTAGGACCGATGAACTTGTAGTTTTGATATGTTGATCATATGACTGTCCCAGTGGCTTTGTGTGGTCATGGGTAAAGATCCGACCGTTGGATCTTCGTATAATTGCAAAACAGTGATTAGGGAGGGGATTCGTGAGAATCCGTCCGTCGGATTTTCGTATAATTTAGAATCCGACCGTAGGATGGTAGTTTGAGTATGTTTTGGAATTATTGGCTAAAATCAAGTCACATTTGATTAGGTGATTGACTGTTTTTACTTGGGTGAGCGGGTCCGGTGTGATTTGTGTTAAAATTGAAGACGCGGTGGGAGTATCGAGGTGAGTAAAACTCACGTGGTTCATATGACGAACTGAATACTTTTAATTAATTTATTTTACCATAATTGTGTGAAAGTATTTATGGAATAACTATTTCTTTTAAAATTTCATGGACTTGATCAACTACAGTCCATAGGTAAATAAAATGAATTTTAATTATACAAAATGAATTTCACTATTTTCTTGTGTGAACTATAGATGGTATTAGTGGTCATCCCTGAATAGATGATTATGTGTGTATATATATATATATATATATTTACGTGGAATATATATTGGTTGGTTTGTTGTCGAGTGATAATATGATTGAGTTGGAACGATGATTTGAGTTGCATTTCGAATGCTTAATCTCATGATAATATTGTGTATCTTGGATTAGTTGATTTCATTGTGTGAAATATATTATTGTGCTCGATTATGGATTTAGGGTCGACGTAGTGATTGGTATGAGGGAATTGGACGCTCTAATCCTAGATGGATGATGTGTTACGATTGGTTGAGTAAGTTGGATGTCACAACCCTTATAGGGTAATGGGGCGAAATTTAGTATGCATATCGCATGTTCTATACCTATATTGATGAACTATGATAATAATAAATATGTCGGATGCCATAACCTAAGCCAGGTGACGGGCTACGATTCAGTTAGAGCTTTAGTCTGTCAGACACAGTATCTTTATAAATACGATTTTGGGGTTTTGAGAAGAAAGATGTGTGTTTAGTTCCTGCGTTGATTTGATGATTTGGTGATAGAGTATTGATATTGTGGTTTCTTTGTGGATGTTGGAATTGTTGGGTTTTGACTTGGGTGAAAATAAATATGATTTAATAAAACGATTGTTCTTTCTTATTTACTCATACGGGCTTTCAAAAAGCTTACCGGGTTTTGTGTTGTTGCAATTCCGGTACACTATTCAAATGGTGTAGCGGATATTCTTGCATGTCAGGATAATCAGGGAGGAGACCGTGCTGTTTAGGGTTGCAGCATTTATTTGATTTTATTTACGTTGTGAGGTTGTTATGCTCATTTAGAGCTTTACAATTTTATTTGTAAATTTGAGTTGTAATAATTAACCAAGATTAAATTAGGGTTGAAATTTGATTCGTGTGGTGTGGTTGTTAAGAAAAAAAAAGAAATTCAGGATGTTTACTGTTGAGTTGTAATAATTCATGTTTAGGATTTTGAATTATTATTATAAAATTCGGGGCGTGACAAGTGAATCCGCAGACCAAGAAGGTGACTCCCTCAGAGGATAAGGTCCTTCTTGAAATGCTTCATCATTCACATCTGGGGTTGGCTGGGGAGACCGTTATTCAGCCAACTACTGCCACCTCAGAGAGAGAGGCCGCCGGCGAGAATAGATTTGGCAGCCACCAGGAGAAGCAGGCCTAGAAGTCTCCCGCTACCCATTGGGGACCACAAAAAGAAACGGGCACACCGTCGAAGAAACCTGGTGTTGAAGCGCCCATTATTATAGAGGGTTTGGAGGACGATGATGGTTGTTGTCGGTGCCACCAACAGTGCCGGTTGTAGAAGAAACTGCGACAGAATGACCCCGAAGAGGGTGGCGATGCCTAGAAGATATGCCATTTTTACTCTGTTAGCAAAAGAAGGAGAGGCAAGACGCGCAAACGGTCACCATTGCCTCAATTAGAGGAACACCATCAGGTGGTTTGGACTCCTTCACGGCGTACGCCAAGTTCTTGACTGATGATAAACGGGAGCTGTTATTTCATATCTGCAAGTGGCTCGGGTATGGCAGCATGGACGGGACAGTATGCTGCACCACCCTGCTTCAGTTGCAGTTCAGTTCTGCCTTTGGCCACCTGGCGGTTGGGCTCAACGTGTGTTGTCTTAGCGGCGTTAAAGCCATCGCCCACATAGCTCCAGATGCGGGGTGAAGTAGAGGATCTCCAGCGGGAATTCCCGTAGGAGAAGAAGCAGCTAGAGGACATCGAGCACGGATGGTCGACGGCGGAGGTAGACTTGATCAAAGTTACGGGCAAGCTGGAGGTCGTCGTTTCTCGAGATGTGGCACACAATGCTATAGTGTTGGAATTGAAGCAGGCGGTTGCTCGCTTGTAAGAGCAGTTGCGATGAAGGGTAAGCACATTGACATAATGCAGCGTGATGCCACAGCGAAAGGTGAAGAGATCAAAAGGTTGCATAACAAGGCCGCCCAGATGGAGGAGTTCGAGAAATAGAAAATTAGCGCCGCTCCCGTTGAGGATTTTAAGCAATCCCGAGAGTACAAGGCGTAGAATTTTTTCTTGTTGGATTCTAAGGGCTTGATCGACTGGAGTAAAGCCGCTGCTCTTTCATCATCCAGCCATCGTGAGGATATGGCTGGTGAGGCTGGAGGTAATCCGACTGTTGATCCGCGGGGTACCGGCTCGGTCAGTGATGAGTTTACCCGTCACGCTGGTGATGAGCCCCAACAAACGCCGCTGGGGACTGCCTCAGAAGCTTCGCATGCTCAGTTCATCACCACTCACACAAAGGAGGACGGGATGGTGTTTATGCCAAGCCCCAATGCTAGTAACCAACGGTCCGATGACACCAATCGCTTTGTGGTGCAACCTAGCCTAGCCAGACTAAAGGTGGTGGTGATGGTGGTTCGAAAGAATGAAGAGGGTTGTCGTTCGGCTGCCAGCTTGTTTTACTTTGCTTTTCTTTCTTCTCCTTTGTTGCCCCGTTAGGCGTTTGTAATTTAATTAAAAAACCCAGCCTAATTTAATATGTACTTATGCCTTTGTTAGTATTTGTGATTTTCTTAAAGTGTTGGGTTACAGCTGGGCAATAATTTTTTAGCTTAATTCACTGTTATACCATTGGAGTTTTTACTTGAATCTTTTGCCTTTTCAATGAATCATTAAAGGAATTAAGATTGTTATGAGTGCATGATATAACGGACGTGGTCCGCTAGACTTTACTAGCGTTGGCAGTTAGCTGTTTGTGCGTTTTAAGAATAATGGTTTGAATAATTCCTCATTTCATTGATAGATGATTGGTCAGCTTTTACAAAAGATTGAGAGTACCGGTGGGGTAGATTCTTTTAGCTAAATATTGTACAAAAATTTAGCTAAGCCAAGATGCTCGAGGGTTGGCGGTGAAATTACTTGTAGTAATACCGGAGATGTCCGGTGTTCCAAGGGTGAGAGGATGTGACGCCATCCTTACTCTTTAAGTAGAAAGTGTTGGGGCTGACGACTTCTACTATTTGATATGGGCCTTCCCATGTGGCGCGAAGGGCGGATGCGGGTGGAATTACCTTCTTCATGATCCAATCCCCCAGTTGGAGGGCTTTGACTCTGGCATTGTAGAAACGTGATACTCGTTGCTTATTTTGCAACTTGTGAAAGTACTTGTCAAGGCAGATGCCGTCATTATTAGTTTTGGCATTGTGGCCCTCAACCCTAGCGGTTAGCTGTGTGACTTTGATTGGGAGGACCGCCTCGGTACTAAACATCATGCAAAACAGTGTTTCTCCGTTGGCGGATGTAGGAGTTGTTATGATGGTCTATAGGACCTCCGGGAGCTTTTCAGTGCATAAGCCTTTGGCGTCGTCATGCTTCTTCTTGAGGAGTTTCTTTATGATTTTATTGCCAGTTCTACCTGCCCATTCGCCACAAATGTGTAGCGCTGGTGCCTAGCTTAGCTGTAAAGATGATGATCTCTTCGGTACGTTTAAAAGATGCACAACTTAAACCTTGCACTCAAATATCATCGTTGGTAATATACTGATCAAGCAAGGGTCATTACCCGCTAAAGATTGTTCCTAAACTGCTAATCAAATGTCACAAACTACTCTAAACTATGCTGCTGAACAGTTAAAGAAAATAAATTATTTAACTAAACTAGAGTCGATTGAATTTTCTGAACATTTTACAGACACTAAACACACATTGAATAACACTTATACAAAATTTCAGAACAATCTGAGTTAATTTGATATATGAAATAATTCACGTAAAACTGACCACAGTAAGATAACGAAGCAGAAACAGATTTTATAACTTTAAAACTATTGATAGAAACAAAGCTAATGACTCATTGTCCACCACCAAACGCACTCAATCATATCAAAGCTCAGTTATGGAATCCTAATTCTCAATTGAATTTACCCGAAGTCAACTCACAAACTCGAATTAACCCATTACCCTTTCTTAGTTCCTCATTAAGTGAATACAAGCTCACCACTTAATCTATTTCTGAGTACGCAACCTACACACAAGCTCGCTAAGTTTAACATATCAAAATCATTAAGCAAGAAAACGGTTTGGATAAATAGGTTGGTAATCTTGCTAAACCTAGGGTTTGAGTCACATGTAATTCAAGAAAATATTTTGCTGCTCATGAATTGGAATCAACACACGACATATACGAATCCAGTGTTACTCCTAGTATTAGAACCCTAACCTATTCATTTAGTTGGGCACCTAAACAAACAAGCAAAGATTCATCTTGTAGACACGGTGAAACAAACACTCAATTGATAATATAGAAAACCGAAAACTGAATTATCATCAATATGAATTGAACATGTTTGGGGCTTTGAAATTGCCCCCAGCTACAAAAGTATTTAGCTAGTCATAGTCATGAATTCGCTAAAAGCATACATCAATAGAATTGAAAAGAAAAATAGAGATGAAATGAGGTGAGATCACGGCTAGATGATGGCAGAAGATGTCGTTCTTTCTTTTTAATTTCTTGTGCGGCAGCCACGGTACAATTGGTTATGATGGCGATGTAATTGAAGAGGAACCCGCTCTGAAATAATGTTAAACAGCGACAAGCGTGGTCCATAGCTCAATTGTACTGATATTGTCCTAAATTAACCACCTGTTAGGTGTTGAGTTTTGATCACAAAAGACCTTAGTATAATTGATTATGATCCACCCACTTATAAGTTATGACAGACTAGAACTCTAATTGAATCGTAGCCCGTCACCTGCCCTAGGTTATGGCATCCGACATATTTATCATTATCGTATTTCATCAATATGTATACTTATATACATATTTAGAACGTCCGATAATTTCACATACTCAACCAATCGTATCCCATCATCCACCCAGGATTAGAGTGTTCGATTACCCCACACCGTCACTACGTTGACCTAAACCCATAAATGAGCACAACATGTAATATCACATACTGAAATCAACCCAACCAAGATACCCAATATTATTATGAAATTACACAATTGAAATATAATCAATTCAACAATTCAACTCAATCATGTCATCACTCAACAATCCACTCATCAATATATATTTTCCACGTAAATATATATATATATATATATATATATATATATATATATATATATATACGTAATCATCCACTCAGGAATGACCACTAATACCATCTATAGTTCATACAAGAAAATCATGAAATTCATTTGTATAATTAAAATTCATTTTACTTACCTATGGACCGTGGTGATTCAAGTTCATGAAATTTTAAAACAAATATTTAATCCGCAAATATTTCACACAATTACCAAAAATAAATAAATTTAAAACACTCGGTTCATAATATGAACCACGTGAGTTTTACTCACCTCGATACTCCCGCTGCGTCTTCAATACAAATATAAATAAAGCCGAAATAGCCCACTCAAATACAACCCGTCAATCACCTAATCAAATGTGATTCGAATTTAGCTAATAATTCCAAAACATAATTGAACTACCATTTAACGGTTGGATTCTAATTTATAACAAAATCCGACAAGCGGATTCTCACGAATCGCTCCCCTAATTACCGTTTTACACATATACGAAGATCCAACGGTCGAATCTTCACCCATGGCCACATAAAGCCTCTGGGACAGTCATATGATCATCATAAATCTAACGATCGAAATCGATCAAAATCACAAAATTCATAACTAATTCATACGATATCCGAAAAATGCGTATAATACGCCGAAATGATCGTATTGAAACATAGAATCATAAAATGGACAGAAACTAAATTTTAGACCTCCGGATGTGGCCGGAAAGGGCCTCCGGAATTAGGGACAGAGTCGCTGTTGACCACCACCAATGGTGTCGGGGCCGAGCTTGTCCACTTCGTTTCATCATTCTGAGAAACTTTCATAACTAGCACAAGACCAAAAAATGACGGGAAAGGATCGAAAAGTACCAATTACAATCGGCGGCCGGAAATTTTTCAGAAACCAGCGAGCTTGAAATTGACGTAAAAACTGCAATCTCACGCCTCGATCCCTTCTGGAAACTTGTTCAGAACTTCCTTGCGAACTCAACAAGCCAAGAATCACAAGAAACGATCTTGTATAGCTCGAGATAAAGTTGGTTTTTCGATCCACACGGGGTCGAGCTCCGACGAACGTGAAAACGTTCGACCCATTTCCGGTCCTTCTTGGTGCTTGTAGAGGAAGTGAGGCGAGTTCAATGAGCCAAGAATCAAGTGAAATGGTGCTTGTAAAGGCTCGTTTTCGGTTCGGGCCGTACCGCCGCTGCTGCCGGCCGTGTCGCGGCGCAAGGCTGCCTCTGGCAGCTGCGCAAGGTCGAGGCGAAACTCCTGGAGGTGGTTGCAGCTCGAGAGGGGACCGGAGGAGAGAATGGGAGCACGGTTTCTCCGTGCCCTGTTTTGCTTGCTTTTGGCCGAGAGGAAGAAGACGCGAGAGAGAGAGAAAGCTGCAGTGCTTTCTAAAAACAGAAATGGAGGCCGGACCAAAGAGGAAATTTCCCAAAAAAATTCTAGGGTTTTTTTCTATATATACACGTTTCGGAAAATCTTCTAAATTCAATAACTAATTCAGAAAAAATCCGATCTTTGTGTTATGTACGTGTACGGACTCGTATCGACGAGCTCTACAACTTTCATAAAGGAAGTTTCTCCAAACTTTGAACGTAGAAAAAGTCAATTTCTCAAACCGAGCATTTCGAGCTTTTCGTTAAAATAATTGTTTCGAACCTTCGATAATTCAAAAAGTGAAATATTATCGAACAATATTCGTGAAATCGCACAATAAACGTTCAACACAATTACTCGAATTTAAATGAATATTGCGTTTATTACAATCTACTCCCTTAAAGGAATTTCGTTCCGAAATTCAAGTACCCAATTCCCCAAAAAACTGTGGATGCCTCGCTCTCATGTCAGATTCTAACTCCCATGATGCATCACCCTCGTCATGATGACTCCACAACACCTTCACGAGATCAATCTATTTCCTACGAAGTTTCTTTGTAGACCTATCCAAGATACGAACAGGTTCAACTACAAATGTCACATCTGTGTTCACTTCGATCACACCATGATCAATCACGTGCGACTCTTCTCGAACATACTTACTCAGTATAGACACATGGAAGACATTGTGTACACCCGACATGCTAAAAGGTAAAGCAAGGCAATATGCCAAGTTACCAACCCTTTCCAGAATCTCAAAGGTCCCACACACCTCTGTGCGAGTTTTCCCTTCTTGCCAAATCTCACCACACATTTCATAGGTGAGACCTTCAAGAACACACAATCGCTTGTCTCAAACTCAAAAGGTCTCCTCTTCAAGTCTGCATAACTCTTCTGTCTACTCTGAGCGGTTCGGATTCTGTCCCGAATATTAGTGACCTTCTCTGTAGTCTCCTGTACAATCTCAGGACCGATGAGCCCTTTATCCCATGCTTCCGCCCAACAGATAGGAGTCCTACATGGCCTACCATAAAGAGCCTCATATGGAGCCATACCTATATTGGAGTGATAGCTGTTGTTGTAGGCAAACTCTACCAATGGCAGATGATCCGCCCAACTACCCTTAAAATCTAGAACACAAGCTCTAAGCATATCCTCCATCACCTGATTCACTCTCTCAGTCTGCCCATCTGTCTGTGGGTGAAATGCAGTGCTCATAGCAAGAGATGTACCAAATGCCTTATGGAACCTACGCCAGAATTCTGAAGTGAAACGAGCATCACGATCAGAGACAATCGTCACAGGCACTCTATGAAGCCTCACTATCTCGTTCACGTACAACTTACACAACGCATCCCCTGAGTATGTTTTTGTCACCGGAAGAACGTGTGCTGATTTAGTCAACCGGTCAACAATCACCGAAATCAAGTCATAACTTTGCCTGGACTTAGGCAATCTAGTCACAAAGTCCATAGAGATATATTCCCATTTCCAAACAGGAATCGATAAGGGGTTCTACATTCCTGCTTGTCTCTGATGCTCTGCCTTCACCTGTTGACAGGTAAGACACTTTGACACATGTTCTGCCACATCCCTCTTCATACCATACCACCAAAACTGCCTTCGTAGATCCATATACATTTTAGTACCTCCTGGATGTATAGTATATTGAGACCTATGTGCTTCCCGCATGATCTCCTCTTTAAGGTTATCAACACTCGGTACATACAATCTTCCTCGAAATCTCAACTCTCCATCAGCCCAATCATCCACTCGGAAGGACCCTTCATGTCCAAGTTAACAGTCATCTCAGCAATCCTCGCCTGAGCAAACTCATCAAGTGTCTGACCCTGAATGATCCTGGAGATCAAGGTGAGATGTAAGGTGACACTAGCGAGAAAGATTCCCTGTCCTGCTCCTGCGGACATCAGGTCAAACTCTGATGCAGCTTCTAACATGCACCACTCTCGCACCATAATCGATGCCATGATTACCCGAGGTTTCCTACTCAAAGCATCCGCCACTACATTCGTCTTTCCGGGATGATACTCCAAGGTGAAATCATAGTCATTAATGAGTTCCATCCATCTTCTCTGCCTCATGTTCAATTCTTTCTGGGAGAATAGATACTTCAAACTCTTATGATCAGAAAAGAGTTCAAATTTCTCACCATAAAGATAGTGCCTCCAAATCTTCAAGACAAACACCACTACTGCTAGCTCTAGATCATGAGTGGGGTTATTCCGCTCATGTACCTTCAACTGTCTAGAACCGTAAGCAACAACGCTACCATTCTGCATCAACACACACCCTAAACCCTGATGAGATGCATCGCTGTAAATGACTAATCCACCACCACTAGTAGGAATAGTCAACACCGGAGTTGTAGTCAATCTAGTCTTCAGCTCATTGAAAGCCTTCTCACACTCATCCGACCATACAAACTGAGGGTCTTTCCTGGTCAATTTGGTCAAAGCCGAAGCAATATCAGAAAACCCTTCAATGAAACGCTTGTAATACCCTGCCAATCCAAGGAAGCTACGGATTTCTGTAACTATAGTAGGGCGACTCCAACTCATCACTGCTTCAGCCTTCGAAGGATCCACAGAAACTCCATCCTTCGAGACCACATGACCAAGGAATTTGACTTCACTCTGCCAGAAATCGCACTTCTCGAACTTGGCAAATAGTTTCTGATCTCTCAACGTCTGTAGTACGATCCGTAGATGCTTCTCATGCTCACCTGATGACCTTGAATAAATCAAGATGTCATCAACGAACACTACCACAAACTGGTCCAAGTAAGGACTAAACGTACGGTTCATTAAGTCCATAAATGCTGCAGGTGCATTCATGAGACCAAAAGGCATGACAAGAAACTCAAAATGTCCATACCTGGTCCTGAACGCCGTCTTTGGGATATCTTCTTCCTTCACCCTTAACTGGTGATATCCAGAACTCAAGTCAATCTTCGAGAACACAGTAGCTTCTCTACGCTGATCGAACAAGTCATCAATCCGAGGTAACAGGTACCTATTCTTGATGGTCACCTTGTTCAACTGTCGATAATCCACACATAACGGAAGTGAATTATCCTTCTTCTTCACGAACAACACTGGTGCTCCCTAAGGAGACACACTTGCCTGAATGAACCCTTGTGCAAGTAAGCCCTCAATCTGAACCTTCAACTCCAGAAGTTCAGCTGGAGCCATTCAATACGGTGCTTTCGACACAGGTGAAGTACCTGGTATCACATCAATGGAGAAGTCCATTACCCTTTTCGAAGGTAACCCAGGGATCTCCTGAAACACGTCTACATACTCTGAAACTACAGGAATCCCTATAATCTTTGAAGTACTACTCCCTGATTCAATATGGACCAAAATCCTTGTTCTCATCGCGATGTCAGACTTCAGACAACGGTAATGAAACACCGGTTGTCCCGGAACATGGAAGGACACAATCCTCCTAAAGCAATCAATAACAGCATGGTTCGGACTCAACCAATCCATACCCAAAATCACATCATACATGTGATCCGGAATCACAATCAAAGATGCAGAGAACTCTCTGCCACCAATCCCAATAGGGCAATCATTACAAAATATGCTAAGCTCAAGAGACACACCGAGAGGTGATGTAACACATAATGATCTAGTCAGGAGCATAGCAATCAAACCCAAAACATCCACAACCGAACTAGATATGAAAGAGTGTGAGGCTCCCATATCAAACAGTACTCTAGCAAGATAGTGATAAACAAATAAGGTACCTTCCACTCCCGTGCTTGCCTGACCGATGACAAAGACTCTAGCAGGTGCAGGTGGTAGCTGCCTCTATTGGTTACCCTGCACTCTACCCTGATTTCAGGGACACTCCCTAGCCTGATGTCCTGCCTGTCCACAGCTGTAGCATATCCTACCCCGTGGTTTCGTGCACGCACGAGAGATGTGGCCCGGCTCACCATAGTTAAACCACTTCACCGGAGCCGCTGGTGCTATCTGTCTAATAGGCATAGCCTGAACTGGAGGAGCTACTGCTGCCCTAGCTGGAGCCTGATGCTGGAACTGAGTTCTCTGCCTCTTCCAGAACCCACCCCTGAAGTCTCTAGCTCTACTGCCTCCTGCTATGGCCTTTCCCTTGTCCTGGAAGTCTCTCTCAGCAGACTCCTTCTCTCTACGAATCAGGTTCTGCTGCTCAATGATTTGTGCCTTAGCCAAGATCTCTCTCTTGGTCTTCATCTCCAAGATGGCTACATCATGCTCAATCGAAGGACTCAACCCTCTCTGAAACTTCTTGGCCAAATCTTCATCCTCCATCTGCCTCACATACTTGTACAGTCTGGAGAACTCCGCATCATACTCAATTACGGTCATCTTCCCCTATACAAGTGCAAGGAACTCTTGTTCCAACCTCTCCTTCACTGCTGGTGAAAAGTATTTCTCCCTGAACAGCCTCTCGAAGCCGTCCCATGTCAAGGTAGACACCTCTATGCTCCTCTGTGTGACATTCCACCACACCTTAGCCTCATCCTTCAGCATGAAAGCGGCTAGCTTCCTCTTGTTGGTCTCAGTGCAATCAAGCAGATCGAAATAGGTCTGCAAATCCTCTATCCATCGATCCGCCACCATATAATCAGTGCCTCCTCCAAACTTGGTTGCTCCCAAGCTAGTAATTTCCCTTGCTAGCATCAACAAGCGGGCAGGATTATCAACCACAGCCACGGGAGGAATAGGCTGATCATCATAAGATGCCTCTACCACCGTCTCGGATGCTTCTTCGACAGGAGGGGCCCTACCCCTTCCTCGACCTCTACCCCTGCCGTGAGGTCTATCTCTACCTCGACCTCTGGCTTCATTTCCCTTAATCTCCATTACCTAATAAGCATGATATACTTGATTAATACACACATAACACTTAAACAAAGCATAAGTCAAATGTAAGTCCATATTAACCAAGTACTACGCATACAAGACAACGCCTAACGTTCTTAAGACATGCTAACATTCCTAGCCAACCTAACGCTCTCACATACCCAAAGACATTGTCAATATTGAAGAGCACACGATGGGGATCCGCTGCAGACGGGTCATCACTCGGTAAGTATTGACATATCACCAAATATGTACCTTACGCTCTGATACCAAACTGTCACGCCCCGAATTTTTGAATAAACATTCCGAAATCCGAAACATGAAAATTACCACAATTAAAATAATCATCCTGAAAATTTGTTTTCTTAACAACCTCACCACACGAAACAAAATCAAAACAGAATTTAGTTTCGGTTAATTATTACAACTCAAATCCAAAACGAACTGTAAAGCTCTAAATGAGCATACACACCTCACAACTAAATGAAATAACAATAACTACTGTAACACCTAAGCAGCTCGGTCACCTCCCTGGTTATCCTGACCTGCAGGAATATCCGCTACACCATTTGAATAGTGTACCGGGATTGCAACAACACAAAACCCGGTAAGCTTATGAAAGCTCGTATGAGTAAAAGAAAAGACTGTTGTTTAATTTAATCATAATCAATTCTACTCAAGTCAACATTCAACCATTTCTACAACCATGAAGTACTAACAATATCAATCAAATACCAAATCAATAAATCAAGACAACCCCAACTCACATCTTTCTTCACAAACCTCAACATCGTATTTACAAAAATACGGTACATGATAGACTAGAGCTCTAGCTGAATCGTAGCCCGTCACCTGGCCTAGGTTATGGCATCCGACATATTTATCATTATCGTATTTCATCAATATGTATACTTATATACATATTTAGAACGTCCGATAATTTCTCATACTCAACCAATCGTATCCCATCATCCACCCAGGATTAGAGCGTCCAATTACCCCACACCGGTCACTACGTTGATCTAAACCCATAAATGAGCATAACATGTAATATCACATACTGAAATCAACCTAACCAAGATACCTAATATTATTATGAAATTACACAATTGAAATATAATCAATTCAACAATTCAACTCAATCATGTCATCACTCAACAATCCACTCATCAATTTATATTTTTCACGTAAATATATATATACGTAATCATCCACTCAGGAATGACCACTAAAACCATCTATAGTTCACACAAGAAAATCGTGAAATTCATTTGTATAATTAAAATTCATTTTACTTACCTATGGACCGTGGTGATTCAAGTCCATGAAATTTTAAAACAAATATTTAATCTGCAAATATTTTTCACACAAGACCAAAAAATGACGGGAAGGGATCGAAAAGTACCAATTACAGTCGGCGGCCGAAAATTTTTCAGAAACCGGCAAGCTTGAAACCGACGTAAAAACTGCAACCTCACCCCCCCGATCCCTTCTAGAAACTTGTTCAGAACTTCCTTTCGAACTCAACAAGCCAAGATTCACAAGAAACGATCGTGTATAGCTCGAGATATTTGGATCGAAAGTTGGTTTTTGGATCCACACGGGGTCGAGCTCCGACGAACGTGAAAACGTTCGACCCAGTTCCGGTCCTTCTTGGTGCTTGTAGAGGAAGTTGAGGCGAGTTCAATGAGCCAAGAATCAAGTGAAATGGTGATCTATAGCTCGAGATATTGTGATCCAACCGAAAACGATCCTTTTCTGTTCGGGCCGTACCGCCGCCGCTGCCGGCCGTGTCGCGGCGCAAGGGTGTCTCTGGCAGCTGCGCAAGGTCGAGGCGAAACTCCTGGAGGTGGTTGCAGCTCGAGAGGTGGCCGGAGGAGAGAATGGGAGCACGGTTTCTCCGTGCCCTGTTTTGCTTGCTTTCGGCCGAGAGAAAGAAGACGCGAGAGAGAGAGAAAGCTACAGTGCTTTCCAAAAACAGAAATGGAGGCCGGACCAAAGAGGAAATTTCCCAAAAAAATTCTAGGGTTTTTTCTATATATACACGTTTCGGAAAATCTTCTAAATTCAATAACTAATTCAGAAAAAATCCAATCTTTGTGTTCCGTATGTGTACGGACTCGTATCGACGAGCTCTACAACCTTTATGAAGAAAGTTTCTCCAAATTTTGCACTTAGAAAAAGTCAATTTCTCAAACCGAGCATTTCGAGCTTTTCGTTAAAATAATTGTTTCGAACCTTCGATAATTCAAAAAGTGAAATATTATCGAACAATATTGGTGAAATCGCACAATAAACGTTCAATACAATTACTCGAATTTAAATGAAAATTGCGGTTATTACAACTGCGATGGGGTCGCGCTGGAGAGAAAGAGAGAGAGAGTGAGTGAGTGAGTGATCGGAGAGGGAACTGCGACGGGGTCGCGCTAGAGAGAAAGAGAGAGAGAGAGTGAGTGAGTGAGTGATCGGAGAGGGAACTGCGACGGGGTCGCGCTGGAGAGAGAGAGAGAGAGAGAGAGAGAGAGAGAGAGAGAGAGAGAGGATGCAGTGGCATGCTTGTAATATTTTAATTGGATTGAGGGCAAAATGGTCATTTTCTTCTAAAATTGGTAAGTGGGAATAAAAATATGTTGCTAGGGTAAGTGGGATAATTTTTGCACATTTTGGTGCTTTGGGTCAAGGACCCTTCACACACCCCCTCTATTTTTCTATTATTTTAAATCAATTTTTTTTACATATTACCCTAACTACCCTTTCTTGCAGTTAAAATTATTTTCTTTTTCTTTTTCTATTTGGCAGTTCCCTCTCTTGCAATTAAAGATTTTTCCCGCGGGCACAGAGGTCTTCAAAAGTCTTTTGGATTCCCCTTTTTTTTTTCCATCAAAAACTTCTCTAGCATAGTCATTCTATCTCTCTAATGTGATGCTTTGAACTTCAATCAAAGCAAAACAAGCAACTTTAGACCCATCTTTGGAGAAAAATTTACACTTGATTTGCAATGGAGACATGTAAGAAAGATATGAGTTAAGTGATCATTCGAGTTCCTTTGAATCCATCATTCTTGGTAAGATTCTAACTGAAATTATTTTGTATATTTGAATCCATTTAGCAACTATAGAACCACTTAGCAACTATAGAACTTTACAACAGCGTAATAATGATAGCCTTATGATTATAGACATGATTTTTTCTACTATATTATGCTAGAATACGAAAGATTTTTCCATAGGAAAATTATACAAATATGAGTTGAGGGGAGTTTCAGAGATAAGGAGTGGTTGTTTGTGGGGGTGGGGTGGGTTTCAGCAAAAGGTTTGTGTTTTTTATTGAGGGTTGATTGGTTTTGATATTTCTAATTACTCTTGTTTATTAGCTTTTATTTTTATGAAGCAACGTTGTGGACTGGTACATTTGTTTTTGTTATTTTCTACCAAATTATTTGGGTAATTCATATTCCAATATATATTATTGAAGTATTTGTGCTGACAATTTTATCATTGCTTCTAGTTGAAAGGAATTAAATGTGTTGAGATAAGGATAACTTGCTCTTTGCTACTGTAAGTTCATGTGCAACTTTTTACCCTCTGGTTTTGCAGCCCCAACTATGGTTTATGCATTTCATTTTTATATAGGTACCAACTTTTTATCATCTATACATTTCAGTTCAGTAACTATAACTACTACTCTAAATAACCAACTAGTTATTGTATTGGCATTCTCCTCACAGTATTGAATTAGGTCCGACACCTTTTCACCTAACAATCAGAGTGTGGAGAGCAAAACCATATTCACTGCTGAAAATTAGTGTTACTTGGAAGATCTTCCTATCATAATATATTAGTGGCAAAAAAAATTTGATTTATTGTATAATGATGGTTGATTCATGATTGACTTGCCAAATAGAAAAAAGAAATAAGAAAAGAAATATAATTGCAAGGGAGGGTAGTTAGGGTAATTTATAAAAGAAAATTAAATTCAATTAATAGAAAAATATAGTGGGTGTGTGAATAGAGAAAATAAGTGTGAGAATAGCACCACTCTTAAGAAAACAGAATGATCAATTTAATTGGTCTTTATGTCTTACCAATCAAAATAGGTAAAGTAATTGATTTCTTTTATTTAGTAAATAGTAAAGTAATTAATTTATCAAAAAAAGAGTTAAGTAATAAATGAATAAATTATTACTTTCTTCACTTGGACATTTGTAATTTTTATATGAGTTTAGGAGATGTATAAAATATCATTTTGCTTGATTTGAGAATGAACATCTTCTATAAGGAAAAGTACACATAACTTTGAGTCAAGTAATTTTTTGCTAAATTCTAACATTACAATTTTGTATACTATGTCTTGACCCTCGAAGTTTTAAATCCTAGTTCAATCCTTGGAAACCGCAGTTATAATTTTCATTATATTTGAAAATGGCATTTGTGTCAAAACTGCAGCTATTGTTATCAATTGAAAAACTTCTAAATGAAAAAAAAAAAAAAAACTATCGTCGAATAACCAAAATTCTACTATCAACGAATCGAAAAGCTAATGTAATTTTTTTAGAAAAGTTATTATCATTTATCAACAATTAGATAAAAATATATAGTGACTTAATTGATATTATAAGTATTAAAAAGACATTTATAAGTTATTTGCTATAATTAGCTTTATGATTCATCAACAATAGCTTTTCAAAAGAAGTCAATAGCTTTTCATAATATTATTGTGGATGACAGTAGCTTTTTTAGAGAATAACAATAACATTTTAGTTTGTTGGCAATAACTTTTCAGTGTGGGGCGGTAGCTTTTTTTAATGATGGTAGTTACTTTGTCAACAACTAATAGTAACTTTCATGAAGAATAACAATACCTTTTTGGTTAATTGACAGTAACTTTCTAATCCCTAACGAGACACTTGTTAGTAATTTGCTACAGAAAAAACTACTTGATAGGCTATTACAGAAGTACATGTATCCATGACAATATTCACCCCAAAATTTGGGTTTGGCTACAGGCTATTTTAATTTTTTTCTACTTTAGGGAAAATGAGCCTATTTTGCTCCAACAGATTTCCTATAACTATCTCTATTTTAGGGAAAATGAGGAAAGAGAAAACCAAATTCCATATATTGACAGCAAACTCCAAAATTTTAAAGAAGAATGTGGAGATTTTAGAGATTACTGTAGACTAGGAAATCTTTTAGAGTTGGAGAAGAAAAAGAGGCTAAATGTTTGACTTTTGCTTCCCTATAATACAAAAATTATAGAGAAGCTGTTGGAGTTGCTCCTTACGGCTTAGATAACTCTTCAAGTAGATCCACGTCTGATTGGACCAAGTGATAAATCCCATAATCACATAATCCCATACCGGAAATTAACGTTGAAAAAGTTTGTTTTGGGGAGTTCCGTTGTCAAATAATTAATAGTTTAATACAGCTTCGCCAAATTTATTTATTTCTTGCGGTTCAATTTTAAGTATTGCCTGCATCAATGTATCGTTTTATATCACCGTCTGTAGTTAGTTGATATCGTATCTATGGATCGATCTCCAAATAACAAGTATGAACTAGTTTTTCTAACTGAGGAGCCATACATCTACACCACACTATATAAATCTCCTAATTAACCTTATTAAATCATTAATATCTAAATGTTCCATTGCCTATATCGGGCTACGTGCATGCTTTTTCTTTCTTTTTGTTAGGACCAATAGCTAGGACGGTTGCTTGGTATATGAAATCCCCACCAACCCTAGAAAAATTTATGAATAATGGAGTGAAAAAAATTATTATTAATAGAGTGGGGACAGTTGAGAATATGAATTCGACATGGAAAAGTTAAGACTTTATCTATTTGAATTTGGGATATTCTATTCATTGTCAATTGATTTTAATTATGAAACTTAAATTAATTTATTAAGAGACAGAGACTACATAATTCATATTAAATATTCGGAAAAACATCACAAATGGTGTATGAACTTTAGGCCATTCTACACTTTGGTGTACAAACTTTCATAACTATCAAAATGGTGTATCAAGTTTGCTCAAATCTTTCATTTTGGTGTACGCCGTTAAATTTTCCGTTATCTTTAAAAAAAAATAAAAAAAAACTGACAAAACTAAAGGAAAGATAATAATTTTTTTTTTTTTGTAAAGATAATGGAAAATTTAACGGCGTACACCAAAATGAAAGATTGGAGCAAACTTAATACATCATTCTGATAGTTATGAAAGTTGGTACACCGAAATGTAGAATGACCTAAAGTTCATATACCATTTGTGAAGATATCCCTAAATATTCTTGTCATCCAAAAAAAGAATTCGGATCCTCACCTTCGCTAGCCTCTAACCTTGGCTGTCCTTAACGTTTAATCTCGTTTGTTCACCCAAAATTTAAAAGCTATTATTAGTCCACATCAGCACCTGATTTTAACACTAACAAATTAGCTATTTGATGTTAACGGCGTTAGTTTTCTCTTCTTTCCCACCGTCTCCTCGTTACTTTCACAGGTTCATCTCTCTGATTATTTTCCCTTTAACTATCTTCTCCTCCACTCCAGAAATTTTACTCTCCCCATGCCATGTCACTATTCTTCAGCTGATAATTAAATGACTTTGTTTTGTGTTATATCGAGCAAGCTAGCTTGCATCAAGTAATTGTGTCCATGACTTTATTTTTGGGTAGGAATTGTATAACTTTGTGAAATACTTATGTCAATGAAGGCCTCTCTATTTTTTTCAATCATCTGGGATGGTTTTTTAAACAGATCAAAGACAATGGGGTTGGAACTTGGAAGATATAGGATGCCATATGGCGGAAAAAGGAGAATCAAACGTAGCTGGGTTTTCATTTTTGTTTCAATTCTAGATGATAGCTAATTAGCTACTCAATTTGATCACAGATATCTTCAATTGTAGCAATTCCCAGTCCAACACTAACACCACAAAGCATCTTTCAGCTTCTTCGATCAGTTGGGCTTCCAGATATCAATTGTGACAAATCCATCAGGAACAATAATTTTGAAACCAGCATCTACACAGACTACATTTGAATTTGCAGCTTTGTAAGGAAAAGCTAGGGCTACAAGGCTTCTATCACAACCGCCCTGTTCTTTTTTTTTTTTTTTTTTTTGAATAGGGTTGATTTTATTAATAATCAAACCATGAAACATGTCAGAGTCTAATAGAACTTACATCAGGTTCCGGAACAAACCGGATAACCTATCAAAGCCACGACTAAACTCATTAAGGTCTAAAGGGACGTTTGCTGAACAAACAAGCCTAAGACTATGCAAGAATAATCTCGCCCTCTAAGGAAAACATATTCATCTAGTCTAATCTGTCAAGCACGTAATTGTGGTACAAATATCAACTAGAAACGTCTTAGAAAAGCATATAGAAATTACCGCTACTATAAAAGCTTGAGTCCAGAATGTCTTGTTTTGATTGAAACCCTAAATAAATACTTCCTCCATCCCTTTAGGGTCGGAGTTAGTACCTGCATCAGAGTTTATAGCATCTAACAACCTCGGCCTCAAGTTGGTCTTCCTGCTATCCAATTCTCCATCATGAATCTTGGGCTTGTTCTTGCGACCCTTAGGGCAACCCATCTTCTTCGGAGTCTTCCCAATAGTAACCGGGACATCCACAAGTTCACCAAGATGAAATTCAGGATGTATCATTGCTAAGCTAGGCTTTAGCCGCTTCTCCAAGCTCCACTCACCTTGGCGCCATTTGCACACACCCAAAACAGTGCTTGCTGCTGCAGCAGGCCCAATAGTAGATGCATGCCCACCAAGTTCACGCCCCACCAAACTACCCTCAGAAAGTCCAAGCTCCTGGCCCATTGCCTCAGACCCCAGCAGCCCACTTTCACCTCCAGACCCAACAGGCTCCTAGTCCGCAACCAGATCCAACCCAAACCCAGGCCCGCTGCAACCCGGCCCGACTGAGAACCTTAATTTCAAATTAGGGTTTCCCGCCGAGAAACCCGGAGCAGCAGCAGACCTCGACCCGAGCTCAGTCACCAATCCAGCCGCCTCCTCACTTTCAGTCCAGACCTGAGCTATCCCGATCGCCATCACCTCCTCAGACCGGCCGGACGACCCATCTCCGACCCCTTCAGCAGCCACCATCGCAGCCTCCACCGGTGGAGAATCTGAAGCCACTGCCGTTGGCATGCCACCGCAGCCTCCCACTCCATGGTCGAAAAGACCACAGCCCCTACATATACCGTGGCATTTCTCATACCTCAGCTCCAGTTCGACTGCCACCGCCGCGGAGAAAGAATACGTACGTCGAGCCCATATTCGTCGGCGAACGTCATGCACAATCCGAACTCGTTGCACGGGTTCTTTTCTTTGCATCGCCCCTTGATCACATGTCACAAATACTCCCAAGGAGTTCCCAAGTAGGGTTAGGGCACGCTCATTGCGCATAGCCATGCGCAGCCCTTTCACCGCCACCCAAACCGCCATAGAGTTCAATGGAACCTCTGTCAGATCCTGGATCCCGTCATAATCCGCCAAGATAAGCATTGAGTTGTTGAAGAACCACGGTCCACCATTAAGGACATGATCCTTCGTCTCTTGTTCCTTGAACTGGAAGACATAAATCCCTTCCTTCTCCTCTCGGATCAGCACGCGTTCCTTCAAACCCCAGATGCCAGAGATCGCCACCGAAAATGACGGCAACAAGAGCTGTTTCTGGGAAAGCAATCGGCCACAAACATAGAAAAAAGGATCTTGGATTGCCTTCTCTCCCCCAACCAGATGCATGATAGTCTTCTTCGCTGCTATACTCGATCAATTCCCCTACTAGAGAAGAAAATCCTAGCAGAGAGAAAAGTCGAACTCTGTCAAATTTGCAACTCAACAATTGGAACCTTTGATTCTTCTTTGATTAGTAAAGTACAACCGCCTTGTTAGTTAATAGTTACTAAATAAGAAAAAGGGGAAAAAGACGAGAGATGTGGACTGTGTTTGATGTTTAGGAGGAATGGGAATTAAAAAGAAAAAGTCCAAGAGGAAAATTAATCGTTCAAAATTTTAAAAACCAAGCGAAAATTAAGTTAATTTAAATCTGAAAGGCATTGTTCATTGCGGAAGGATGACTAAGGAAAATTCTATAATACATACTCATATGCCATACACACATTTATAAATGTAACAATAAATTTGTTGTCAGAGTGGTAACATTGAGTCCTATTTTGTGTAATCTTAGTTCCATTAATGATAATTACACCACCTACGACATTGTTATAAATTTTTGAACAAATTCGTTATCAATGTTATAATTTTTGTTTAAGTATATGTAAATAGTGTAAATGAATATGGTAACTTTGTTCTCGATATTGTAATTTTGATTCATATAAATTGTAATTTTTGTTCAAATAGATGTAAAATGAGTGTATAATAAACATCACAGCACCTTAACTTGTCACGTTGACTAATAATAACCTTTAAATTTGAATAAATGGACCAGGTTAAAAGTTAAGGACAACCAAGGCAGAGACTATCCAAGAAATAGATCCGGATCTGAATTCGAGCAAAAGTATTACCCAACATAATTTCTCTTGTATTCATTTAGAGATTAGATGCTTAATTATCTGGAGATCGACTCATTTAAGACGTAATGTGTCTCTTAATTACAATCCATTGATACAAGAGAACACATCTTGATTCCATTTATGAAGAAACCAATTGAGGATTTAAGGGAATACAATGTGTGTTTGTTTGTTTTGCTGCTGCACCAAAATATTTTAATGGGTTCTCTATATACTCTTTTAAAGAGATCAAACCACTCGTAGAGTCGTAGTTTAAGAATGTCAATGAGTGAATGACCTATTTGAGGGTTTGGATGTCACGCCTTTGATTTTTAACAAAATTGAAAATCGATATACAATCCCATAATTATATATACGTGATCGCCCAGCTATCAATACTAAATACTTGGAAAACTTTTTCCTTTTATACAACATACATATTGATGCCCTGAATCCACTATGTCAATATTGACCTGCCCACAGAGTCATATATTACAAAAGCTTACGAATTAAATTGTCAAAAATAAAAGAAAACGTAAATGCTCCTCAGCGCTTACTACAACGAAAGTCCAAATAACGGTAAAGTCACAAAACAAGCTTCCTACCGTTAAGCTGCAAGTATGTTATCCCAGCTTCAGTCACGATTATCCTGACTTGCAAAATTAACCCATACACCATTGAATAGTGCACCAATTGTCACACAACAAACCTGGTAAGCTTGTGAAAGCTCGTATAAGTAACTCAAAACAATCAACATAACTCACACCAGAAATAAGGAAAATAACTCACGCTTTGATTCCTTGAAACACAAAATAAAGGAGAATAACTCACACTTTAATTTCCTTTCAAATCAAAATAAAAGCTTGTGAAAGCTTGTATAAGTAACTCAAAACAATCAACATAACTCACACCAGAAATAAGGAAAACAACTCACGCTTTAATTCCTTGAAACACGAAATAAAGGAGAATAACTCACACTTTAATTTCCTTTCAAATCGAAATAAAAGTTAGCCCTTGGTTTCTTTTAAAACGAAACATAGAAAGTAACTCACACTTGATTTCTATCAATCGTTAATAAGGAAAACAACTTGCACTTTGTCACCTTAAAAACCGTTAATAAGGAAAGCAACTCAAGCATTGTTCTCTAAAAACACGTAATCTCATGAGTTAGCAATAACCAATTCCCGTTACCCCATGAATCACAATTGTGGCAGACAGATTAGAACTCTAACTGAATTCGTAACCACTAGTCCGGCCAAAAACGTGATTACCTGATATTCTGCCCAAGGTCATAGACCTTCATTCCTCGAACTTTTCAGTCACATGGAATAAAACATTAAAGAAGTCGCGCAGGACTCAAATGTTACACAAATCTCAACGCTTTTCAAAACAAACGAAATCAACATTTCCTTAATTATTGTTTTCCGAAAAGGCATAACACAAAATAATAAAAAGCATCATTCATGCATATTATTTAAATCAATCTACAATCCACCAAAACATATATTTCACGTATATATATATATATATATATATACACACACACACAGTCCGGCTACGGTGCGGACGTCCTTACCGTCTGCAAGGTACGGATTTCACATTTTCCCAATTTTTCGATCACATTTTTACATCTTAACCGTTCAAGTTTTAGGTCATAATGTATAGATCACCTCTGCAAAATTTCAGCCAATTTAGTGACCATTAAGGCATCCAAAACTACAATATACCATTATAAATACAAACGGTTCCGGTTCGACAGATTCGGTCCATTCGTGTAAATTGCAGTTTTTGATGCCTTAACGATCACCAATTTAGCTGAAATTTTGCAGAGATGATCTATACATTAGGACCTAAAAACTAAATGGTTAAGATGTGAAAATGTGATCGGAAAGTGATCGAAAACCGCAAATCGGTACCGAAATTTCAAAACGGACGTTCACACCCGAGAAAAATCTTATACACACACATACGTAATCATCCGCTCAGGAATGTCTACTAATACCATCTATAGTTCACAATCGAAAACTCGGGAAAATCATAGTTATACTTAAACTCATTTTCCTACCTGTGAAGCGCAGTCCTATGAACCGTAATTGATCAAGTTCATATGATTTCAAACAAATATGTTTTTCAAAAAATTTCACGTACGATTTATAAATTAACTCCAAATAATAAATAAATCCGTTGATAAATGAACTTTGTGAGATTACTCACCTCGAAACTCCCGCTGCGTCTTCAATACAGAACAAAGCAGCCAAACCACAAAATAGCAGTCCAAATAATACTTCGTCAAGTACCTGAGGAAGTAAAACATTGATTCAGTCAACGAATCACAATTAAATAAAGATTGAATCCCTAAATCTAACTAAAATCTCCAAGTAACGCCGATTAAGATGAAACCACTTCTAAGACCTCCTAAAGTCTCCGGAATATTTCCACGATCGATGTGTCCAAACCACTAGTCAATCTGTCACGCCTCGAATTTTAGAATCCGAAACATGAAAATTACCACAACTCAAAATAATCATCCTGAAAATTTCTTTCCTTAACAACCTCACCACACGAAATAAAATCAAACCGAAATTTGTCTCGGTTAATTATTACAACTCAAATACAAAATGAACTGTAAACCTCTAAATGAGCATGCACACCTCACAACTCAATGAAATAAAAATAATTGCTATAACACCTAAGCAATTCGGTCACCTCCCTGGTTATCCTGACCTGCAGGAATATCCGCTATACCATTTGAATAGTGTATCAGGATTGCAACAACACAAAACCCGGTAAGTTTATGAAAGCTCGTATGAATGAAAGAAATGACTGTTGTTTAATTTAATCAAAAATAATTCCACTCAAATCAACACTCAACAATTTCCACAACCACGAAGTACAAACAATCTCAATCAAACACCAATTCAATAAATCAAGACAAACCTCAACTTACATCTTTCTTCACAAAACCTCAACATTGTATTTATAAAAATATGGTACTTGACAGACTAGAGCTCTAACTGAATCGTAGCCCGTCACCTGGCCTAGGTTATGGCATCCGACATATTTATCATTATCGTATTTCATCAATATGTACACTTATACACATATTTAGAGCGTCTGATAATTGCACATATTCAACCAATCGTATCCCATCATCCCTCAGGATTAGAGCGCCCGATTACCCCACACCGGTCACTACGTTGACCCTAAATCCATAAATGAGCACAACATGTATTATCACATACTGAAATCAACCCAACTAAGATACACAATATTATTATGAAATTAAGTATTTGAAATATAATGCAAATCATCAATTCAACTCAACCATATCATCACTCAACAATCCACCTATCAATATATATTTTTCACGTAAATATATATATACGTAGTCATCCACTCAGGAATGACCACTAATACCATCTATAGTTTACACAAGAAAATCGTGAAATTCATTTGTATAATTTAAAATTCATCACCTATAGACTGTATTGAGCAAGTCCATGAAATTTTAAAAACAAATATTTAATCCACAAATATTTTTCACACAATTACCAAAAATAAATAAATTTAAAGCGCTCGGTTTGTAATATGAACCACGTGAGTTTTACTCACCTCGATACTCCCGTTGCGTCTTCAATACAAATATAATCACGCCGAGATAGCCCACTCAAATACAATCCGTAAATCACCTAATCAAATGTGATTCGAATTTAGTCAATAATTCCAAAACATAACTGAACTACTATTTAACTGCCGGATTCTAATTATTAGAAAATCCGACGGGCGGATTCTCACGAATCGCTCCCCTAATCACCGTTTTGCACTTATACGAAGATCCAACGGTCGGATCTTCACCCATGACCACACAAAGCCATTGGGACAGTCATATGATCATCATAACAAAATTACAAGTCCATCGAACGGACCTAATTTTACAGATCATAAATCTAACGATCGAAATCATAAAAATCATAACTAATTTATACGATATCTGAAAATATGTATAATACGCCGAAATGATCGTATTGAAATGTACAATAATAAAATGGATAGAAACTAAATTTTAGACCTCTGGAGGTGGTCGGAAAGGGCTGCCGGAGTTAGGGATAGAGCCGCTGTCGACCACCACCAATGGTGTCGGGGCCGAGCTTCTCCCCTTCGTTTCATCATTTTGAGCAACTTTCATAATTAGCATAAGACCAAAAAATGACGGGAAGGGATCGAAAAATACCAATTACAGTCGGCGAACGGAAATTTTCCAGAAACCGGCGAGCTTGAAACCGACTTAAAAACTGTAACCTCACGCCTCGATCCATTCTGGAAACTTGTTCAGAACTTCCTTGCGAATTCACCTGGCCAAGAATCACAAGAAACGATCGTGTATAACTCGAGATATTTGGATCGAAAGTTCCGTTCGATCAGATCGGGGCTGGCTTCCAGCCGCCGCCACAGGCCTCACCGCTTTGTAAAGCTGCTTCTGGGAGCTTCAGGAGGTTGAGTCGATGTAGAGGGAGGAGTTTCACTTGGTTTGGAGGTCGAAAACGCAAGGAGCTTGGTTTGGTTTGTTTTCGGGTCCGACTGTTTCGGACTATTTCGCTGGAGCTAGAGGCCGTGCCGGTGGAAGCGACGCTGTCCAAGAGGTAGAGCAGCTCGAGAAGAAGGCCTAGGACTTGGTTTAAGGTCAAGAGGTGGTCTGTGGAGGGAGAACAATTTTGGAGAACTTTTCTCTCTCTCTCTCTCGGTCGTTTTCGGACGAAGGAAACGGAGGAAGGGGATGATGAACAGTGCCTTCCGAAAATGGAAGGAGGCCGGACCAAATTGGAAAGTTCTAAAAATAGTCTAGGGTTTTTTTTCTATTTATACCAAAATAAAAATATTTTCTAAATTCTATAACTAATTCAAAAAAAATCCGAACAATGTGTTCCGCATACGCACGGACTCGTATCGACGAGCTCTACAACTTTAATGAAAGAAGTTTTCCCAAATTTTTCACATATAAAAAGTCAATTTCTCAAATCGAGCATTTCGAGCTTTTCCATTAAAATAATCGTTCTGTACCTTCAATAATTCAAAAAGTGAAACATTATTGAACAACATTCGTGAAATCGTACAATAATCGTTCAACACAATTACTCGAATTTAAAATGAAAATTACGGGTATTACACAATCGGATGCTTGAATCCTCACAGATCGAATAAATCGACCGGTATGAAACCGTAAAAATCATAATAATTCTATATGAACTCCAAAAATTGCATATTATTTATCGAAACGCTGGTATTGACGAGTAGAAGATATACAATACCAGAAACAGTCCCTTACATGGCTGGAAAGCCGCCAGAACGCTGCCACATGCGGTGGAGCACCGTTGCCGGCCAAAACTCAACATTTCACAAAACTCTCAACATCAAAGTTATTCATCTAAGCATGCTTATCAATTTTCATAACTAGCTCAAAGTCAAAATTAAAGCATAAAGGATCCAAAACTACCTCGCAAGTCGTAGATTACTGTTCAATCCGAGTTGAACTAACTTCCACGCAAACAACCACCAAGGATCGATCAAGGAGGTTGTTGCAAGCTCCCCAAGCTTGGTTTGAAGCCGCACCGACTTCGGAGATCGGAGAAACAATCGGGTCTGATTTCCCTAGAAATCACCACTTTGCTACATTTCCTCCGCCAAGAATCACCATTAGAGGCTGCCACAGGGACGATCGCAAGATGGAGGTGAGTCGATTTGTGTTGGTTTCAGGACCGGAGATCGCCGGAAATGCCAGGTTGGGTCAGTTGAGTTTCTTTGATACCAAAGGTATCAGTTGAGAGAAGAAAGAGGAAAAGAGTTTCGGGAAATGGCAAATGGGATTTATGAAAATATTTTCAGAATTTTCTTATTTATACTAAAATGGAAATTTTTTCACAAAGGTATAACTTTTATACGAACTCCGATTAACGCGTTTCACATGTCCACAAACTCGTATCGACGCGCTCTACAACTTTAGTAAAAGAAGTTTTTAGAGAATCCTAACGTAAAAAAAGTCAACCTTGGCATCCCCCCTAATTCCACATTTTTCGAATAATTATACGTACGAAAAACATTCTACTTCACATACAACTTGCGAATAAAGCACAATAACAATTATTCGTATAACTGGTCCATTATTATTTATCAAAATTAAATAAAAAATCCAGGTCATCACATTTGATTTTGGAATAAGAATAGTATTTGGGTGAGTTTGGTTAAAGTGAACCTATGATTATTCAATTTACTGCATGTTTAGAATTTTTCGGATCTAAATTACATGTAGTTCCGACATTAGAAAATTAAAATGGGTAGGTGACTATATATTTTGGAGTTGTGTTTGGGAGATTTGTGAGAGTTTTAGCCCTTCATTAGGTTTTGGTAAATTTGGGTGAACTTGGCTAGTAGAGTTAGTAATTCAACTTAGAGATTGGTCCTTTCAAAAAATAAAAAATAAAAAAAATTAGAGATTGGTTGTATTGACTGTTGGAGTTAAAGATTCTTTAAAGAAGTTGCAGTTGCATCTATGATTCGCTAAACTGCCTATGCATACTTTATATAATTACTAAAAGAAAATAAATAACTTAAAGCGTGAAAAGTGAACCACGAGATAATATATAACAACGTAGTGAAAACACGTTCTTATAGACCGCACTATATATAGATATTTCTCATTTGCAGCATAGATTTGCCCACTGTAAATAGACTAAAAAACATATTGTACGTAAAATGTTATTTACATCAGACTTTTGCATGCTATCAATTGAACACATGCTTTCAAGCATGTCTTTTTACATTAAATAACATCTCGAAATTTAAGCATAGCAAGCCGTAAAAGACATGTTTTCTTCAAATTTATGGCAAGCATAGCAAGCTATAAAAGACATGTTTTCTTCCAATTTACATGCAGCCTACATAGCACGCGATCGTTCAATTTTGAAATCGAAAAGCTAGGCAACTCTTGGCTTGTTGCAATTTCATAAGAGAACTTTAGCTTATATAAAGAGTTTACCAGTAATTCAGTATACATACAACTGGGCATGCGATGCTGCGGATATATCATTGATACGGTTCAGCTTAATAATTACAAACATTCGATACATTACATAACCACATATTATACTGTTTTACATATTCCAAAATTTGTTATCATAACCAGATACGTGTTTGCCAATTCAGCTATCATAATCAAAGTTCGCTCAAGTTCATTCTAGTCTTCAAGGCAGGACTGTGCAGAGTATCTTATTCATTCAAAAGCATCTGCACGAAGATCTGAGTTCTGGCTTATATTAAAAGCTTGTGCTGATCGCTGATTATCTTTATAAATATGACATAGTATCTCATTTAGAGTAGGATAAATTTCTTTTTTTTGTCCAAGCATATTCATCACCAAATGCTGCATTGATTCTATAACGAAACCAAAAACAGTGCGGGTATAAGGTTTTGTTTTGGGACATAAAAGCCAGTGACATTATACAGTCAAAATAAGAAATGTCACACACCTTTCTCAAAAGATAAAATCTATCAAATTCGAAAGCACTATTTTTCATTGAACATAATCTGCACTTCCCTTGAACATTAAAAAGTACCTGGCAACTTTCATATATCCCAAAATTATTCAACACCAGACCCTAGGCTCCACCTTCATGAAAGTGTGCAGATGTTTGATGATACAAGGGATCTACCATGAACGCAACTGAAGTTCAGTAAATAACAATAACTCCAGAATTCATAAAGCAGAAAAAAGATGAGTCCATGACCAGAATAGATAAGCCATCTTGTAAAAATACCATCAAACTTCTTCCAGTTTAAAGCTTCAAAAGGATGGTTCCAATGCTGATGGTGATACATTCAAAAACCACATCCATTAGTTTGCAATTGCAGTCAGATTATATTATTCATCATGTTAAAGTAACAAAATTTGAGCTAATTAAACCCAAATCAATAAAGAGGATGAAAACTCTATAAATTTGTTATTAATGAAGACAGTGGACATCACAAGTACTCTTCCATCCGTGTCTCCACTGATCCATCCATACAACAAAATCATAATTGACTAAGGTGATTTTTTTTTTAATTAATTCAGTGTACCCTATAGCCTCCCATAATCCTTGGCATCTGATGAAAGATATCCTATAGCTTCCTTATTTCCACCTTATATTGCGGTGATCCTCCAACTTGAACCTTTGAAAGTTGAACCCAGTGCATATATCAGTGAAGTAATGATTAGAAGCAGAAAGATAATCTCTTTCTGTTTATTATGATAGATTAAACATCAATTCCAGTAACCCAAAGAATTCTATGAGTAACTATTGCATTCAAAACCTGTATGGCTGTATCCATAGATAAATGTACAGAAACCCATAAATTAAACAAAATAAATGCTTCATGCATCAACATAAGAACCACATTAACGGATTAAACAACTAAGGGAAAAAAAAAACACAATTCATGAGAATCAGCATCGACCCAACTGAAATAAAGGGCAAATTTGCGCATATCTTTTGAGGAAAAGACTGTTACTGTCCTCTTCTTCTTGCCCAGCAGCCTTATTAGCACTCTCTCTCTCTCTCTCTCTCTCTCGATCAACAACCAAAACTGAAAGATGAAAGCGGTGGTGCTGATGATGATCATGCGTTCTTTTATCAATGGCAGGATCGTAAGTTTCAAAAAGGGCAAAATCGTAGTTTAACAGCTCGAGTGAACAGTATAATCAGTGCTAGCGGCCATAGTACAAAAGGTGGCTTTTTCTGCTAAGGCTCGGAGCATAGCCAATAGACAAAAGGCAAAAGGAACATAATTAATGTTAGGGTGGCCTTTTCTGCTAAGCCCCGGCCATTATGCTTTGACTGCATCTTTCTTTTTCCTTGAGAGACCAGCTTCATTTTGCATCCTTCTTGTCATCTTCACTTTTGATCTTTCTCTAAATGGGTAAAAGCGCATAGCAATCCAGCAAATAGTGACAATTGTAATCATAAGAAAAATAATGGAAAACCAAAAATACTGCAAATTTTTAATTTGATCAATCAAATTGACCGCAGTAGTTCTTTGAATTTAGATTCAGTTAACTTTTTTCGTTTTATACTCAATTTGATACCCTGTTATTAAATGAGCAGTTTTACTAAACTGGTTAATCCCTCTATTCTCTTGTTCTGGTTTCTTTGTTGGCGGAGGACGATCTCCTCCTTGGAGATGATTTGAGTTATGTGCCTCTCTTCCTTGGTTTTGGATGGAATTTGACTGGATGTGTCTCGATCAGATCTGCCATCGATGCGATGTTATCCACTTATTCTTCTTGGCGACACGGGCGAAACTGTCTTCCTCGATGTGTTGTTGGGATGGGTTGCTGGGTTGCGTTTCTGGTGATGTTGTGTGTGGGCTCGCCTGGTTTAGGCCCTATTCTTTCTTTTTTCGGTGTGTGCTTCAAGCTCATAACCTCATGGCGGTGCAGATCTTCGAGGCGGTGCTGTTCTTCATGATGGTACTGCGTTCGATCTTCTACCGGTTGTCGGGTTGTAACTTGGGTAGCATAGTTTGTGGGCCCGTATGTTGGGCCTTTGTTTTTGTTTTTCCTTGGTCGGCCCAGTTTGGGTCTTTGTAATTTATTTCTATTTTAATATATAAGTCTCTTTTCTGCCAAAAACAAAACCGCACACACACACATTTGGATGAACGGTCAGTCCTGCTTTGTTTTAGAACTTGCACAAAAAAATATCGTATTGAAGACAAGTATTTGATTTGAACACTCATTGAGACAAGCTTTGTTATTGGACCCAAAATTTGAAATGATTTTCTAAGATAGAGTTGCTTATTCTAAATTAAGGAGGAAATTAGACTATTTATAATTTTTTTAGAAACTTGTACACTTATAAATTATTTCTCACGCCTTGATTTTTAAATATAATAAAATCAATATAATCTCATAATCATACATGCGTAATGGTTCAACCATAAATACAAAATACTTGGAAAACTTTTGCTTTTTAAGCCAAGTACAAACATCTACCTTGAACCCACTATGTCAATACAAACTCACTCCATAGAGTCATATATTACATTAGTTTATGAATTAAGTTGCCAAAACAAAATAAAACGTAAATGCTCGTCGAAGCTCACTACACAATGGAAGTTTTATCAATGGTAAGTCACAAAATTGGCTTCATACCGTAAAGCTGCAAACATGCTACCTCTGCTTCAGCCAAGATTATCCTGACATGCAGGATTAACCCCTACGTCATCGAATAGTGCACCTGGTTGCCACACAACAAATCCGATAAACTCAAGAAAGCTTGTATAAGTAACTCAAATACAATAATCAAACAACTCACACCAACCACGGGAAAACCACCCTTTCAATTTAATGAAAACAATCCACACATTAATTCCTTTCCTCAAAGGAGATGCATATGTCACTCCATGACAAAATCATACCTTCTGATCACACAACAAAATGAATATGAAACTCAAAGTCCCCCATGGATAATAAAGAAATAATACTCTTTCAAATCCGTACTTATGAGTCTCAAGTAACCTAAACTATTACCCCCATAAGGTACAATTAAAACTTCAGTAGACAGACTAGAGCTATAACTGATTGTAACCAACAATTCGACCAAGGCATGGCTCACGTGACCTGATCACAATTTGTGATCCCCGATTCTCAACTCTCAAGCCTTTGGATCCCCATTATAAATACTAAAACATTAAACAAGTCGCACTAGACCCAAAATGTTATCCGAATCTAAAAATAAAAGATTCCCCTGTAATTGATTCCATCAATTACTCCCTGTACAAAGACTAACATTTAAATAAGTAACCCATAACCTGAAAATGTTCCACAATTCTCAACAATTTCCAAAAAAATAGAAATCAACCCTTTCCACAATATATTGTTTCCCGAAAAGTAAACCCAAAAACAATAATATGAACCTTATATTCAGTACAAGAATCACAAAGTGATTAAAGTTCGAATCCCCCAATCGAACTACAACCCAAAAGTAAAGTCAATCAAGGCGAAACTTCATCCGAGACCACCCAAAGTCTCCGGAATACTCCTACGATCGAGATGTTAAAACTACAAGTCGAACAAATGGTCAGATCCTCATGGATCAAAAACTGAGATAATCGAAACCGGTAAAAACCCTAACTTGATAAAAACGATCTCCAAAATTTACAAATCTTATATTAAAATGCTGGTATCAACGATTAGATGATAAATTAAGCAAGAAACTGCCCCTGACATGGCCGAACTCGCCGTCATGCACCGCTTGCACAACTGGCCAAACTCAAAACCACCTTAATCCAACCGTTCAAAATGGAAATAATACCAAGTAGAGTAACTTTAATACTTGGGGTTCAAGCCAACTGGGCCTAGATCACGGCCGCAAGTCCAAGAATTACTGTTCACCTTGAATTGCAGCTCCACACTGACAATCGATCAAAACCACCTCTAATGATCGAAAGAGAAGGCTTCTATGAGAAGAACAAGACTGGTTTCACCTCCAGCCGTCGCCGGAATCAAAAGAACAGATTGGGTCTGATTGCCCTCGCTTTCGCTGCCTTACTGCATCGCCTGGGTGAGAATCACTGCTAGAGACCACCGTAGGGAGGACCAGAACGAAGAGATCAAGGAAACGATCTAGGTCAGTGGCGTCACCTGTGTTCCGCAAAAAAGCTGGGTCTGTTTTTCGGATACGGGTTGGGTCTACCGAAAAAGAGAGAGAGAGAGAGAGAGAAAGGGTTTCTCAAAATTTTTGGAAATTGCTCAAAAAGGAAACTTTCAGATTTTGTGAAGATATTTCCGAAAACTTGCTATTTATACTAAAATTTCTGAAAACAGAAATAACTTCTGATAACCATAACTTTCTCATACGAACTCCGATTTACACGTGTCATATATCCACGAAATCTTTTCAACGTGCTCTACTACTTTTGTGAAGGAAGTTTTCAGAGAAACTCAATATATACAAAGTAAACCTTTGTAACCCCTAAAAGTCGTTTTCTGAATTATTATTTGTCCAAAAATAATTCCAAATCACGAATAAAATACGAATAAAACACAACACCCATAATTCGTACAATTGATATATTATTAATTGCAAGAATTAAATAACAAAAATCCAGGGCATGATCACATTGTCACACTTACAACTTCTGATTTGCGGAAGAGAAACTTATATGTTTTTTAATAATAGATAATCTCATTACTAATCCATGACTAAAATGTGCTTACATCAATTGTCGTCTTGCGCTATAATAATATGTAGCAACAAGCCACCAAAGAAACTGATAGATAATCCTCATTACAAACAAAATTAATCCATTTATTTCAATTATTTGAGCCTGAAAGCAAAAAGTCCAAGACCCTCACAACCTAACTCCCTGATAAAGTAAATCATATGGTCATGTGCTTATTATCTCTCTTATTTATTTAACTACATGGCACACCCATTAATATTCCCAAGTATTTTTCAAGTTACACATATTAATCATGTTTTATGGGTCAATAATATTGTGGTTCAAACGAGCCACCGGAACACACACAAGATTATTGGCCCTTCGAGTGGTTAGTCCAGGCTCTTCATTCATATCAAGAACATTATTGTTGTTCATCTTGTTGCAATCTGAGCCACCTACCTTCCAATCAAAGCACTGAATCATTGCTGCAAGTAATCTAGGGACGATTTTCATAGTTAAGTTCATACCAGCACATATCCTTCTTCCAGACCCGAATGGAATAAGCTGATAGTGTTGCCCTTTAACATCTATTAATGTACTCGTTTGGTCTCTCCCATCGAGATGTAAGAATCTTTCTGGCCAGAATTCTAGTGGGTTTTCCCAGTTCTTAGGATCCCTTCCAATCGCCCAAAGATTCACAAATAAGAATGCGTTTTCTGGAATGAAATATTTGCCTATCTTACACTGTTTTCCGCATATTTTCATGAGCAAAGGCAAAGGTGGGTGCAGCCTAAGTGTTTCTTTTATGATGGCTTGGATGTATGGAAGATTTGGAACATCTGATTCTCTCACTAATTGTCCATCTCTAATAACTCGATCAATCTCTTCCCTTGCTTTCTCGAGCATCTTTGGGTGATTGATGATCTCGGCCAATGCCCATTCTAATAAAATGGCGATTGGCTCTATACCTGCCGAGAAGAAATCCTAAAAAACCAAAAACAAAAAGTAATAAATAAATAAAAACAATATTACCCTTGGTCATTGTTAAAGACAATACAGAGTGAAGAAAGTAGAAGAGATTCATATTTTTTTCAGATTCCTAAACTATGAACCTGTTGACAGATACTCCCCGATCAATTATGCATTCAAGAATCAAACCATATGATTTGTCAAATGCATAGCACACGCATGAACCAAATAAATATACTAAGAAGAAAAAGATATAGGGTATAAACCAAATATCTAGTGGTTGTGACTTGTGAGGATCTCTTTGTATTTCAAGATAACATTTAGGATTTTCAATAGATTGGAACTATAATTGTAGTCAGAATTTGGACACACTGATGCCGGCGAGTTCAATCTAGGGTTTTGTAATTATTATTATTATTATTACTATTACTATTACTATTACTATTACTAGTACTATTCCTATTGCTATTGCTATTACTATTACTATTACTATTACTATTACTATTATTATTATTATTATTATTATTATTATTATTATTATTATTATTATTTTGGAAGTGTAGGGAGGCAAGGCCAATGTGGGTTGTTTGAGGAAAAGACGTTAAAATATAGGGTGTACCTGTTGTCACCCTACCAACCACTTTCTTCACCCTACAAGTTTTCAATTTATTGAAAGACTAAAATACCATAATATAAAATTACAATATAGGACAAGATCTTATTAAAAATTACAATTTATTTTCTTATTACATCCTACCGAACATATATTTAAACTTCATTCTTAATATCTTCGTTCATCGTTAAACCCTAACCTTTTATTTCTTAACATTCATCATCTTCAATCATTCTCATGCTATGTTAACAAAAAGAAGAATTCGACATGCGGATGAAGCCAAATAGAACAAAGATTTGAGTTAATCCCTAGTAACCTACATTGAAAAACGTCTTTTGGGTACTGTAAATGGATGAATTAAGTAAACTTGAAATAAAATAAAAATATATATAGGGTGAGAAAAGAATGTAGGGTGAAGAAAGTAGTTAGTAAGGTGATAATAACCACACCCAAAATATATGTATTAAGGAATTTTGCATGTGCAAATAAACTTGTCCATTTAAAATAGATTGATTGTGTAAGATATATGTGTAATTGTGTAAATATATAAACAGACACGTACATAACACCTTATGAGTCTCATGCAACCATAGAAATATACAAAAATATGTATATAGACAGAGAGGGTCCAATCACTAAAGGATTCTCTTTTTTAGCCATTCTGAGATTGATTGTGAGACTTACTTTTCGATCACATATCAACATCTCTATCATTTAGTATTTGAGTTCCGATGAGTAGATAATTCCTGTAAATTTTCAGTCAAACTGATAATCTGTAATACCTGCAATTTCCATTTTAAATTCGAGTAATTGTTTTGAGTGATTATTATGCGATTTCACGATTAATGTTTGATAATAATTCATTTTTACAATTATCGAGTTTCGAAACATTTATTTTTAACGAAAAGCTCGAAATGCTCGGTTTGAGAAATCGACTTTTTCTACGTACAAAATTTGGAGAAACTTCCTTCATGAAAGTTTTAGAGCTCGTCGATACGAGTCCGTACACGTGTGGAACACGAAGATCGGATTTTTTTTGATTTAGTTATCGAATTTAGAAGTTTTTCGAAACTTGTATATATAGAAATTTTTTGGGAAACCCTAATTTTCCACCGGCCTCCCTCTCTTTCTTTCTTTTTTTGGAAAGTACAGTGCTTTCTCTCTCTCAGCTCGCGCATCCCTCTCTCTAAACCGAAATAGAGAGCAAACTTCTCCTTAATTTTTCTCCCTCCACAGACCACCTCTCGACCTGAAACCAAGTCCCAGGCGTTCGTCTCGAGCTGCTCTAGCTCCCAGAGGCAGTTTTACAAGGCGACGAGGCCTGTAGTGGCGGCGGCGGCACGGCCCAAACCGAAAACCACCATTTTCGGTTCGAGCTTGATATCTCGAGCTACACTCCACCATTTCACTTGATTCTTGGCTCATTGAGCTCGCCTCAACTTCCTCTACAAGCACCAAGAAGGACCGGAACTGGGTCGAATGTTTTCACGTTCGTCGGAGCTCGACCCGAACGGATCGAAACACCGAAACTTTCGATCAAGATATCTTGAGCTATACACGATCGTTTCTTGTGATTCTTGGCTTGTTGAGTTCGCAAGGAAGTTCTGAACAAGTTTCCAGAAGGGATCGGGGCCTGAGGTTGCAGTTTTCATGTCGGTTTTGAAGCTCGCCGGTTTCTAGAATTTTTCCGGCCGCCGACTGTAAATAGGTATTTTCGATCCCTTCCCATCATTTTTAGGTCTTGTGCTAGTTATGAAAGTTCCTCAGAATGATGAAACGAAGGGGACAAACTCGGCCCCGACACCATTGGCGGTGGTCGGTGGCGGCTCTGTCCCTAACTCCGGCGGCCTTTTCCGGCCACCTCCGGAGGTCTAAAATTTGGTTTCAATCCATTTTATGATTCTATGTTTCGATACGATCATTTCGGCGTATTATACGCATTTTTCGGATATCGTATGAATTAGTTATGAATTTTGTGATTTCGATCATTAGATTTTTGATCTGTGAAATTATGACCGTCGGATGAACTTGTAAATTAGTTATGATGATCATATGACTATCCCAGAGGCTTTGTGTGGTCATGGGCGAAGATCCGACCGTTAGATCTTCGTATATGTGTAAAATGGTAATTAGGGAAGCGATTCGTGAGAAACCGCTCGTCGGATTTTAATGTAAATTAGAATCCGGCAGTTAAATGGTAGTTAATTTATGTGTTGAAATTGTTAGCTAAATTCGAATCATATTTGATTAGGTGATTGACGGATTTTATTTGAGTGGGTTATTTCGGCGTTAATTATAATTATAATTATATTGAAGACGCAGCGAGAATTTCGAGGTGAGTAAAACTCACGTGGTTCATATTACGAACCGAATGTTTTAAATTTATTTATTTATGGTAATTGTGTGAAAAATATTTGCGGATTAAATATTTGTTTTAAAATTTCATGGACTTGAATCACCACGGTCCATAGGTAAGTAAAATGAATTTTAACTATATAAATGAATTTCATGATTTTCTTGTGTGAACTATAGATGGTATTAGTGGTCATTCCTGAGTGGATGATTACGTATATATATATGTACGTGGAAAATATATATTGTTGAGTGGATTGTTGAGTGATGGTATGATTGAGTAGAATTGATGAATTGATTGTATTTCAATTGTGTAATTCCATAATAAATTGGAGTATCTTGGTTGGGTTGATTTCAGTATGTGATATTATATGTTGTGCTCATTTATGGGTGTAGGGTCGACGTAGTGACCGGTGTGGGTAATCGGACGCTCTAATCCTGGGTGGATGATGGGATACGATTGGTTGAGTATGTGGAATTATTGGACATTCTAAATATGTATATAGGTATACATATTGATGAAATACAATAATTGATAAATATGTCGGATGCCATAACCTAGGCCAGGTGACGGGCTATGATTCAGTTAGAGCTCTAGTCTGTCAAGTACCGTATTTTTATAAATACGATGATGAGAGTTGTGAAGGAAGTTGTGAGTTGGATTGTCTTGATATATTGAATTGGTGTTGATTGAGATTGTTAGTACTTGCATATATGGAAATTATTGGGTGTTGCTGTGTGTGGGAATAAATGAGATTAGATTAAGTAACAGTTCCTTCTTTTACTCATACAAGCTTTCATAAGCTTATCGGGTTTTGTGTTGTTGCAATCCCGGTACACTATTCAAATGGTGTAGCGGATATTCTTGCAGGTCAGGATAATCAGGGAGGTGACCGAACTACTTAGGTGTTACAGCAGTTTTTGTTATTTCATTTAGTTTTGAGGTGTATATGCTCATTTAGAGCTTTACATTTCATTTGGATTTGAGTTGTAATAATTAACCGAGATTAAATTCGGTTTGATTTTATTTCGTGTGGTGAGGATGTTATGAAAATAAATTTTCAGTATGATTATTTTGAGTTTGTAGTATTTTCATGTTTCGGATTTTGAATTGTTATTCTAAAATTCGAGGCGTGACATAATCGTTAAGGTATTTATAATTGTGAGATACCATTGTACGTAAACTTGAACGGTTCAGGTCGGACATATTTATTTCGTCTATTGATTTGATCTAGTTGCTACCTTAACGATTATCATTTGGCTGAAAATTTACAAGAATGATTTACTTATGAAGACCTAAAAACTGAATATGGGATCCCTTATAGAGGCATGTTACAGAGACAACCACCTTACTTTTAAAATTTGAGGATTTTTATGAAACATATATGACCTAACTCAACGATTCCAACCGTTGCTCATCCTTAAATTCCTGTGCAAAAATTATGTCTACAAAAAGTCTTAAATCCATAATTATTTGATCATTGAAAATTTATAAACAAATATAGTCTGTTAGATAAAATTGGACTGAATATGGTGCTGATCAAATGATTAAACATTTTCAAATGTAGTTAATTTTTTATAGGATTTATATGTGTATATAACTACAGAATGAGTGGTTTAAATTATTAAACTACATGCTCAAAATATAAACATCCTCAAATTTCAAGTTTAAGGATGTCCTCTATAGAATAAATAACGACCTTCTAGTGAGAAATTTCATTTTTTGGCAATTTTAAGAGATCACTTGTGGGACCTACTTTTTTTTTTATTACATATGGGCGTATCAATTGATAAGTTTTTATATTTCCATGAGTAGATCACTTTTGCCGATTTTTAGCTAGATTGAAAATTATGAAGATATTGAATTATATCAAATAAATGGAAGAGCTAAATATATTCAACCTGAACCATTCATATTCATAATAGTAAATAATGATTATGAGTAATCTACTTATAAAGACCTAAAAATCTGACGATCAATTTACCAATATGTGATTGTAAAGTGGGTCTCACAAGAAATTCCTTAAAATGACTTAAACAAATGAATCTCTCAATGAAAATGTCATATATTTTGTATATAACACGTTTCAGTTTGGCGTACATGCAAGCAAACATGATTTTGAGCCTCATTAACATTTTGATGACTTGGTTAAGGAGTGGGACACTTGGGTTGCACTTGCTAAATTTCTTGTTGAGGCTAATTTCTTGTGTGTGTTGTTCTATCATATAGTTCCTTTTTTTTCTTGGGGGCAATAATGGATATTATTATTTCCAGCGGGGGTTGTGCCAGACTAGTTCATGTGTTTGTGGGTTTCAACCCAGCACTTCCGATCTCCTTCATGGCTCAAGCTAACCCATTACGGGTCAACCCCTAAAGGGTCACCCTCCTTTGAAACTGGGCACATACCCTTAGTTTTTTTAATTTTAAGATGCATTTGTTTTTTATTTTATTTTATTTATAACATTTTGAAGTGCTTGTGACTTTATTCTTCCTTAAGATTTTAAAACTCTATCTTATGGGTTTCAAATTTTAAGGAAATCCGAAGTGCTGGGTTGAAACCCATAAGATAGAGTTATAAAATCTAATAAAGTCACAAACACTTCAAAATGTTATAAATAAAAACAAATGCATCTTAAAATTGAAAAAACTAGGGATATGCGCCCAGTTTCATTATTTTGAAGAATTCACATCCAAGTCATTTATAGTTGGACTTTTCATTTTGGATCCAGTCTAATTAAGTGTTCTAACCGGTCCAATATGATCCAATTATATTTGGATTGGATCGATTGAATTCAATATACCTCTATGATAAAAAAAAAGTTTAATAAAATTATTAATGTTAAATATAAAATTCATATGTAAGAAAAAAAATATTCTTAATGTAATTCTGAATTGGGTTAGGACTATGTTAGATCAAGTTTGATCTCTCTCAAAAGATAAAATAAAATTTAATTGGTTTAGTATTTTATGGGAGTGTTTTATAAGCAAATTTTTTTTCATTTTTTTATGAGAAATTGTGAACTCAAATTAAACTAGGAGGAAAACTCCTATGAGAGTACATCAATAATACAAGAAGGAGGCTCTGAGCCCCAAAATAAAGAACTAGAAGAATAATAAGCAATTTAGCTAGTTTTGTTTTATAGCAAAGGTTGTTACTCATTTTAAATATTTGATGAATGATTAAAAAAAAATTACTTTAATTATTTGTTTAATTACTTATACAAACAAATTTTCATCCATATATCGCAATACATCTATATTAACATGGATTCATAAAAACTGAAAACCCTATTCTCCCAAGCAGTGCCTCCTCTCGCGTTGCCTCTAATCCCGCCTCCTCTTGTCGGCGAGGCGCATAGCGGCTCCGACTGGTTCCAAATCTCAGGGCACCTGTGCCCTGCACTTAATCTATTTTGGAAACATCTGATCCCTATCGGTTATTGTGGCGGTGGTCCTAAGGCCCTGGTACTGTGGGCTGGAGAAAGCCAGGACAACGATGAAAGGGGGAAACGATTCATTCACGATGGTGACCCGATTTCCTTGTCCGGGTTGCCTCCTACACTGGTTGGGATCGGTGGGATCGATGTGCTAGTAAGTGGTGGAGCCAACGGAGTTGTCGATGCCACTGGTTATGGCGGAGGTGTGGATCTGGGATCCTTGAGTTTTGACCTGGTCGGACTGGAGGTCAATATGAAAGATGGAGGCGCGCCAATACGTGCTATTGCGTTAGGACTGCTGCGGTCAGCAGAGCGGGATATCGGAGGTGAATCATGGGATCAGGTTCATAGCTGCATCTGGACACCTAGATTAGTGAGGCAAGGGTGCCGTTTTTTGGCTCCTAGCCGAGCTCATCTCTCGTTGGCTATGACGGGGAGGACGGCGAACTTACCGTCGATTATGGCAATGGGCAAATCATGGTTGGTTGAATGGCAGGGGGTTTTATACCCATTTTTTAATTAGTTTTGTTTCAACTAGCCTATTACTATGCGAGATTGTTCATAGTTAGAGGCTCATTTTAAATAAGTGAGCGATAAGTTCTAATATAATAGGTCTATCCTATGTACCACGGTGGCTCATCCACGAAGTCTTGTCTGGCTATTATTATGTGTCCACCGATGGGTATGTAATGACCTTCTTGGCATGCGCTATTATCAATGGAATTACCATTTATTCAAAAAAAAAAAACAAATTTTCATCCGCAATAGTTGTTTCTCATAATTAACATTATTTATTTACTTTTACTAATGAATTATTAATTTGTTTAATAAATTTTGCAGACTAATAATCAGTGGTAATTAAAGGTTGTTCCTCATCAAAAAATTAAATCTGTTTGATTATTTGATGAATGATTAAAAACAATTACTTTAATTATTTGTTTAATTACTTATACAAACAAATTTTCATCCGCAATAGTTGTTTCTCATAATTAACATTATTTATTTACTTTTACTAATGAATGATTAATTTGTTTAATAAATTTTGCACACTAATAATCATTGGTAATTAAAGGTTGTTCCTCATCAAAAAATTAAATCTGTTTGATTACTTTTCTGGTTTTCCCGATAATTGATTCACTGGCAAAATTTCTCCCTGATATTTTTACTTTTATTTATTTAGGTAATAATCATTGCTTTTATGGATCAAACAACGGAGTCATTCATTTGTTTTTCTAAGGTAAAACTTGTTTCTAGTGTAGGCGGGGAAACGATTATTCTTATGTCAAAGCATGGGGTGAAACTTTATTCAGTAGTTAAGAATAACGAATTATGGTGTTACGTGAACATATCATAATCTGATAATCACAATGTGAAAATGAACTACAACAAATCAATCAAATTGTAAATGGTTTATTGAATCATACGTATATATCAAATAATTAAAAAAAAAAATAGTTCATCACGAGCATGTTACTACTTGTTTGATTTTTCTCTGAAACAAATGCATGAATAAACGGTATATGTGTGTGTATCATAATAATTTTAAAAGACAAATAGATCGGATTATGTACGAAAATACGAAATAAGATAAGGGTCCACAAATCATAACTTAAGGTTTAGTTGAGGTTTGGAGGGGTATGATAAGAATAACTCAAAAGGAAGGTGTTATATAAACAAAAGCTAAAATAAAAATTGAAAGAAGGGATGAAAAAGAAATAGTAGTTACATACCGCAAGTAGAGCCTTAATGTGAAGTCTTGAAAATCCAACCTCTGCAGACTCACTACTCTCAGCGTCCAATAGATCAAGCAAAACATCAAGAAAATCCACCTCCCTTTGGCCAACTTTGCTTCCTCCTCCATCAATTTTCTTATGCTTCTTCCTCAATTCTTCACGCTCCACAATGAAAGCCTCCAAACGTTCATCAACCCTCCTTTGCAAGCTTTCCATTTTGTTCCTATATCCATCTAAATTCAACTTCTTCCAAACCCAATTAAAATCACAGAAATTCATCTCTCCCGCAATCGCCGTTGCCTCCCTTACCATCAACCAGGCTTCCCTAGCCGGGACAGTCATGGCACTTTTCCCCGCAATCATCTGCCCGATTATACCGAAGCATAGCTTCCGTATCTCCTCACTAAGATCCATAGCTTCATAACTCTGGGCTTTCTTGGCCAACAACCTAAAGAGCCTCATGCACTCTTGGTCGCGAATCGAGTGGAACTTGTCTGCGCTATGACTGTTAAAGAGCTCGGTCATGCTCAGCTTCCTCATGAATTTCCAGTACGGTCCAGCGGGTTTAAATATAAACGAAGAGTTGTAGGTCAGGGTTTCGATCGCGGTTAACTCTGGCCGGGACATGAAGGTGAGCTCGTGCGTCTTGAGAAACTCTTCTGCAAGTTCCGGTGAGGTTACAACGATGCATGGGACAGAGCCGAGGCGAAGAGAGAATAGGGGACCAAAGCGTAATGAGAGGTTGTGGAGGGAGCGGTGGATGAGAGGGCCGAGGAGGTGCAAGTGGCCGATGATGGGCAAGGCTAATGGGCTTGGAGGAAGGTGATCATGGTACAACATTCTCGAGATTATGGAGATGGCCAAAACAAGGAAGAGAATGAGGAGGACTAGCTCAAGTGCCATGACTTAGCTATTTCGTGGTGCTGGTTGTAATAAGCAGGCAATAACAGCCTTACGTGGTTAAGTAGCTCTTGTTTCAATAATCAGCTATCTAAAGATTCATGCATGTTTGGTATCGAATTGATGGGGCATAAAAGGGTGTTGCTATAGCCACCCTACCGATTTCTTTTCAGACCCTACATTTAATATTTTTGTCATAACCTACTAATTTTATCTCTCTTTACAATTAGAGAACAAATTGTTTTTTTAACCCCTCCCTGGCCACTTTTGATGGGCTCGTACACATAACCTCATAACTGAGAAGTCATTATCTTACTACTCCACTAAACACGCACCCATTAGAAAACAAACAATAAAAAGGGCAAATGTTATCAATGGTCTCCTTCGTTTGGGTCATGATTACGTTTACCCCCGTGGTTTGAAAATATCTAATTTTGATCATTTAATTTCATAAATCAACTAATTTTGGTCCAAGTATGTGACGCGCACGTGAGAGCCTCACTAACGATATTAGATGAAATGTTATGGTTGGACCAAAATTAGTCTATTTATCAAAGGGTTTTTGTCTATTTACCTCATTTCTAGGGATCTTTTTCCCATTTACCCTGTTTCTAGGGATCTTTTTCCCACTTACCCTATTAAGTTTTTTTTAATTCTCACTTATCCAAAACACTCTAAGGAGGTCTTCCCTAATACCCCATTAAGATTTTTTTTTTTGTTTTTTATTTTCTTTTTAATACCATTTTGCCCTTACCCCTTTGTTACTTAGAGAGAGAGAGAGAGAGAGAATGGAAGAGAAAAACTATAGGAGACTTCGCCAGAGCCCAGTCACCGGTCTCCGGATTCCCGTCACCGTTAGCGCGGATTCGGATCACCAGCTGCTGGAATCCGATCAACTGCCACCGCCCATCAGACTTTTCTGAAAACCTCACCGGAAATGTTTATTGCCCCCAAATAGACGTCTATCAGTCATGTATTGCCCTCAATAGACGTTTATTGCCGCCTAATAGGATTTTCAGTCACCAGAATCAGAATTAATCTCCCTAAATTTAGACAAATAAACTTTGATTACAGAAGAAAAAGAAAAAAAAAGAAAAGGAGATTACATCAATTCAAAACGTCTATTTCATTTCTCTTTTATTTTGGGCTTCTGCCCTATATTATCCCAAAAAAAAAAAAAACAAAACAAAACAAAAGGAAGAAAATTTGGTTTGGCGCTGTAGATGGTAAACCAGTAATGGGTGTTATCACATACATGACAAGTTCTTCTTCGCATGGCGGTTGTGCTTGGAATCGGAGATGAGGTCAACTGCGACGACGGACCACAACTCTCCGAGCTCACAATTCTAGCGGACCATCAAACTCGCCGAGTTTCTGTTTCTACATTCAATGAATATTCCGGCGCTGTATTTTTGAGCAAAGAGAGATTGGGGGGTGTCACGCCCCGAATTTTAGAATAACAATTCAAAATCCGAAACATGAAAATACTACAAACTCTAAATAATCATCATGAAAATTTTTCTTTTCTTAACATACTCACCACACGAAATAAAATCAAACCGAATTTAGTCTCGGTTAATTATTACAACTCAAATCCAAAATGTAATGTAAAGCTATAAATGAGCATACACACACCTCACAACTAAATAAATAACAAAACTGCTGTAACACCTAAGCAGCTCGGTCACCTCCCTGGTTATCCTGACCTGCAGGAATATCCGCTACACCATTGAATAGTGTACCGGGATTGCAACGACACAAAACCCGGTAAGCTTATGAAAGCTTGTATGAGTAAAAGAATGAACTGTTACTTAATTTAATCTCATTTATTCCCACACACAACAACATTCAATTATTTCCACATATGCAAATAATAACAATCTCAATCAACACCAATTCAATATATCAAGACAACCCCACTCACAACTTTCCCCACAACTCTCATCATCGTATTTATAAAAATACGGTACTTGACAGACTAGAGCTCTAACTGAATCGTAGCCCGTCACCTGGCCTAAGTTATGGCATCCGACATATTTATCAATTATTGTATTTCATCAATATGTATACCTATATACATATTTAGAACGTCCAATAATTCCACATACTCAACCAATCGTATCCCATCATCCACACTAGGATTAGAGCGTCCGATTACCCACACCGGTCATTACGTTGACCCTAAACCCATAAATGAACCCAACATATAATATCACATACTGAAATCAACCCAACCAAGATACATCATATTATTATGGAATTACACAATTGTAATATAATCAACTCAATCATATCATCAATCAAACAATCCACTCATCAATATATATTTTCCACGTAAATATATATATACGTAATCATCCACTCAGGAATGACCACTAATACCATCTATAGTTCACACAAGAAAATTATGAAATTCATTTGTATAATTAAAATTCATTTTACTTACCTATGGACCGTGGTGATTCAAGTCCATGAAATTTTAAAACAAATATTTAATCCGCAAATATTTTTCACACAATTACCAAAAATAAATAAATTAAAATGCTCGGTTCGTAATATGAACCACGTGAGTTTTACTCACTTCGAAACTCCCGCTGCGTCTTCAATATAATTATAACTCACAATAATCCAAATGTTCGTCAACTCAAGCCGTCAAGTACCTAATCAAGTACGGTCTTTACTTAGCAACGAAGCATGAAATAAACCTAAATGATGATCCAACGGTCGGATTCTAAAATAATGACAATCTGACGGGCGGATTGAATTTAAATGATAATCCAACGGTTAGATCCTTACGGATTGCCCTTGGAAACATCCTATCAAAATTATACGAAAATCCGATGAACGGATCTTCACTAATTGCCTCCCGAATCACTATTTTACAATTATATGAAGATCCAACGGTCGGATCTTCGCCCGTGACCACACAAGGTCATCGGGACAGTCATATGAACATCATATTAAAATTTGAAGTAAAACCGATGGTCTGATCTTTGTAAATCTCAAACCGAAGGTAAATTGTAAAACCGTAAATAGTAACGTCAAAACAGAAATTGACTATTTATCAACTTTTTCTAACATGACCAAGTTATATCTCAAAACGCTCGTATGGATGCATAGATCATCGTCCAGATAATAAAAACTCAAAATGTGGTCCGACGCGCCGCCACACGCGGTGGTCAGACGGTGGTCAACGCGGCGGTCAACGCCGGTCAACCACCTCCGATGCAAAAGTCGTCTAATGCAAAAGTCGTCTACTACAAACTTCTTCAAAATGAAATTTTGAACAACTTTAATACCTGACTTTTTCGGAGATGAGGTCTGGATCGTCCTAGATTGGGCTTTGAAGTTGGATTAATTTCGGCCCTCTGATCAGTCTCCAGATCGAATCAGGGACGTCGAAATCTTCAACTCTTGATCTACCACTCTACACTCAAAATCGTGATGGGGATGATCAGAAGGAATAGCACGTCACGAAAATGGGGAGGATCGGCCCGTGCACCGCCAGAAAAATGGTTTTCCGGCCGGGTCGGGTTTGGGCTTCGGATAGAGGCTTCGATCCAGGCCTAGGAGCGGCGGCTGGGTGTGGCGACGGCGGGGATCGACCGGCCGTGAGGCGGCGAAGCGGATGGGGGCCGGGTCCGGCGGCGGCGCGGCCGGGAAGACCGACTTCCAGTCGGGTCGGGTCGGCGGGTCTGCAGGCACAGTGACCAGGCCGAGAGAGAGAGAGACGGGGGCTGATGTGCAAAAATAGGATTTTTTCGTCCTTCACAACAAACTCAGATTTTTCCACTATTTATAGAAAAATTTCAATTTTCAAATATTCATAACTTATTCATACGAACTCCGAATAATACGTTCTATATATGCACGGACTCGTATCGACGAGCTCTACAACTTTAATGAAGGAAGTTTTCCCAAATTTTGAACGTATAAAAAGTCGATTTTCACGACCCCCTAAATAACGTTCGTTTTCGAAAATAAAATCATTCGGAACCAATTTTCTCAACCCACGACAATCCAAATAATCCCAAATATCACAATTCAATTAATATAACAATTATTGAATTACATAAATTTATTGTATGAAAATTTGGGTCTTCACAGTCTACCCTCCTTAAAAGAATTTCGTCCCGAAATTCAAGCATGTTCGTCCACAAAAAGCTGAGGATATCTCTTCCTCATGTCAGACTCCAATTCCCATGATGCATCACCCTCATCATGATGACTCCACAACACCTTCACAAGATCAACCTCTTTCCTACGAAGTTTCTTTGTAGACCTATCCAAGATACGAACAGGTTCAACTACAAACGTCACATCCGGGTTCACTTCGATCGTACCGTGGTCAATCACGTGAGACTCGTCTCGAACATACTTCCTGAGCAGAGACACATGGAAGACGTTGTGCACACCCGACATGCTAACAGGTAAAGCAAGACGATATGCCAAGTTACCAACCCTTTCTAGAATCTCAAACGGTCCAACATACCTCGGTGCGAGTTTCCCCTTCTTGTCAAATCTCACCACGCCTTTCATTGGTGAGACTTTCAAGAACACATGATCACCTGTCTCAAACTCCAACGGTCTCCTCTTCATGTCAGCATAACTCTTCTGTCTACTCTGAGCGGTTTCAGATTCTGTCCCGAATAGTAGTGACCTTCTCTGTAGTCTCCTGTACAATCTCAGGTCCGATGAGCCCTTTATCCCCTGCTTCCGCCCAACAGATAGGAGTCCTACATGGCCTACCATAAAGAGCCTCATATGGAGCCATACCAATACTAGAATGATAGCTGTTTTTGTAGGCAAACTCTACCAATGACAGATGATCCGCCCAACTACCCTTAAAATCCAGAACACAAGCTCTAAGCATGTCCTCCATCACCTGATTCACTCTCTCGGTCTGTCCATCTGTTTGTGGGTGAAATGCAGTGCTCATGGCAAGAGACGTACCAAATGCCTTATGGAACCTACGCCAGAATTCTGAAGTGAAACGAGCATCGCGATCAGATGCAATCGTCACAGGCACTCCATGAAGCCTCACTATCTCGTTCACATATAACTTACACAATGCATCACCTGAGTACGTTTTTGCCACCGGAAGGAAGTGTGCTGATTTAGTCAACCGGTCAACAATTACCCAAATCGAGTCATAACTTTGCCTGGATCTGGGCAATCCAGTCACAAAGTCCATAGAGATATCTTCCCATTTCCAAACAGGAATCGATAAGGGGTTCAGCATTCCTGCTGGTCGCTGATGCTCTGCCTTCACCTGTTGACAGATAAGACACTTTGACACGTGTTCTGCCACATCCCTCTTCATACCATACCACCAAAACTGCCTTCTTAGATCCATATACATTTTAGTACCTCCTGGATGTATAGTATATCGAGACCTATGTGCTTCCCGCATGATCTCCTCTCTGAGGTTATCAACACTTGGTACGTACAATCTCCCTCGAAATCTCAACCCTCCATTAGCCCCAATCATCCACTCGGAATGGCCCTCCACATCCGGGTCAACAGTCATCTCAGCAATCCTCGCCTGAGCAAACTCATCAAGTGTCTGACCCTGTATGATCCTGGAGATCAAGGTGGGCTGTAAGGTGATACTACCGAGAAAGATTCCCTGTCCTGCTCCTGAGGGCATAAGGTCGAACTCAGATGCAGCTTCTAGCATGCGCCACTTCCGCATCATAATCGATGCCATGATTAACCGCGGTTTCCTACTCAAAGCATCCGCCACTACATTCGCCTTTCCGGGATGATACTCCAAGGTGAAATCATAGTCCTTAATGAGCTCCATCCATCTCCTCTGCCTCATGTTCAATTCCTTCTGGGAGAATAGATACTTCAAACTCTTGTGATCAGAAAAGAGTTCAAATTTCTCACCATAAAGATAGTGCCTCCAAATCTTCAAGGCAAACACCACAGCTGCTAGCTCTAGATCATGAGTAGGGTAATTCCGCTCATGTACCTTCAACTGTCTAGAACCATAAGCAACGACACTACCATTCTGCATCAACACACACCCCAAACCCTGATGAGATGCATCGCTATAAATGACTAATCCACCACCACTAGTAGGAATAGTCAACACCGGAGCTGTAGTCAATCTAGTCTTCAGCTCAATGAAAGCCTTCTCACACTCATCCGACCATACGAACTGAGTGTCCTTCCTGGTCAATTTGGTCAAAGCCGAAGCAATACCAGAAAACCCTTCAATGAAGCGCCTGTAATAACCGGCCAATCCAAGGAAGCTACGGATTTCTGTAACCGTAGTAGGGCGACTCTAACTCATCACTGCTTCAACCTTCGAAGGATCCACAGAAACTCCATCCTTCGAGACCACATGACCAAGGAACTTGACTTCACTCTGCCAGAAGTCGCACTTCTCGAACTTGGCAAATAGTTTCTGCTCTCTCAATGTCTGTAGCACTATCCGCAGATGTCTCTCATGCTCCGCTGACGACCTTGAATAAATCAAGATGTCATCAACAAACACTACCACGAACTGATCCAAGTAAGGACTGAACGTACGGTTCATCAAGTCCATAAATGCTGCGGGGGCATTCGTGAGACCAAAAGGCATGACAAGAAACTCAAAATGTCCATACCTGGTCCTGAACGCAGTCTTTAGAATATCTTCCTCCTTCACCCTCAACTGGTGATATCCAGACCTCAAGTCAATCTTCGAAAACACAATAGCTTCTCTAAGCTGATCGAACAAGTCATCAATCCTAGGTAAATGGTACCTATTCTTGATGGTCACCTTGTTCAACTGTCGATAATCCACACATAGACGAAGTGAACTATCCTTCTTCTTCACAAACAACACTGGTGCACCCCAAGGAGACACACTTTCCTGAATGAACCCTTGTGCAAGTAAGCCCTCAATCTGAACCTTCAACTCCTGAAGTTTAGCTGGAGCCATTCGATATGGTGCTTTCGACACAGGTGAAGTACCTGGTATCACATCAATGGAGAAGTCCATTACCCTTTTCGGAGGTAACCCAGGGATCTCCTGAAACACGTCTTCATACTCGGAAACTACAAGAATCCCTGTAATCTTTGAAGTACTACTCCCTGATTCAATATGGGCCAAAATCTCTATCCTCATGGTGATGTCAGACTTCAGATAACGGTAATGAAACACCGGTTGTCCCGGAACATGGAAGGACACAATCATCCTAAAGCAATCAATAACAGCATGGTTCGGGCTCAACCAATCCATACCCAAAATCACATCATACGTGTGATCCGGAATCACAATCAAAGATGCAGAGAATTCTCTGCCACCAATCCCAATAGGGCAATCATCACAAAGCATGTTAAGCTCAAGAGACACACCGAGAGGTGATGTAACACACAATGATCTAGTAGAGGCATAGAAATCAAACCCAAAACATCCACAACTGAACTAGATATGAAAGAGTGTGAGGCTCCCGTATCCAACAGTACTGTAGAAAGAAAGTGATAAACAGATAAGGTACCTTCCACTCCCGTGCCTGCCTGACCGATGGCAAAGACCCTAGCATGAGCAGGTGGTAACTGCCTCTGCTGGTTACCCTGCACTCTACCCTGAATCCGAGGACACTCCCTAGCCTGATGCCCTACCTGTCCACAACTGTAGCATAACCTACCCCGTGGCTTCGTGCACGCACGAGAGATGTGGCCCGGCTCGCCACAGTTAAAGCACTTCACTGGAGCCGCTGGTGCTATCTGCCTGATAGGCATAGCCTGAACAGGAGGAGCTACTGCTGCCCTAGCTGGAACCTGATGCTGAAACTGAGTCCTATGTCTCTTCCAGAACCCACCCCTGAAGTCTCTAGCTCTACTGCTCCCTGCTATGGCCTTTCCCTTGCCCTGGAAGTCTCTCTCAGCACACTCCTTCTCTCTACGAATCAGGTTCTGCTGCTCAATGATCTGTGCCTTAGCCAAGATCTCTCTCTTGGTCTTCAGCTCCAAGATGGCTACATCACGCTCAATCGAAGGACTCAACCCTCTCTGAAACTTCTTGGCCAAGTCCTCATCCTCCATCTGCCTCACATACTTGTACAATCTAGAGAACTCCGCATCATACTCAATTACGGTCATCTCCCCTGTACAAGTGCAAGGAACTCTCGCTCCAACCTCTCTTTTACTACTGGTGGAAAGTACTTCTTCCTGAACAACCTCTCAAAGCCGTCCCATGTCAAGGTAGACACTTCAATGCTCCTATGAGTGACGTTCCACCACACCCTAGCCTCATCCTTCAGCATGAAGGTGGCTAGCTTCCTCTTGTCGGTCTCAGTGCAATCAAGCAGATCGAAATAGGTCTGCAAATCCTCTATCCAACGATCCGCCACCATATAATCAGTGCCTCCTCCAAACTTGGTTGCTCCCAAGCGAGTAATTTCCCTTGCTAGCATCAGCAAGCGAGCAGGATTATCAACCACAGCCACAGGAGGAATAGGCTGATCCTCATAAGCTGCATCTTCCTCCGACTCGAATACTTCTTCGACTGGAGGGGCCCTACCCCTACCTCGGCCTCTACCCCTGCCACGAGGTCTACCTCTACTCCGACCTCTGGCCTCGTTTCCCTCAATCTTCATTACCTAATAAGCATGATATACTTGATTAATACACGCATTACACTTAAAGAAAGCATAAATCAAATGCAAGTCCATATTAACCAAGTACTGATCATACATAACGATGCTTAAATTTCCTAAAAGTACTAACGTTCCTAGCCAACCTAACGCACTCACATCAATGGTCTCCTTCGTTTGGGTCATGATTACGTTTACCCCCGTGGTTTGAAAATATCTAATTTTGATCATTTAATTTCATAAATCAACTAATTTTGGTCCAAGTATGTGACGCGCACGTGAGAGCCTCACTAACGATATTAGATGAAATGTTATGGTTGGACCAAAATTAGTCTATTTATCAAAGGGTTTTTGTCTATTTACCTCATTTCTAGGGATCTTTTTCCCATTTACCCTGTTTCTAGGGATCTTTTTCCCACTTACCCTATTAAGTTTTTTTTAATTCTCACTTATCCAAAACACTCTAAGGAGGTCTTCCCTAATACCCCATTAAGATTTTTTTTTTTGTTTTTTATTTTCTTTTTAATACCATTTTGCCCTTACCCCTTTGTTACTTAGAGAGAGAGAGAGAGAGAGAATGGAAGAGAAAAACTATAGGAGACTTCGCCAGAGCCCAGTCACCGGTCTCCGGATTCCCGTCACCGTTAGCGCGGATTCGGATCACCAGCTGCTGGAATCCGATCAACTGCCACCGCCCATCAGACTTTTCTGAAAACCTCACCGGAAATGTTTATTGCCCCCAAATAGACGTCTATCAGTCATGTATTGCCCTCAATAGACGTTTATTGCCGCCTAATAGGATTTTCAGTCACCAGAATCAGAATTAATCTCCCTAAATTTAGACAAATAAACTTTGATTACAGAAGAAAAAGAAAAAAAAAGAAAAGGAGATTACATCAATTCAAAACGTCTATTTCATTTCTCTTTTATTTTGGGCTTCTGCCCTATATTATCCCAAAAAAAAAAAAAACAAAACAAAACAAAAGGAAGAAAATTTGGTTTGGCGCTGTAGATGGTAAACCAGTAATGGGTGTTATCACATACATGACAAGTTCTTCTTCGCATGGCGGTTGTGCTTGGAATCGGAGATGAGGTCAACTGCGACGACGGACCACAACTCTCCGAGCTCACAATTCTAGCGGACCATCAAACTCGCCGAGTTTCTGTTTCTACATTCAATGAATATTCCGGCGCTGTATTTTTGAGCAAAGAGAGATTGGGGGGTGTCACGCCCCGAATTTTAGAATAACAATTCAAAATCCGAAACATGAAAATACTACAAACTCTAAATAATCATCATGAAAATTTTTCTTTTCTTAACATACTCACCACACGAAATAAAATCAAACCGAATTTAGTCTCGGTTAATTATTACAACTCAAATCCAAAATGTAATGTAAAGCTATAAATGAGCATACACACACCTCACAACTAAATAAATAACAAAACTGCTGTAACACCTAAGCAGCTCGGTCACCTCCCTGGTTATCCTGACCTGCAGGAATATCCGCTACACCATTGAATAGTGTACCGGGATTGCAACGACACAAAACCCGGTAAGCTTATGAAAGCTTGTATGAGTAAAAGAATGAACTGTTACTTAATTTAATCTCATTTATTCCCACACACAACAACATTCAATTATTTCCACATATGCAAATAATAACAATCTCAATCAACACCAATTCAATATATCAAGACAACCCCACTCACAACTTTCCCCACAACTCTCATCATCGTATTTATAAAAATACGGTACTTGACAGACTAGAGCTCTAACTGAATCGTAGCCCGTCACCTGGCCTAAGTTATGGCATCCGACATATTTATCAATTATTGTATTTCATCAATATGTATACCTATATACATATTTAGAACGTCCAATAATTCCACATACTCAACCAATCGTATCCCATCATCCACACTAGGATTAGAGCGTCCGATTACCCACACCGGTCATTACGTTGACCCTAAACCCATAAATGAACCCAACATATAATATCACATACTGAAATCAACCCAACCAAGATACATCATATTATTATGGAATTACACAATTGTAATATAATCAACTCAATCATATCATCAATCAAACAATCCACTCATCAATATATATTTTCCACGTAAATATATATATACGTAATCATCCACTCAGGAATGACCACTAATACCATCTATAGTTCACACAAGAAAATTATGAAATTCATTTGTATAATTAAAATTCATTTTACTTACCTATGGACCGTGGTGATTCAAGTCCATGAAATTTTAAAACAAATATTTAATCCGCAAATATTTTTCACACAATTACCAAAAATAAATAAATTAAAATGCTCGGTTCGTAATATGAACCACGTGAGTTTTACTCACTTCGAAACTCCCGCTGCGTCTTCAATATAATTATAACTCACAATAATCCAAATGTTCGTCAACTCAAGCCGTCAAGTACCTAATCAAGTACGGTCTTTACTTAGCAACGAAGCATGAAATAAACCTAAATGATGATCCAACGGTCGGATTCTAAAATAATGACAATCTGACGGGCGGATTGAATTTAAATGATAATCCAACGGTTAGATCCTTACGGATTGCCCTTGGAAACATCCTATCAAAATTATACGAAAATCCGATGAACGGATCTTCACTAATTGCCTCCCGAATCACTATTTTACAATTATATGAAGATCCAACGGTCGGATCTTCGCCCGTGACCACACAAGGTCATCGGGACAGTCATATGAACATCATATTAAAATTTGAAGTAAAACCGATGGTCTGATCTTTGTAAATCTCAAACCGAAGGTAAATTGTAAAACCGTAAATAGTAACGTCAAAACAGAAATTGACTATTTATCAACTTTTTCTAACATGACCAAGTTATATCTCAAAACGCTCGTATGGATGCATAGATCATCGTCCAGATAATAAAAACTCAAAATGTGGTCCGACGCGCCGCCACACGCGGCGGTCAGACGGTGGTCAACGCGGCGGTCAACGTCGGTCAACCACCTCCGATGCAAAAGTCGTCTAATGCAAAAGTCGTCTACTACAAACTTCTTCAAAATGAAATTTTGAACAACTTTAATACCTGACTTTTTCGGAGATGAGGTCTGGATCGTCCTAGATTGGGCTTTGAAGTTGGATTAATCTCGGCCCTCTGATCAGTCTCCAGATCGAATCAGGGACGTCGAAATCTTCAACTCTTGATCTACCACTCTACACTCAAAATCGTGATGGGGATGATCAGAAGGAAGAGCACGTCACGAAAATGGGGAGGATCGGCCCGTGCACCGCCGGAAAAATGGTTTTCCGGCCGGGTCGGGTTTGGGCTTCGGATAGAGGCTTCGATCCAGGCCTAGGAGCGGCGGCTGGGTGTGGCGACGGCGGGGATCGACCGGGCGTGAGGCGGCGAAGCGGATGGGGGCCGGGTCCGGCGGTGGCGCGGCCGGGAAGACCGACTTCCAGTCGGGTCGGGTCGGTGGGTCTGCGGGCACAGTGACCAGGCCGAGAGAGAGAGACGGGGGCTGATGTGCAAAAATAGGATTTTTTCGTCCTTCACAACAAACTCAGATTTTTCCACTATTTATAGAAAAATTTCGATTTTCAAATATTCATAACTTATTCATACGAACTCCGAATAATACGTTCCATATATGCACGGACTCGTATCGACGAGCTCTACAACTTTCATGAAGGAAGTTTTCCCAAATTTTGAACGTATAAAAAGTCGATTTTCACGACCCCCTAAATAACGTTCGTTTTAGAAAATAAAATCATTCGGAACCAATTTTCTCAACCCACGACAATCCAAATAATCCCAAATATCACAATTCAATTAATATAACAATTATTGAATTACATAAATTTATTGTATGAAAATCTGGGTCTTCACAGGGGGGGAGGGAGAGAGAGAGAGAGAGAGTGAGAGAGATGGGAGATCATGGAGGGAGAGGGGCAAATGTAATTAATTAATTATTTTAAGGGTAAAACTGTCATTTTACTTTAAATTGGGTAAGTCGGAATAAAAATTTGTTGTTGGAGTAAGTGGATAATTTTAGCCAATTTTGGTATTTTTGGTCAAGAACTCTTTATCAAACCCGATGACCAAAATTAAATATTTTTAAACTACAAGAACAAATATAGCCATGATGTCAAACCACGAAGACCATTTATAACGTTTTTCTAAATAAAAAAATCAAATAATATATAAAATGAAAATTTTCTAGAAAAGCAAAGAAAAATTGGAACGCTGTGTCTTCTAGATGACCTCCTCCCTCTTCCCCCTTTCCTTATTGTATTTCTCTCTTTCTTCTTTGTCTCACATTTTCCGCCTCCTCTTCCAAGTTGAAAAGCAATCAAACTAATCGTTGAATCCATGTGCGTGGCCTGAAAGCTTAAGGGAAGATGTACAGATTAATGCGTCACACCAATAAAAAATATGTTGTGATAGGTATGCGACACAATATTGCTATTTTATGTCGAAAGGTAATTTGACCAATTAGATCTGGAAGGTCATCGATGGCTTCTTCCAGTTGTACATGTTCTCTTAGTTTTCACAAAGAGAGATAACCGAGGCTAGATAAAGAAGGGAGAAAGATGAGATATAGGTGAGGCCTGCCAAAAAATTGACAATAATGGCGCTATATATTTGGAAGGTGGTTAGGTTGGGGTGGGCGGATTCATTTTCATTTATTTCTTGGTTTTTCATTTTTATTATGATTTTTATCTACTGATAATCTCATTTTGTTAATTGTAATAAGTAAGGGGCAAGGTTAGTAGTTTAGGACATAAAAATAGAATGTAGGGTGTGAAAAGAAATTTATAGGGTGGCAATAGATTGAGTAATTGTAAATATGAATTATTGGACATTAAAGAGAAAAATAAAGGTAATCTCATGTATTAATTGTACGATCCATATCCTGTTGTTTTCTATTCTCCTTCTTTGGCTTCCCATCCATTCATTAAAAAGGGATGTACAAAAATTTTCCATGTTAGCATTAGACTCTTAATTACTTAAAGAGTTTTTGTCCATTTACCCCATTTTTAGAGATTTTTTTCTCACTTATCTCATTAAGTTTTTTTTTTTTTAATTCACTCTTACCCAAAACACTCTAAGGAGGTCTTCCTTAGTAACACATTAAGATTTTTTTTTCGTTTTTTTATTTTTTTAATACCATTTTATTCTCACCCATTTGTTACTTAGAGAGAAAGAGAGAGAGAGAGAGAGTGGAAGAGAGAGAAACCATAGGAAACTTTGCCGGAGTCCAGTTACTGGTAGCCGGAGTCCTGTCACCGACTGCCGCCCACCTGAAGTTGCTGAAAATCTCACCAAAAATGTTTTTTTGCTCCCAATAGACATCTATTGCCCCATAATATACGACTATCAGCCATGTATTGCCCTCCAGTAGGACTTTCAGTCACCAGAATATGAACTAATCTCCCTAAATTTAGACAAATAAATCTTTGGTTACAAAAAAAAAAAACAAGGAGATTACATCAATTCAAAAACTTTATTTCCCCCTAATATACATCCATTGCCCTCCCCAATAGATATTCAAAACCTTTTTTTTCTTTTCCTTCTGCCCCATTACTTCAAAAAAAAAAAACCATGATTTTGGGCACCCAGAAAATGATTTGGGCACCAAATCAGAGCAAACCCACTGTCATGTTGCTTATGCTGCCTAACCAATCCCACGTCTTCTTTGTCAGAGTTCCCGACCAGGCGATAGCAAGCAAAGAGGAAGTTTGGATGTGTTCTCTTGCCTAGTGAAGGGCTTAACTTGAAAGCGAATTTAGGCTAAGAATCCAGTCAGAATTTGATGAAGAAGAACCTGGTCAGGATTTGACGAGCAGACCGGTGGCGACATTCAAGGACGGGATGTAATCTTAGATCGGGCCTGCCTCCATCTCCAACCGCAACAGATTGCTTGATGGAAATTGAAGGTCCGACGCACAGCAGATTGCTCATTTTGAAGATCCTCCAGCAAAAACTCGACGACTTGACGTGCAGAACCAGAAACTCACTGCCGTTTCATCTCTGGCCTCTCGGCGGCAGTATCTTCGTTCTCTACGGCAGTGAAGAAGTCGCTGGTGGCAGTGGTCCTTAACAGAGCTGATGATTGATCGTAGGCGCGGGGAGAGAGAGGAGTGGCATACAATGTAATTTATTAATTAGTCTCAGGGAAAATCGATATATGTTTTTAAAATTGGGTTAGCGGGAATAAAAACTGTCACTAAGGTAAGTGGGATAAGTTTCGCTCATTTAGGGGCTTTGGGTCAAGGACCCACTTAAAAATGAACTTTCCAACGTTAACGCTGTTACTTTCCTCCACTTCTCCCTTATCTCTTTCAATGTACTTTGTTTATCTGCATATTCAAATCTTACAATGATCATAGTAGCTTTAGCAGCTCCCTTGGCAATGTCTCAAGAAAGAACCCTCGACCCAATATAGACCATCCTTAACTTCTTCTTCTTTCAAGCCACTTAAGAGAGATTAACCTGCTATAGGATCTGACCCAAAATCACTGAAATTGAACACAGGTGGGGGTGAGGGAATGATGTTTCGGTGCTTGTTTCAAATTTCTTCATAAGAGGAGGCTAAAGTAGTAAAGACTTCATACTTGGGTGCTGGGTGAGGCTTAATATACATTATGTCCCGGTTACGGTTAAGATTGACATATTGTTGCTTGGCTTATCTTGTGTCTTACCATACTGGTGACTGCGTTTGTCTTGGGTGTTGCCAGCCTTGTCTTGGTAATTTTTCATCCTTTCTGATGTGGCTGCTGTGGAATCAGCCTCACCGAAGATGGTGGTGCCGCTGCTGTGATGGGATTGTCACTAGATCCGATATCTGGTTCTCCAAGTGTATCATATTCTGCCAGGTGTAAGCTGTGGAAACATCCATTAGCTCATCATCGACTAGTGGTGGGTGGGTACTGATTTACAAGAGAAACTATCCTGGTCGCAGTGCCTAGTGAAATGCAATTTCTACCATACCCTATAACACCCCGGAAATTCGTCATTAATTTCTGATAATTTTCTAAAAATTATTGAGTTGGTCGCTAATGCTATTTCGTGGTTCGAGGGTGGAGCAAAGTGTTTCAGATGAATAATTATTTGAAACCTTTTATTTTCAAGGGGTTAAAATGTTGACTTTTTATTCATTGGGTTTCTCTGATAACTTCTTTTACAAAAGTTGTAGAGTCAATACGGGTTTGTGGATATGTGGAACGCAAATATTGGAGCTCGTATGAAAAAGTTATCGTCAGTGGAAAACCTTCTATTTTTGGAAATTCTCTATAAATAGAAAATCAGAAATAATCAGAAAATCCAAGGTTTCTAAATCCGGAAACCCAGAAACCCTAGTTTCTCTCCCAAGTGCAGCTAACCTGACCAGGACCCGGTTGACAAACCCAGAGGTTTTGGTGCCTTCCGATGTCCTCCGGCAGCGCCATCGACGCAGACTGGCATGCCTCGTCGTCGCCGTCCTCCCTATGGTGGTAGTCGTCATGAAATCTTACATGAAATTGGAGATGAAACAAGTCTTTTTGGTGGTGGTGGACCCGGTCGAATTTCCTATTCCCGCGGTGGCTGAGCTCGAAACCGGTGAAGCTGTGATGCTCTCCTCATCCTGAACACATGCATCCATACCGGCCTTGCAATGCGATTTGAAGTGTGGAGTGAGAAACAACGGTTTGAAATTCAACAGTGAAAATTTTTCAGGCTTGTTCTAGCTTGATCTAGGTTGAATCAGCCTTGGTGCCAGTTATGAAAGTTGTCCGTCGTGTTGAATCTATAGGATGGGTGGCGTTGATCTTCCTAGTTCTGACATTGATCTGGTAGTAGGTGGGGTTCACGCTCACAGCTTGTGGTGGCGCGTGGCGGCCTTCTTAGGAGTAGTTCTTTGCTCTGTTAGTCTCCATTCATCTATACGAACATGTGGGTATGTTTACTTTTGTGTTTGCTTGAGTTTTTAGTTGAGTTGGGTATTTTCGGTTTCGATTCGCTCTATTTTCAATCTGTGAGGATCCGACTGTTGGATTGTCCTCTTATTTAGGTGGTTTGATCCTAGAAGGGTTTTGGGGTCTCCGATGTGGTTTTGTCTCGATTGACGTATCCCTTGGTTTATAGTTCACATGTTTCTAACATTAAATGCTTGTGTACTTTGTGTTGTATTGAGTGTGATATTGATGTATTTAGGTGTTTGACGGGATTGTGTGTGAGTAGTTTGATGATATTGTGCTTGTCTCGGTTTTTGTGGAGGTGAGTAAATCTCACGAGATTTATTTATGAAAAAAGTTACTTTGTTATTCTGAATTACTTGTTAAATTGTGAAATCGTTTTTGAACATAAATATTTGTTTTGAAGTATATGAACTTGATCGTCTACGGTTCATAGGTAAGTAAAATGAAATTTTATTATAATTTTTACAGGTTTTGTATTGTGAACTACAATTGGTATTAGTGACATTCCTGAGTAGATGACTACGTATGTGTGTGTATGTGTATTTACGTGAAATATATATATATATATATTAAATACTTGTTACTTCCTGTACTTTGCCCTATAAAACAATTCAGTCCAAAATTTTAAAATTAAATAGGTTAGTCCTTATTCTCTCTAGTTCTCACACAATAGGTCCAAACTGACTATTTTACCCCTCAATTTTAACTTTTTTCTATTTTCTTATTTATTCTCTCTCTCTTTCTCTCTCTCTCTCTTCCATTCTTCTTTTCTCCTATTTCTTCAATTTTTTAATAATTTTTTCTTCTTTTCTCCATTCTTCTTTAGCTAATTACTAAAACGGTGAGAGAGAGAGAGAGAGAAGTCGAAAAATAAATAAAGAAAACAGAGAAAAAAATTAAACAAAAAAAAAGAGAATTTTTTTTTTAAAAAAGGTAATTAGGGGTAAAATAGTCAATTTTAGACCTATTATGATAGAATTAGAGAGAATAAGGACTAGCCTGTTTAATTTTAAAATTTTGGACTAAACTGTTTTACGGGTTAAAGTATAGGGAGTAACACGTATTTAATCATATATATATATATATATATATATATATATCTTGATGGTGTGGTATTGTGGTGTATACTATAATTGTGATTCTATTCATGATATTGTTTTGAGACTTTTTTCTCTATGGGGAGAAATATATTGTGATAATGATGATTTATATCTTGTTTTGGAAATGCTTGGAGTGTGGAAACTATAGTTGAAATGAGTACATGGCATTATCATCTATGGAGTGTGACTAACATTTTAGGGTCTGAGTGACTCTTTAAAATGATTTGGTCTTTGTACCAAGAGTCTGAGTATCGAGGATCATAGTAGTGATCGAGGATGAGAAATCATTTGATGGTTTTGTGAAACCTTTTGGGTCTAGTGTGACTGTTGCAAGTAAATTAGTGACATGTGCGGTGAATTAAAAGGAGTGTCAGAGTATTCTTCCTTTATCGTAGGACTTTATTGTCCCAGAAGGACTATGATGTAGGCAACATGTGTGGTGATTGTTGTTGTAAAGTGTGTCAGTGGTGGTGGAGTTAATTGTTTTCATCGTAATCTCCTGAACTAAATTATATGCATGGATTTCGATCTTTTGATTTTAATATAATTTTTTGAACGAAATTATATGCAGGGATTACTATGATATTGAATTTTGTGATTTAATGTAATCTCCTGAACTAAATTATACGCAGGGTTTACTTTATGTTTTTATTGCTTGATTTCATACGTAAAATTCTTGAACTACATTATATGCAAGAGTTACGGATTTAGTTTTGATTATGAAATTGAAGTAGAATGGTTGTTTAAGATTTTTAGATGAGTTGACATGTCTTTGAGGTGACATCTACATCTTCTACGAGGAGAACAGGGAAGGGATTTGAGTGATTATGTTGTGAGAATTTTGTGTGATTTCACAATGCCACTCTGACTATAGATATTTTTTTTCCAAGAGGAAAGGGTTATGACTTTAAGTGTAAATACTTGGTTGACTTGGAGTTTGGTGGTTCGGGATCGTAAGTTATGAAATCATTTGTTGGTGGTCTAAATCACAAAGTGGGTTATTGCGTATGACGTTGATGTTAAATTGTTGATGAGTATTTTATTTCTGATTTGATGTTAAGTTGAGGTATCTAAAGCATGTGCTTGCTGTTATGATTTTTGAGTTTACTCATACAAACTTAAAAATCTTATTGGGTTTGTTGTTGCAACCCAGTGCACTATTCAATGGTGTAGGAGTTCATCCTGCAGGTTAGGGTGAACGATGTTACGACCCGAACATAAATTTATAGACTTACGGGTCTTGGACGGTAAACGAGATTTACTTTAATTTTCGACTCCGTTTTGACTGTTTAGACGCTCTAAAAAATGACTTTTTGTTCGGGTCAAAATTCGAGAAAACTTTCTTCATGAAAGTCGTAGAGAACGTTAAACCGAGCACGTGCATACTTGGTTCGTAAAAATCAGAGTTCATATGCGAAAGTTATAAGTGAAATATGAAAGTTACTGTTTATAGTAAATTTATATAAATTTGAAAAGTTACTGTGATCGGATAACTTTTCCTTCTTTTTTCTCTCCTCCCCCGTGCTCTCTTAGTCTCTCTTCTGCAACTCTCTCTCAATCTCTCTCTCTCTCTCTCTCTCTCTCTCTCTCTCTCTCTCTCTCTCTCTCTCTCTCTCTCTCTCTCTCTCTCTCTCTCTCTCTCTCTCTCTCTCCTGCAAGTCTCTCTTTCTCCACCTCTAGGCCACCAAAATGGAGAGCTGCGAGCATCAATAGATTCGTCTCTTCCTCCTTAACACGCATGTGGGAGTTGTTTACTGCTATTTAGCCGGAAATGTGGAGATCGAAGCCAACACTTTTACTGTAGTAAATTTGTCAACGCCGATTTCCGGCCACCTCCAGTCATAAACCCAGGTCCATTAGAAGCGCCTTGAGCCACTCTTCATGCTCACCAAGTTTCATAACCTAGATCGAGGCATAGAGGAAGAAAGCATAATTGGAAAATTTCACTATACTTCGGAGTGCTTAATTGTTCGGCCACTTCAATGTATTTTCTGACTTTGTCACAGTTGAGAAAGTTATTGGAAATGTTGAGATGATGCTGTAGATGAAATTTGGCAGTCGGAGGAGGAGTTGGCCTCCACAAGAACAGTGTCGTCGAATGAATAGTGCAACGGGTGAATATCGCGGTGTATGAACAGTAATTTAATTTATGTTTTTTTTTAAGTCAGCTATATCACATAAATATTGTAGAGCTTATATGTGGAGTTTGGTAAAGATTGGAGGAATTTTGAATCGATTATGAATTTTCAAAAATTATGAGTTTCGATTATCGATTTATGAGAATCCGACCGTCGAATTTCTTTGAAATTCATCTTAGAATTTGTAAATCGACAAATAGAATTTGTTGGTGAAGTTTGGATTAAATCTGAGAAGAATTGAAGAAGTAGAGATTAAAGGAGACGATTAGAAAATTGTTTTAATTATCGTAAAGTTAATTTCCGTCCTGTAATTACTTTGTTTACGCGCGATTATTTTTGTATAGGACGTGAGACACCTCCATTTGAGAAAACTTCGAATAAACGACAAGTTTAGCCATATACTGTGAGTGGACTTTTGTTTTAAATAAGCATGCATGCAATTATTTTCCCGAAATTATTGATTTATTTAATTATTTATCGTTTTATTTTTCGAGCATAATATTTTGCATATGATTATAATTTTGACATTGATTTATTTTTCATATGAACTTCGGATATGAAATTGTTATGTTCGGATCTGGATTTATGATTTGCTTTCAAGGGAATATGATTTAATTTTCGGAGATTTATTATGCTTTATTTCGATATGATTTGAAAATGGATTTGTGTTACTGTTTCCTGGATATTGAACTTTCAACGATGATCTCCGATATCTATATATTATATTATTATTTGATTTTTGTGAGTTGTTGATTTTGGAAGAATTACTTTTTGAAGTTAATTCCAGAATGTTACGCATATTTATATTCACCTGATTTGAGATTTTGGAGGATATTCGGAAATGAGATTTTTGACGAGATATTATTCATGTATAAATTCTCGCTTCTGATGAATTGTTTTGACCTTGAGATTATCTTGGCGTGTGGGGCACGTCATTGGAAATTCATTTGCGAGATTTGGGGAAGCTTTATGGATTTATTGGTTTTCGGATTTTCTATGTCATACGTTGGGTGATCATTTATCATGCTAGCATTGAGTCCGCCTGCGTGGCGAGGTGAATGGATCACCAAAGTCTGTCTACCTTTGTGGCGCTGGTTATTGTCTTTGTGACAGTAATGCTGAAGCCCAGTATCTTTATCGCTACACTTATTGGCTTAAGGGTATATAACGGGAGTATGAGAGTACTTTATCCTGGAGGGCTATCACCCAAGCCTGAGGGGCTCACCTATATGGCAAATTATTTTCCCCATATTATATTTCGATATTTTCTTTTGGCTAGCAGGGCTAGTCTGATTATTTATTGGTCAGCAAGGCTGACACGTTTTGTTGGAGTTTCGAACTTCATTAAATAAATTACAAAAGTGCTGTATAAATTAGTTCGAACAATTATTTTATAAAAATTGCATGCATGAGACTTTAAAAGAAATACTTGAAGGAAAAGTATAATTTCTTTTTACTTCAAATATTTGTGAAACATTTATTTTTTTCCACTCACTCTAACGTGCTTTTAAATTAATTTTCCCCTTGGCCCTTTGGTTTCAAATGGCCAGTTTGCAGGCAAGATTAGTAGAGGTCGGGCATACATGGATATGAGGCATAATTGTCATTGCTTCAGCATTGTAGGATCTATCGATCTTTATTCTTTTCATTTGTTTTAGAATTGCTATGATAACCTATAAGAATTGTTTATTGTGAAACTGGAGTTGTTGGTATTTGGGGAGCAGGATGGCTCCAGGAATATAAAGACGGCATGCTTAGAAGTGTGGTTTGAATTCCTTGCAGGTTAGGGTTGTCCATTTTTGGGGAAAGTTCTGTTGAACTTTCTCAAAATGTGGATCCCGCAGGACCACCTGGAATTTCAGGGTGAAAATTCGGGGCAGGTCCTGTCTGTTGATATCAGAGCATTAAGTTGTTAGATTCTGTAGACTTGTTACCTTGTTTGCTTGATGTTACTTAGTACCTCTCGAGTGATGGCCCGACTGCAGCGGTTCCCTGTCATATACTCTTCGGTGCTGACGTACTCATCAAGTGTGCAAGGTACATGTCTAATTGATTTTATTTCAGGTATTATGCCTCATGTACGCCGACCTTATAGGATTTCACTGCGTATCAGATCGTTTACATGATTCTACCTTTCCATGGTGATGGTAGAGCATGAGTACTCTACTTGATTGAGTTGTACTACGAAATGTGGTTCGAGGAAAATTGTGATTATTTCTTCCCCGATGCTAATAAGGCAGGGTTTAAGGTACAAGACCCCAGTTTGATTTTGTGCTTAATTGTTAGAAATGAGTAACCATAGTTTTGGGCTATCTCTATATACCATAATTGTTTTGAAATCCGGATTGTTGGTGGAAATGGAATTGGTAATTATGGTGGTGGAAATGAAATTTGTAATAATGGTGGTTCTGACTTCAAACCAAGGTTCGGGAAATGTGTATTGTGATGTGATCGGTTGTTTAGTAACATTTGAAAAATTACTAAAAGTTGTTGGAGATTCTTTGAGAATCTCAGTGTTGGAAACTATTTGCAGAGAAATTTAGATTGAAACTTTTCCAATTGTACACGTTATGACAGGGTCATATACGTATCACTTTCTTGTGGGCAATAGAGAAAACTAAATGAATATTTTGGATTTTTATGACTAGATATTGTGTTTTCAAGTGATTCTGGTCATTGATGGAGGTAACTGAGAAGTGGAAGTAATGACAGTAAATGAGAGTTGTAAGTAGAATGAAATTTTCAAAATTTGTCATTTTTGGGTCGTTGAACCGACCATGGCATCTAGGCGTAGTCGGTTCGGAAGAGAAGTAGGCTTTAGATGCTTTGATTTAAATTGTAACGTGCAGAAAGATGGATAAAGAATGAGTTTTTGAAGTTGATATGTGGTAAAATTTCGAGAAATTAGAAGGATGATTGGAGTTTTGCAATAAAGTTTTGACATTGGTCCAAATTGTTAGTTTGGAGAGTTGGAATCAACTCTTCGTATGCAATTTTGTGTAAGTGAGAGTCTTTGGTTATTCGATTCTGATGATGTGGTTGAATGAAATTTATTGGGATTGTCGGTTGAGACATCGTTGGTTATCTCTAGTTATTCTAGTGGAATTACCATGCAACATGAAATATGATTCGAGTTCTGAATAGTGGAGCCTTGAAGGTTGAATTGTGATAGGTTCTTGATGGAGCTTTAGCTAGAGAGGAGAGTCGTGATCTTATAAGAATAGTTAGTGGAGTAATTTCACGGAAATAAGTTTTCTAATTGGTTCCGGGAATATTTCAAGTTAAGGTTTGACCAGAACTCTAGTTATATATTGGGTGAAACATATTGTTGTTTGTCTTTTGAGTGAGGATAAATTTGAGAAATTGGATCATTACATGGTGGGACCAATTTCGAATTTGGGTGTCACTTTGTATGAGCCAAGGTGTTGGACGAGTGTCTTTTGTTTCCTATCAGGGATATTATTCAATAAAAAAAATAGTTGAAGGGTGTTTTGTTGTTTTGGAATCTGTTTGCATTGTTGTTTGTGTAAAAATACATGTAGTGGGCTGTTTTGGAAAAATTGAATGAGTTTTACTATCTTGATGTCATTATTGGTAGTAATAGATTAATTTGTTGAGATATTGGTTTTTGGTTTGATCAAATTTTTTATAATATGGTGACACTTGATTGGAAAGTACAGGAAGTAGTTAGTGTAATTCATATACGGTCACCATGACATGCTTGCTAGCAAGATGATGTAAATATGATGTTTGAAGTTGGCGTGGAATTATTGGCATGCACAGGGATAGAACATGGAAATTAAATTGGGTACTGTGCAGTTTTGTGTCAGAAATGTCAATTGACTTTTGAAAATCTATATCTCTCACCTCAGAAGAGCATAAGCTCTGAAATTTTGTGGGATTATACTTCTTTATATCCAATATTCTCCTGTAAAAGGATTTTTCATTTGAAATGGTAGAAGTTATAGAATATTGATTGGAATATTAGAGAGTCAGAGCAGAAAGAAATTACTGTAGGTTGACTTTTTAAATTCATATTTCTTTAACCAGCAGGAGTATGGAGTCTAATTTTTACAGGAAGTTAGACATGGATGTCTCATGTATGCCTGAGAAACAGTTTTTAATTTGGTGCTTTTTAGCTTATACAATAGCTGACGAAGTAAACCAATATAGAAGTTAGCTTACATCAGAATTTGTTTAAAAGAAATGTGATTTTGCAGACTTTTAGTTTTCTACTCAGACTTATTTGGAGTGTGGAATTCCATATGAAGAAGAAGAAATGTGTCTAGTTTCTATTCCAGGTGGTTTCATCCTTTTCAATCTTTTTGATTAAGAGGAATAACAGTCTGAGTAATTATAGGTTTGCAGCAGTTTACAGTACAGTTGATCAAATTTGACAAGCTACCAGTTTCATTTAATTGGAAATTGGGCAACCTATTTTGTATGGATGGAAAGCTCTATGAGACCTTATTATCTCACGTTGTGAGTATTTGGAGAAGAAATGGTCAATGCTACAATTTTCTGACCTCATTATTTCTGTTTAATTTGAATCTCTTTTCAAAGAAAATTTGGGGGTGAACTGCAACACAACACAATATTCCTAGAGTTCTATGCCTGGACATATACCTACGATTTATTGGAAATCTAAATTGATAGCAGGAGTGTGAATCCTCAGTTTCCTATGGTTTAAGTTATGTGGTTGGCATACTCTTGGCATGATGATGTTTGAGAAATTGTGATGCAATATTTGTTCAAGTAGTATGGTCATTGAAATTGTTGTTATAGTTGGATTCATATTAAATATGTGTTGTTTAGAGAGAGGATTTTCAATAGCCTTATCCCCAGCTTAGTAAAGGACAAGTGTTGCTTGGGAATGTCGATTTTGAGTCAAGAAAGGAAAAGTTGACTAAAATACTTTGTAGTTTGATATTGATTGTCGGAATATTACAATCATGGAACACGAAGAAAAGAGTGAAACATTATGATAGCAGTACTTGTACAAGAATTTGAGCATGAACAGTTGAGTAGTACCAAAGGGTGATGCCTCATGGCAGCCAAAGAAGTTATATAACTAAGAATAGAATATATCGGTTTGATCAAGGTTATCCTCTTGGTCGCATTGGGACCTTTACGTGAAATGACATTTGACCACGAATCTAGGTGGGGAAAGGAAGGTGATATTTTATGGCAGCGAAGGAATTTACTTACTTTGGATTCGATGGTCGGACTCGCTGTAAGTTGTGACCATCTTGTGATATTCTAATAGAGGTTGGGTCACCCCATAAAGGCATGTACGAATAGAAAATGTATTAAGTATGGGTTGATGTATTATCACCATATTGTTGGTGAACGGCAGGTTCCTCACCGTGCGACTTATATGAAAAGGTTATGAATGCGGAGCTTCATATGCTTGCGAGTATGCAATGCTATATTGCTAAGCAAGACAAGTGTTTCGACTTTGGTGTTGTTAATTTTGAGTTATACGCATGTTTTGATTTGCTTGGGCAGTTGGAATTGTCATAAACTATGTTGGTTGTTAAAGTATTTGACTTGAGGTCGTAAAAGAAAACTTAACCCAAGGAAGGATCAGTAGACAGGTTTCATGGGAATAGTGAATGAAATCTTGCTTCGATAAGTCTTTTGAAGACTATGGAAGAAATTCTTCCTGCTTGTGGATGAGTCTTTTGATGTCATGCCCCGAATTTTAGAATAACAATTCAAAATCCTAATCATGAAAATACTACAAACTCAAAATAATCATCCTGAAAATTTCTTTTCATAACATTCTCACCACACGAAATAAAATCAAACCGACTTTAGTCTCGGTTAATTATTACAACTCAAATCCAAAATGAAATGTAAAGCTCTAAATGAGCATACACACCTTAAAACTAATGAAATAACAAAAACTGCTGTAACACCTAAGTAGCTCGGTCACCTCCCTGATTATCCTGACCTGCAGGAATATCCGCTACACCATTTGAATAGTGTACCGGGATTGCAACAACACAAAACCCGGTAAGCTTATGAAAGGTTGTATGAGTAAAAGAAGGAACTGTTACTTAATTTAATCTCATTTATTCCCACACGCAGCAACACTCAATAATTTCCATATATGCAAATAATAACAATCTCAATCAACACCAATTCAATGTATCAAGACAATCCAACTCACAACTTCCTTCACAACTCTCATCATCGTATTTATAAAAATACGGTACTGACAGACTAGAGCTCTAACTGAATCGTAGCCCGTCACCTGGCCTAGGTTATGGCATCCGACATATTTATCATTATCGCATTTCATCAATATGTATACCTATATACATATTTAGAACGTCCGATAATTCCACATATTCAACCAATCGTATCCCATCATCCACCCAGGATTAGAGTGTCCGATTACCCCACACCGGTCATTACGTCGACCCTAAACCCATAAATGAGCACAACATATAATATCACATACTGAAATCAACCCAACCAAGATACACCATATTATTATGGAATTACACAATGGAAATACAATCAATTCATCAATTCTACTCAATCATATCATCACACAACAATCCACTCATCAATATATATTTTCCACGTAAATATATATATATGTAATCATCCACTCAGGAATGACCACTAATACCATCTATAGTTCACACAAGAAAATCATAAAAATTCATTTGTATAGTTAAAATTCATTTACTTACCTATGGACCGTGGTGATTCAAGTCCATGAAATTTTAAAACAAATATTTAATCCGCAAATATTTTTCACACAATTACCATAAATAAATAAATTTAAAACATTCAGTTCGTAATATGAACCACGTGAGTTTTACTCACCTCGAAATTCCCGCTGCGTCTTCAATATAATTATAATTATAATTGACGCCGAAATAGCCCACTCAAATAAAATCCGTCAATCACCTAACTAAATATGAATCGAATTTAGCCAACAATTTCAACACATAAATTAACTACCATTTAACGGCCCGATTCTAATTTACATTAAAATCCGACGAGCGGTTTCTCACGAATCGCTCCCCTAATTACCGTTTTGCACATATACGAAGATCCAACCGTCGGAGCTTCGTTCATGACCACACAAAGCCTCTGGGACAGTCATATGATCATCATAACAAATTTATAAGTTCATCCGACGGTCATAATTTCACAGATCAAAAATCTAACGATCGAAATCGATCGAAATCACAAAATTCATAACTAATTCATACGATATCCGAAAACTTCGTATAATACGCCGAAATGATCGTATCGAAACATAGAATCATAAAATGGACAGAAACCAAATTTTAGACCTCCGGAGGTGGCCGGAAAGGGCCGCCGGAGTTAGGGACAGAGCCGTCACCGACCACCGCCAATGGTGTCGGGGCCGAGCTTGTCCCCTTCGTTTCATCATTCTGAGCAACTTTCATAACTAGCACAAGACCTAAAAATGATGGGAAGGGATCGAAAAGTATTCATTTACAGTCGGTGGCCGGAAAAATTCCAGAAACCGGCGAGCTTGAAAACCGACGTGAAAACTGCAACCTCATTCCCCGATCCCTTCTGGAAACTTTTTCAGAAATTCCTTGCGAACTCAACAAGCCAAGAATCACAAGAAACGATCGTGTATAGCTCGAGATATCTTGATCGAAAGCTTTGGTGTTTCGATCCGTTCTGGTCGAGCTCCGACGAATGTGAAAACGTTCGACCTAGTTCCGGTCCTTCTTGGTGCTTGTAGAGGAAGTTGAGGCGAGCTCAATAAGCCAAGAATCAAGTGAAATGGTGGTGTGTAGCTCGAGATATCAAGCTCGAACCGAAAATGGTGGTTTTCGGTTCGGGCCGTGCCGCCGCCGCTACAGGCCGCACCGCCTTTTAAAACTGCCTCTGGGAGCTAGAGCAGTTCGAGACGAACGCCTGGGACTTGGTTTGAGGTCGAGAGGTGGTCTGTGGAGGGAGAACAATTAAGGATAAGTTTGCTCTCTATTTCGGTCGAGAGAGAGGGATGCGCGAGCTGAGAGAGAGAAAGCACTGTGCTTTCCTAAAAAAGAAAGAAAGAGAGGAAGAGAGGGAGGCCGGTGGAAAATTAGGATTTCCCAAAAAAATTTCTATATATACAAGTTTCGAAAAACTTCTAAATTCGATAACTAAATCAGAAAAAATCGGATCTTTGTGTTCCGCATGTGTACGGACTTGTATCGACGAGCTCTACAACTTTCATGAAGGAAGTTTCTCCAAATTTTGTACGTAGAAAAAGTCGATTTCTCAAACCGAGCATTTCGAGCTTTTCGTTAAAAATAAACGTTTCGAAACTTCCATTAATGTAAAAGTGAATTATTATCAAACAATAATCGTTAAATCGTATAATAATCACTCAACACAATTACTCGAATTTAAAATGGAAATTGCGGGTATTACATTTGAACTTAATGCTTTGAAACATTTCTCATTCAGTTGATAAGGACTGTCAGTAATGATTGGATGTAAGTCTATCTCCTGAATTCAACAAGAACACTGTGAGAATCGATCAGCTTATGGTGATCAGCTAGATGTCACCTTAAGGATTGTTCATTCTAAGTGTTAATCTCTTAGTTTTGAGTGGCCAATTCTTGGATGAGTTTTGAAGCGAATTTCTACATGTTTTGAGCAGATTCACACATCGTTTTGGGCATAATTATCCTCACTTCGTTATATTCCATGCATTTCTTTTGAGAGGATATTGTATTTTGGATTAGTATGTGTGTTCCTCTTTTACTTCGACAGTATGAAATTTCGAGAACGAAATTTGTATAAGGAGAGGAGACTATTACGACCCGAACATAAATTTATAGACTTACGGGTGTTGGATGGTAAACGAGATTTACTTTAATTTTCGACTCTGTTTTGACTGTTTAGGGACCCTAAAAAATGACTTTTTTTTCGGGTCAAAATTCGAGAAAACTTTCTTCATGAAAGTCGTAGAGGACGTTAAACCGAGCGCGTGCATACTTGGTTCGTAAAAATCAGAATTCATATGCGAAAGTTATAAGTGAAATATGAAAGTTACTATTTATAATAAATTTGTATAAATTTGAAAAGTTACTGTAGTCGGGTAACTTTTCTTTCTTTTTTCTCTCCTTTCCACCCGTGCTCTCTCAGTCTCTCTTCTGCAACTCTCTCTCTCTCTCTCTCTCTTCTGCAGCTCTCTTTCTCCACCTCTAGGCCACCAAATGGCGAGCTACGAGCATCAATAGACTCGTTTCCTCCTCCTTAACACGTATGTGGGAGTTATTTATGGCGATTTGGCCGGAAATGTGGAGATCGAAGCTAAAATTTTTTACTGTAGCAAATTTGTCAACGCCAATTTCTGTCCACCTCCGATCATAAACCCAAGTCCATTAGAAGCCCCTTGAGCCACTCTTCATGCTCACCAAGTTTCATAATCCAGATCGAAGCATGGAGGAGGAAAGCATAATTGGAAAATTTCACTATACTTCGGCGTGCTTCATTGTTCGGCCACTTCAAGGTATTTTCTGACTTTGTCACAGTTGAGAAAGTTATTGGAAATGTTGAGATGATACTGTCGATGAAATTTGGTGGCCAGAGGAGGAGTTGGCCTCTGCATGAACAGTGTCACCGCATGAATAGTGCGACGGGTGAATAGCGCGGTGTATGAACAATGATTTAAATTGTGTTTTTTTTAGTTAGTTAAATCACATAAGTATTGTAGAGCTTATGTGTGGAGTTTGGTGAAAATTGGAGGAGTTTTGAATCGATTATGAATTTCCAAATATTATGAGTTTCGATTATCGATTTACGAGAATCCGACCATCGTATTTCTTTGGAATTCATCTTAGAATTTGTAAATCGATGAATAGAATTTGTTGGTAAAGTTTGGATTAAATCTGAGAAGAATTGAAGAAATAGAGATTAAAGGAGACGATTAGAAATTCATTTTAATTATCGTACAGTTAATTTCCATCCTGTAATTATTTTGTTTACGCACGATTATTTTTATACAGAACGTGAGAAACCTCATTTGAGGAAACTCCGAATAAACGGCAAGCTTAACAATATACTGTGAGTGGAGTTTTGTATTAAATAAGGATGCATGCAATTATTTTTCCGAAATTATTGATTTATTTAATTATTTATCGTTTTATTTTTCGAGCATAATATTTTGCTTCTGATTATAATTTTGACATTGATTTATTTTTCATATGAACTTCGGATATGAAATTGTTATGCTCGGATTTGGATTTATGATTTGCTTTCGAGGGAATATGATTTAATTTTCGGAGATTTATTATGCTTTATCTCGATTATGATTTGAGAAATAGATTTGTGTTACTATTTCCTGGATATTGAACTTTCAACGATTATCTCCAATATCTATATATTATATTATTATTTGATTTTTGTGAGTTGTTGATTTTGGAAGAATTACTATTTGAAGTTAATTCCAGAATGTTACATATATTTATATTCACCTGATTTGAGATTTTGGAGGATATTCGGAAATGAGATTTTTGACGAGATATTATTCATATATAAACTCTCACTTCTTATGAATTGTTTTGACCTTGAGATTATCTTGGCGTGTGTGGCACGTCATTGGAAATTCATTTGCGAGATTTGAGGAAGCTTTATAGATTTATTGGTTTTCGGATCTTCTTTGTCATACGTTAGGTGATTATTTATCATGCTAGCATTAAATCCGCCTGCGTGGCGAGGTGAATGGATCACCGAAGCCTGTCTGCCTTTGTGGGGCTAGTTATTGTCTTTGTGACAGTAATACTGAAGCTCAGTATCTTTATCACTACACTTAGTGGCGTAAGGGTATATAACGGGAGTATGAGAGTATTTTAGCTTGGAGGGCTATCACCCGTACCTGAGGGGCTCACCTATATGGCAAATTATCTTCCCCATATTATATTTCGATATTTTTTTTTGCTAGCGTGGCTAGTCTGATTATTTATTGGTCAGCAATGCTGACACGTTTTGTTAGAGTTTCGAACTTTATTAAATAAATTGCAAAAGTGTTATATAAATTAGTTCGAACAATTATTTTATAAAAATTGCATGCATGCGACTTTAAAAAAAATACTTGAGAGAAAAGTATAATTTCTTTTTTCTTCAAATATTTGTGAAACATTTATTTTTGTCCACTCACTATAACGTGCTTTTAAATTAGTTTTCCCTTGGTCCATTTGGTTTCAAATGGCCAGTTTGCAGGCAAGATTAGTAGAGGTCGGGCATATATGGATATGAGGCATAATTGTCATTGCTTCAGCATTGTAGGATCTATCGATCCTTTATTCTTTTCATTTGTTTTAGAATTGTTGATAACCTATAAGAATTGTTTATTGTGAAAATGGAGTTGTTGGTATTTAGGGAGCAGGATGGCTCCAGGAGTACAAAAACGGCATGCTTAGAAGTGTGGTTTGAATTCCTTGCAGGTTAGGGCTGTCCACTTTTGGGGAAAGTTCTGTTAAACTTTCTCGAAAAGTGGATCCCGCAGGGCCACCTGGAATTTCAGGGTGAAAATTCAGGGTGAGTCCTGTCAGTAACGCGATTGAGGTAGAGAGCTTCCTTGCTATTGCAGTGGTAGGTTTAGTAACATAATTTTGTTTTGCACTTGTTCGTCTTCCACCGTGTAATGAGCGTAGTGCATGAGTTTACTTATTGAATTGTTGTTTTAATTTAATTTGTAAACTTGGTATAATGTAATGTATGACTCTAAAGAACGAGTTGGTATTGACATTGATGAGCTCAGTTTGTTTTGTTGCTTAATTTAATTAAAAATTCTCAGAGCGTTCTTTTGCTTGTTAAGTTATCGGGTTTCAGATTTTGATTTCTTTATTCGAAATTCGTAGCGTGGCATACCCCTATCTACATTACGGCATCTAGTGGTCACTGACTTCCATTGAGTGACAAAATCTCAGAGGCTCTCATTCTCTTACTGCTTTATTCTTAATAGTTGTCTGTAGTAGAGCCTCTTACTGCTTTATTCTTAATAGTTGTCTGATACTACTACAAAAACTTAATCAGACAACGGTGGATTTCTGTTGTCTGATGGCCAAGTCCACCGTTGTCTAAGTCAGTGTTGTGTGATTGAAAAATCACACAACGGTAATTCCACCGTTGTCTGACAGTTGTTGGCTCAACAGAATAGCTATTTTTCCGTTGTGTGAATTCTGCTCAGCAGGTGCTTACCATGGCATGCGCAGGGATGCCTCGGTCATTCAGACAACAAAAGATAATTTTTGTTGTTGTCTAAGATTCATAACACACAACAGCCATAACTCTTTCTTTGCTGTCTGAAATTCATAACACACAATAACTATAATTCATTCTTTGTTATTTGAGATCAATAACACACAACAGATATAACTCATTCTTTGTTGTATGAGATTAATAACACACAACATCTATAATTCTTTCTTTGTTGTCTGAGATAAATAACACACAACTAAACTGAAATTATCTCCCTTGTCTGTTGATTCACTCAGACAACATAGATGATTTTATTGTGCGTTATGAATCTCACACAACCGAATTTTGTTTTCTTTTGTTGTTGGTTGTTAGTTCACACAACAACTATATTTGATTAGCTGTGGTGTGAATATTGTAATCAAATTAGCTAACAACCAATTACTGTTGTAGGAGAAGCTTAATTTTGAACTCTTTTCCAGTCATACAACACATTGTTTTGTATTGTGTTGTATGACTTAGTAATGGACAATAATTACCACATAAACAGTACTCTATTCCATATCATTCAAGTACCATTCTTCAAACATCCATACATTTAAGTAACTAAATAATGTACCAAACAACATAGCATTCCTAACTAGCTACATATGAATACAATTACAATGACAAAGTTTGACTTCGAAGTTGATAAAACTTCCAACATGAGGCAAGTTTGAACCTTTGCGCAATGTTTACATAAAACTTGGGTTTCGGAACGTGAGCCTTTCACGTTGTCCAAATAACTTTATATGGAGTGATCAAACCACAGCGTTCACAAGGTCTTGTGTCATTCTGATATGCTTTCTGCACAATAAATTCATTGGATGAGAATACATTGTTGTGGAGGGCCTTCTTTTTCATCAAGGAATATGGGTCTAACAATGCCAGAACAAAACTTCAAATCATTTGCAGACCCATTGAAGCATAAACAAATATCTATGTAAATCAAAGCTAGAGAGTACAAAAACAGTCCCATTCCCAGGATCAAATTGTCAATGCAAAAATAATAATTGGGCCCCATTCTAACGAAAAAGATCAATATGAAACACTTAGAAGAAGCTCAGTACAATTCACACCCAGATGGGTAAATCCAAAAAATGAAGGACAAACTTGCATTTGTGAACAGAAGTGGCTTCACTTTCCCTGTTAGTTGAACGGTATTGTTGAAAGATAAGGCTTAGAACACCGAAAGCAAATCGTTCAAAATATGATAATAACAATCTCCTTTTCTTTTCTCACTAACCAAACAGACCTCTCTGTTTTCAACTATCAAATACCAGCAGGTGTACAGCTAAACAAGTACAAACAAACTTGGAATATATCAATAGTGGCTAGGAGAGAGAGAGAGAGAGAGAGAGATAATAACAAATGTTAACCTACCAAACAATTTGAACTCCCACATTACCAACAGTCCACATTGCCATGGATACCTGAAGTCAGTCACAAGACAACTATATTAGGTTCCAAATGTTATGGAGTTGTTAGCTGTATATTTGTTCTTAGTAAGAGACAATTGTAAACAGTACAATATATAGAGAATGATTATAATATTTTGGAACCTAAACTGTTAGGACTAGATGTATACACAACATTAAGGAGGCAATAACATGATGGAGGGGCTACCAATTGGAAGAGATAGAAGGAATATGGCTTTTATCTTTCTGGACACAACATGTGTGTAATTTATTGAAAGTGGTCAGAGTTTTTTCTTTTTTCCTAGCTTTTTAGGATGGAAAATAAGTAATCCCAAGTGTCATCTACTTGAATAGCTTCAAAACATAGGGAAACTGAAGAGCTAGCTTCATCAATCCCAGTTACGAAAGAGACTGAGATAGTAAGAAAGCTTGTCTTACAAGGGGAGGCTTCTCACTCCACTTATATCTATCTTCAGTAGTCTATTAATCTACTTCTATCTACGTTCAGTAGTTTATTAATTTACTATCTTTTAGAATCCCATGCATATGAGAGATATAGATGAGGATATCATAGTAAGACAGTGTTTATTAAAGGAAGAAGAAAATAGTTATTTCCCAACTTCTCCTATCAGGTCTAGATGATAAAGAAATAGCACATATGGTTTAAAGTTCCGCTGCATTGATTTAGTTTAACGTGCCTAATGAGGTAGTAAATTAGTATTGCTCTCATGTGCAAGTGACCAAAATATCACAGGGAAGATGGTATATACACCATCATATGCAGGATTCCAAATCACAAAAGAGCATATGATGCTGACAAAAAAAAAAAAATTAAACTAATAGAAAACAAGCATAGGGTGACAGATGGTAATATTAAAGCAATATTATTGTTGTGCTATCATTCTTCAGACAGAATTAAGTACCAGTGATACACCACCAGAACTGAGTTCAGACATGGTATTTACATTAACTTCGTCTATTAGCAGACCTGTTACAACTTGCAGTAGTTACAGACAAGAATGGAAAAGATAAGAAAACAAGTGAATATGAATGAATTAGTGTTTACTCATACATACCATGTATGCCCAACAATAAATGCAGATAAGAAAACAAAACTGCATGGTGACTTTGGCTACTAATCTCAAGTTTAACTATCTCATACCAATTCAGTAGGACAATAACACAAGGGTATCAATTAAACTCAAGAGTTTTACCCAACATTAGCAACTAGAACAATTTCACTACCCAACTAACAGACTAAACTACTAAACTACAAGAGAATACGAGCCTGATATTTAGCAGTCTTTTGTATACATCACACAACCAATACCAGAATGGAATTGACACAACCAAAAAAAAAACGATCTATGACCCTATTTTAAAAGCTTGCCTGGGTCCATGTTTCACGACAAAAAAAAGCACAACAGAATCCTATACACATGAAGGGACAAAAATACATACCGAAGTAGATATTGTCTTGTTCCCATAAGTTGCACGGATAAGGCATCTATAGTCAATTGCTTGACCAATAGTATTCATTTTATTCCTCTGCACCTTGGACTTCAAGGATGCTGAAATAATAGGATTGAAAAGTAATTAGCCATTTGAAATAATACTACCCAAATATTGTCAAATTACATATCATTTTAACATGAAAGGAAACTTATTCAAATAGTATGCACATACATCTTTTGAAGGTAACCTAAACAGATCCCTTCTTAGTGCTTTTCTCAAACATGCTGGTAAGTTCGTTAAGGAGGGGATCTGGGTGTACAAGAACCTGAAACCAGAGAAAGGAATGTTATTTCATCCATCAACTATAACGAAACAAAAAAGTATAAACTAACACATCCACTATTAATCCATTACATCTTAAAATTGCAACAGCACACTATAACTCTGATTTCCCCCATCAACTTCATTATACTTGTCAGCATCAAATCATATGCAGTCTCAGTGATCCATGCTAAATGTCATTAATTCACATCAAACAAAAAGTCACTGAATCTTGAAAAATTTCTAATTAATTACCTCCAGAAGGTGGTCGCTTTCTGTTTCACCATTGAACTAGCGGAACATATCTTCAATGGCATATATAGTTGTTCTCGTTCTTGGGTTTTTCAAGATACCATCAGCTTACCGGCAATCTATCAAGTTTTTAACAGAACAATTACTTTCAATTGACTTCACAATTCTACACAAGAACAAAGCACAGAACAAACACTTAAACTGGTATGAAATCAAACAAAGAAAAGAGACAAACACTCCCACATGACTCATCAAGAATAAAGTAATAAGAGGCCAAAATCTGTTACACCATTTTTCATTTTTTTCAATCCAGATTTCATTCCAAAATGAAAAACATTCATGACTCATTCTCCCACATCATATATCACCTCTCTGAAAAAAATGAAAAGCTTTTCTGAATTACTACTTTTTCCAACAAAAGGATCATACTGAAATTACCCCCAATTCCCGTTCTATCACCACAAACCCCCCATATTCTCTCTAAAAAAAGAATGCAACACTGGTCAGATCACTACTAGTCCACTTGTGTTAAATAATTTTAGGACCAGAATCTATTAATAGAAGGCTTTGAAGCGAGGCCAATGCAAATATGGCACCTTTCAATTCCTTAGAAATGAACTACAAAACAAAACAAAAAAAGAAAGAAAGCCACAAAAGGTGTCAAGAAACTGCCTTCAGGGTAAATTGTTGCCAACCTAATCAACTATGGGCAATGAAAAGCACTAGACTCCAAAATTCTAGATTAACTAAAACACAGCTTCAGTATCATTTCCTCTCAATTCCATTAATCATAACCCAAAAATCCAAAACAAACACATCAATTAAAACTTGACCAAAAAAGCGTCAAATTTCGAAAATGAAGGAAGAGAAAAGCTAGTACATACCGGTGGGTTTGGACTGTGATGCAGGTGAATTAGGTAAGGCAGACGACAAAGCCCTTCTGGAGGTGGCCCTGTTGAACGAAGAAGTTTTGCTGAGTGGACAGCATTCCCTGCTGGACTGAGTTGAACCAAGCAGAAAGTAAATACTACATACACACAAGTCCACACAAGCATAACAATTGAAATGCAGTGAAATGTTCATACAAGCATTTCCACAAAGACTAGGTGTGCACATACTTTGGTGCACTACATATTAAGAAGCTACAGAGCTCTCGATTGAAACTAGAACAAAGCACCAGCAGGACCAAAGGTCCCACAACAAAGAAAGAAGGTTTACTTATTGTTAAGGCACTCGCATAGAAGGTTACTTACAATGAAATCTGGTTAAGATATCAATCAGTAATTGCTCAATTCATTACATCCTCAGTAGTCATCATCAACTCTGAAGATATTACACAGATAGTCGCAAATCAGCATTTCATATACACAATATTACATACCTATATGAGTGTAAACAAAATTCAACAAAATATTCAAAACTTAAGCCACACTATATGAACATGTGCCAATTATTTTCATCTGCAGACAACTTTTACACACAAACAACACATAATCTAAAGGATAATTCCGACTTGGATTAAAATAGAGCAAGCTCTTGATGTAAAGAACACAACTTCAAAGGGATAAGAGACTACCTGAATGGGAAAAAGCGAAGAAATGCCACGCCTCTCAAAGCTATCCACAAGCCGCTGAGGCAAGCACAATTTCAAAAGAGCCAACTCATCTTCATTAGCCAGCTCAACCACCTCACTCTCTGACTCATACTCCGACTCCGAGTCCAGTTCCTCCTTCAAAAACTCCCCTAGCCCCTTGAAGGCTTCTTCACTGAGCACAGAATTGGGAATTACAATCGCCTGAGTAGCGAAAATACTCATCGATCTCTCTCAAAACACTGTTGAAGTTAGCCCTCTGCCTCTCCAGAATGGCCAACAAAACACCACCGCTACTACTCGTCGCCATCGCCTTCCCATCTCACCCTATTGGACGGGCTTGAGAATCGAGGCCATCGTAGTCAGCTCCCCGTGAAGGTGGAGGATTTAGGGATTTAGAGAGTTGAAATTAAGTGAGGAATTGGAAACTGGGGACAGAGGGCTGAGAGAGGTTTCACGAGATAGAGAGCTTTCGAGGAAGACTGAGAGATTCACAAGAGAGATCGAGGTTTCATGAGAGAGAGGCGTTTCGGGGAGGCTATTCAAGAGAGAGGATCGAGATAGGGTCGAGAGGCTTTGTATGTCGTGCTAGGTTTTGTTTTCCTTCTGTTTTGCTTTTTTCTTTGGGAGACAATGCGGCATGGCGATTAAACCTAGCAGCAAATTCACAGGTTACTCACACAACAGAAACCTCACAAACTGTCGTGTGAGTGCAATACATAAAATCAAAGTGTGGAAATATGGAGGGAAATATGCTGCCTATAGCATTTTTGTTCAAAATGTTGTCGACTATGTTCCTACCTCACACAACAGAAAAATATAACTTCTGTTGTCTAATTTCTACAGCTTGCACTAGATGTATTGAGTGGAATACATTCAAGCAAACTTCTTCAAAATTTGGCATCTAATTTTCAATCACACAACGGAAATCTTAAGCACTGTTGTACCTAGTAGCCCAAATTTCAGATGTCAAGAGGCAACCAAGACTCGAGAGTTGAGGGAAATCTGCTGCTATATTTTTTAAGACTCAGACAACGGACAATAGTTAATTGCATTGTGCAATGTAGTTCTAAGAAAAAAGTTATCACTTTGTTGACATTCACACAACAGAACATTACTAATACCGTTGTACAATAGAGTTCACTTAAACACACAACAGACAATTTCTGTTCCGCTGTGTGATTAGTGTTGTGTGATTAACTTTTTATAGTAGTGATACCCACTGCTGCGTAATTTGAATCTATTGACAAACTTATCTGCCAACTGTCTGAAGTTATGCACTGAATTGACTGGGAGATTAAGGAACCAACTTAGCACCTCGCCACAAAGTATTTCTTCAAATGCATGACAAGCCATAGCATCAGTGAAATGGGTTACATTGAGTTGGAACTGGAATATCGTCAAGTGATCATATGGGTCCGTTGTACCGTTGTAGCGTTCTATCTTGAATGCTTTGGAGTGATAGAGCCCGCTCCAAATTTCACCTTGAAATCAGAAGTGGCCTTGCTGGACCCACATTTAAAGAATGTTTTACCGAAAAATATCAGCATAACCTCCCCTAAATATGGACAACCCAAACCTGTAAGAAACCAAAAACACTTCTAATAACCCAACCGTATTCTCTTGGAGCCATCCTGCTCCCATAATCCAAACCACCTCATAAACAAAAGTATAAAATAGAATTTCAGATACTTAAAGTCCAACAAAGCTCTACAATTACAATACAACAATTCACCACAATTAGGCCATAGACCTCAAATATAATTCATTACAAGTCTGGGTCACAATTCCCATAGTAATCAAAGCAGTCTAAAAAAAACAGAAATTGAAATAAAATTCAGTAGGTTAAACAAGTAACCTACTATACGAGATAACAGAAGCAGGTGCGGTTACTATGGCTCACTCCTAATGCGCCGAGCAGCAACACTGTGAACTGGCCATTTGAAAACGATGTTAGTGTCAGTGGACAAAAAGTTAATAATTATAACAAAAGGAAAAAGGGAATGGTTATATACTTTCCCACAATTAAATTTTGGAAAATAAATTTCAGATGCATGCGAGAGTTAGAACATTTATTTTCCTTCACTTCTAAGAGAGCATAAGAAAGACTATAGTCCAGCCCTGCTGGCTAAAATAAATATAATAATATGGGAAAGAGATTTCACCATACAGGTAAAGGAACCCTTAGGCTCTACCCTCGACTGCCACTCACACATAGATTGTGTGAAGAGGAGAACTAATGACCTCGACTACCACTCACTTGAGGAGGAGAATAAATAACCTCGACTGCCACTCACAAACACAAAGTAAGTGAAGAGAAGACACTAACAGAAAGACTAGAGTATGGTGAGGAAAAATATTGAAAATCAGTAAATCCATAAGACTTTCCCAATTCTCGAGAGAAAATAAATAACTTTCGATGACATGGCCCCGCACGCCAAAATACTCTCAAGTTCAAAATAAATAGGCTAGAAACAATAATAAATAATATTCCATCAAAAATCTCATTTCTGATAACAATCATAAATCCAAACTTGAGCATAAAAAATTCATATCTGAAATTCATATGGAAAAAAGAGTGCCAAAATTATAATCCAAAGCAAAATATTATGCTCGATAAGTAAAATAATAAATATGTCAATCATTATTTCGGGAAGATAATTGCATGCATCGTTATTTAAAATAAACGTCCACTCACAGTATTAGGCTAGTCCTGTTGTCGATTGGTATTCTCCTCGTATGGAGACTCCTCTCATCCTGTACGAATAGCACTCGTAAAAAATAACTACAAGACGGGAATTTAAATTTATGATAATTAGGTATTTGAATTGTAAACATATCCTTAAACCCAACTCCTTAAATCCACCTAGGATTCCATCCAAACTACAACAATTAATAAAACTGATTCGTCAATTTATAAATTCTAGGGAAAATTCGATAACCGAAACTTTTAACTTTTCAAAAATTCATAATCTATTCACAACTTCTCCAATCTTCACCAAAATCATAATTCAAGCTTCTACAACTCAATACCATTTCATTATCAAAAAATACAACCGAAAACTCCGCCCTACGTGCCACCTACAGTGGCGACACTTGGGCCCCACGCGCCGCTGGCAACCACCTCCAATGGGCACCAAAATTTGGTAGCACCACCTACTCAACAAACCAAACATTTTTCTTAACTACAATAAGTTCCAACACCTTCAAGAGCTTTAATTTGGCCGGTGAACACAAGCCCAGAAATTTCAAAACCCTAGTTTCGAAATTTCTTCGATTCACTCTCCACACCGCGAATTGAAGGTAGAAGCTTGAGGGAAAATGATCCATGGCTCGAGGTGCTTCTACTATACCTGATTTTGCGGCTGGAGATGGCCAGAATTGGAAGAAATCGCAGGAAACTCCAATTTGCTATAGTAACCTTCTCGGCTCAAATTCTCTCTTCTCCGGCCAAAACACGACTACCCACGACCACAGGTGTGTAAGGGAGGAGGAGATGAGTCGACTTCCAATGGACTTGCCATTTGATGGTCGGATGGCGGCAAATCGAAGGGGAGAAGGAGAGAGGCTGACACAGGGGAGAGAGAGGAAGAGAGAGAAAGTCCAGAAGGGGGGAGGGGGGGCTTCCGGAAATGGAAACCTACTACAGTTACTTTCACATTTTAAGCCATAACTTTCAAATACGAACTTCGATTTAAGCATACCACATGTCCATGGACTCGGTTTAACGTCCTCTACAACTTCCGTGAATGAAATTTTCTCAAATTGTTAACCCCTAAAAGATAAAAAAAAAAAAACTGAAACCGAGAATGATAAAACGTATAGTAATTCATTAATTTATACACAGTAAAAGGGTAAATCAGATACGGGGCGTAACATTGGAGTCATAGGGTCACTTCTCGACCTGAACTCTCGCTGTGAAAGGGCCTGGTTTCTCCTCAAAACACGCCGAGGCTGGTCGACATGCCCCCAAGCTCTCTGCTAATTAAATCCTCAATTGAAGGTCTACGATAGTCTAGTTCATCTAGAGTAGTAGTCTGGTGTTGAGATCATGGTTTTCATTGGCACCGAAACCACCACCAGTACTGCCTATGAGAGTGGGCTCTGACTGTAGTTGATGTCCATTGCTCGATTTTGCATGCTCTGCTCCCGATGTAGAGAGACTTTCGAGGGTCTAGAAAGTCATGGGAGAGGCAAGCATTAACTGGTCTGGAAAAAATGCTGTGTTCAAATAGACTATGTTGGGTTCCCACCCCCCCCAACCCGGTTGCCGTCGAGGCGACAGTAGGGGAATAGTGATTGTCTGGAGTGGTGTGATGCCGTTTTGGGTTATCGTGGTCCCTGTAACATCCCTGTTATTGGGGGTGTCACTCCTGCGTTAGGGATATGGAAGGTTGGAGTGTTCATTCCTGATAGGGTAGGTACCGGGGTGGACTGGAGTGCCCTGTCTAGTGCAGGTTGCTATCTAACTAGTACTAAAGTGAGGCCTAGAGCATCCAGTTCTTAACTTCAATCTCGGCAAGTCGGATTTAGGCAGCGAGTGTTGCCACCTGATATTTCAATTTGAGGGTATCTCGCTTCATAAGTTCAAAAGCAACAGAAGGATCGCTGAGCGGGCGTCCTGTAAAAATCACCGGTGTCCTACCTTGACACCTATCTAAAGAGAACAAGTAGGTTAGAGGGGAGACCAGGGGTGTCAGTCTCAAACCCTATGATGCCTAAGTCAACATCGGGGAGATATTTGGATAAAGTAATGGTACGAAAGGGTAGAGTTGTGGACTTACCATATTTGGATGTATGTGACTCCTTTTGTAATAAGGAACGAGAGTTTGGTTCCCCTAAAACCTAATGCTGGACAATTATAAGTTTTTCCTCTTGTGAGGGAATAAGCGTCTGGTCATGTCATGCTGGTCACTAGGCTTTTCCTTTGGTGGTGGCTCTAGCGGGTGTTAGCATTGAAGCCACCCTCAAGTGCAAGAGGTACAAGTTATAGACTAGGGAATTAAGTAAGGATGTCGAAACCATGAGGATTGGTAAATCATTTCCTAGCTAGGGAAAACCTAAGGAAAAACTAGAAGAATATGCAAATGTACAATCACAAACAAAGGCTCACAAGTGAACCAAAGTTCATGGTGAGTATGTGTAAGATGGTGTGTAGAGATTTGATTTTGATTTTGAGAATGGTTTCGATTCCAATTGAAAGAACAAAAGTAAGTAATATAAACTAAGCTAAACTAAACAAGTTGTTATCAAATGGATGAGAGTTAGGGCATCGGGTTTCACCTTTTGCCTCCCTTGCTAGCACTGAAGCAATTGAATATGAATGATGCAAAGCTAATTGTCCAACTACCGTCTTAGCATCCGGATAAGACTATTAAGGCTTAAACTCCTTTCATTTTATTAACTCTAACTGGATAAGTCTAGAGCTAACTACCTATAGACAAATTCAATTACCGGATAGGTCTCAATCCTTTGCCCCTAAAATGCATGAAGCATAGAGTTTAGGTAACCAAGCAAGCAAACCAATCCTATCTTTAGGTGATTTTAGCTCACTACCATTACATGCACACATGGTGTGCTTTCATGCTCCCTTTTTGCCTAAAGGTAATTGTTAACATTTAATATTTAGCAGTAACTAAATATGATCAATGCAAGCCCAGTGAGAGGACCGTTACTCGATATTACTGATATCCCCGCTACCTGTCAAGTGAAACACAAAGAGGGCGTCAGAGGGAGACCTCATCGGGCGGTCTTCTCTTCTCCGATGCTTAAGTTGATCAATGTATTTGTACTGACAGGATAACAGTAGACAAGTAGTAAATGCGTCATTAATGAGGAGAGAGGAGTTAACCTTTTATAGGTGGGGATGGAGCTGGTCTTCTCCATGCTTTCGATGTGGAACTGACATGCTTTAGTTCCCAATTTTTGGAGCTTCTGATGCTGTACTGGCGCGGGGCGTGGCGGCTCGTCAGCAGTGATCTGAGAGTAAGTCGGGGTTTAGACAGTAGCCTACTTGGCTGTGTTCCTATAGGTGACTCCTATGGCGGGAGCTGGTATTTATGGCGATGGTATGAGAATGGCTCATTACAGCTAATTATGCTAGGCAAATGCTCATGTAGGTATTAGTCCCCCAATTCCCCAGTCAAGGAGGGTCATCTTGGTTGGGGAGTTTCCTAGCGGTTTGAAGGGTTACTCCCGCTAGACTTGCAAAGTATAATTAGCTTCAGTGCGTTGTCGACCATGGACTAATTGAACAAATGTTTTATACCCTTTCGGGTGGGCCCCTACTAGGCCCCCCAGGGAGTCCCCCACTCCCCGGCTAAGATGGACCTCCATTCAGTCTGTATTGTTGGTTGAGGGGATTTTCATTGAACAAAGGGTGTTGGGTAGCGAGCCCAAGCTTTGAACCCGAGCGGCGGGGTTCAATGTGCCTGATCAGGGCCTTGGAAGATTGTTGACGTGCCCCCATGTTTGATCCGAGGATCATGGTTTTTGATGCAACACCACATGGCGGTCGCTGCAAGTGAGGCGTAGCCTGAAGCATTGGATGAGGCGGGAATAACTCCGCCGAGGATAAGAGGCGGTAGAGCCGCGGGGAGTTATGTTTGCGAGCCATTTGCTACCGGTGGTGTTGGTGGAGTCTTGCTTGCAAGGTAAGTGGGGGCAGTTCAGCTAGTTTCTTGTAGCGGAGTTTCCCTTGTAAGATGAGGAGCGAGAAGTTCCACTAGCGGTTGTTGTGCGTAGCGGATACTGGATTGCAGGATGAGAAGCGAGCAATTCCTCTAGAGGTGTTGCGCGTAGCGGATACTCGTTTTGTCAGATGAGTGAGAAGTTCCGCTAGCGGTGTTGCGCTTAGCGGATACTCATTTTGCCAGATAAGTGAGAAGTTCCGCTAGCGGTATTGCGCGTAGCGGATACTCTTTTTTGCCAGATGAGTGAGAAGTTTCGCTAGCGGTATTGCGCGTAGCGGATACTCTTTTTTGCCAGCTGAGTAAGGGAGGGGTTCCCTCTGGCATTGGGGTACTAAACCTGGATGATTGATATGCTCGCCCCCTTTTATGGCTTCTGCCACATGGCCATCATGCGTCGGTCTAACGCTTGGGATTGCGAGTTCTAAGCACGCCCGTCTCTTCATCATTAATGCAAGTAATTATCCACTCAATCTCCGAGGCGATGCCTCGGTTATTCCGGAAACTGAATGCGATCGTGGGACATGTGGGCGGCTGGAGTGTGAGATCGATTTTTTGGCGGATGGCCTGGATTTGACTGATGTTGATATTAAAAGGGGGGAAAATTTTAAGGTTGTCGCCATTATCTCTTCTTCAAATTTCCTCGTCGTCTTCAAGCTCTGTTATCTGGCATTCGAGAAGTGACTTTTGCCATTCGAGTGAGAGATCGGTGTTTCGGTGCGCGAGAGATCCCTGGAAGTGAAGGCGTAGAGTGCGAACGCTCCTGACTGCCCACATCAGTAGGTTATGACTGAGTACTTTCAGTTTTTTTTTTGTTTTTGCTCTACTACTTTCTGGGTTTTACGATTTGAGTGGTTTTTTGTGTCTTGCTGGTGTGTTCTGAGGGTGTCGTACTTATTTTTTTAGGGGGAGGGGGGTGTCTTCTAGTGTTGTTGACAGAGACGAGGTTCAGGGATTTCTGTTAGATGGTCGAATCTGGGTTAGTGTGGGTTGGTGTTCTTGTTTTGGTCAAATCTGGGTTAACTGTTCTTGACATGCCTGGATAAAAATTGCCGTAGAGTTAGGTTAGATCTTTTGTGGACTAACTGGTTTGGGTTTTAGGGTTTGTGATGGCTAGTGTCGTAGAGATTTCGAGCAGTGAGGATTCTGGGTCTGACGCGTTGTTCAGCGAGGCGGATTGGATATTTATTGATTCGTTGCATCCGTCTGCCCATGCAGAAACCTCACTGTCAGAACCGCTAGACATCTTACCTTTACAAACCATACCTGGGGACGTGGCCATGGCTCGAGATGGGCGACCAGAGGGTTCTAGGCCCACATAGGATGATGGCGGACTCGAGCAATGTGAGGAGAGGCTAGTGAGCAATAGTGCGGCTAGTGGCTCCGCTGATGGGGAGGACGTTGGTGAAGAGGAGGTGGAATCCGCTTGGTTCCTGTCTGATGGAACCGCGGTTGATGAAGCTGGGGGCGGTATGACCGCGGCAGCCGTCAGCGGTCTGAAGCGGGCGTATCGCCTACCTGGAGTGGTGAAGTTGCATTCGCCAGCTACGAATGAGAGAGCATCAATCTTGCCAGCGGGGCATGCCGCTGTTCATGAGGCCATTTTCCTCCAAGGTGTGACCCTTCCATTGCTCCCCAACCTCCAGATTTTGGTTTGCGAGTTTGGCCTCGCCTTTAGGCATATTTGTCCCAATATGTGGCGGTTGCTGATGGCGCTGAACTCATTATGGCGCATGTCCGGTTGTGAGTGTCCAACCATGGTGGAGGTATTGCACTTCTTTGAGTTTGTGTATGTGAGGCACCGAGATTGTAGCAGTCAAGTGAATTTAAGTCGGCGGCAAGGGGCGCCCAAGTTGATCGAGAATCTGAAGGATTCCATGTCGCACTGGCGAGGGACCTTCTGTGTTGCCACCGATGGGTGGATATACCAGGCTGGGCCAAATGAGGGGCCACCAACTTTTCGGATTAAGTCGGAGTTTCAGCCTATCAGAGGCTGTCGTCGACTTCCACCACTCCAGATTTTGGCTTTGCTTGTGACAATTCTAATCACCTCACCCCCCTTTTTTTTTAGTGGGCTTGCGTTACAACCTAACTAGCGAGGATGAGTGCCGCGTGGCGAGGATTAGAGGGTGTTGGCGGAACTGCAACTTGCTTGACCTTAGGCTTCTCACCGGTTGGGAATTGTTGGTCACTCAAGAGCTGACTCGTTCCCTTGGTAAGTAACTTTCGATGATTTGTTTCCTTAGTCCAGTTTGTGGCGGGCTAACTTCTTATATGTTTTTTTTTTGTAGAGTCTTCGCTGGGAAATAGAAGGAGCTAGGACGCTTTTGCAAAGGCAATGGATCGCGCAGAGATGGAAGATTTTTTGGAGGGTATGTACGCTCAGGGGTTGGCGGCCCAGAAGACTGCGGTCGACCCGGAGACATTGGGGCTGAGCCAGTCTGAGGCGCCGGTTATGTTGCCGATGCCTCACCATTCCCATCTTGGTACCGATGGTTTGCCAGCCATTCAAGCGGTTGGCCGCGGCATTTCTGGCGGGAGGTTGGCGCCTGCATTCGCTGTGCAGGCGAGGGATAGAGTGCTTGCCACACGGCGTGAGTCCCAGAAGGAGAAGACAATAGCCGCTAAGGAGCCTGTTATGGTTACGGGGTTGGAGCCGCAGGTGGCCTCAAGGTGTGTCGCCATTGGTGCCACGCAAGAGTTGCAAAAGAAGCGGCGTCAGAATAATGAGGCAGAAGGGGTGGAAACCGTGGGGGTTCGCCAACAGAAGAAATCGAAGCAGGCTGTTCTGGAGAAGACCGTCTCCGTCGGGGGGGAGGGGGGGGGGGGAGACTCCGGCGAGTGACCTGGACTCGTTTGCCACCTTTACTGAGTTTCTTACCGACACTGAGCGGGAGTATCTGTACCACCAGTGCGAGAGGCTGGGGTTCGACGGCCTAGAAGAGGTAGTTCGCTCCACCGCCCTTGATCAGTCGCCCTTCAGCTCTGCCTTTGGGCACCTATCTGTTGGGTTACACCAATTGTTTCTGGCGGTGTCGAGTCAACCCTGTACCGAACGACAGGTGAAGGAGGAGATTGGCAGGGTCTATGGGGAGCTGGTGGGAACCAAAAAGAGACTGGCGGAGACTGAGCGGCACTTGTCCAAGGCCGAATGTGATATGTTAGATGCTCGTTGCAAGCTGCCTATCGCCGTCGATTGTGACCTCAAGCTGAATAGAGATGTCGCTAAGCTGCAGCAGGACATGGCTCTGTTGAAGGATCAACTGGCAGCCAAGGTCAAGAAGATTGAGCTTCTTCGGCGGGATTCTGCCGCCAAGTCTGCCTAGGTGAAAAGGTTGGCGGACGTAGTTGCCCGGCTGGAAATGGATAAGAGTCGCGCGGAGGTCGTCGCTGTCGAGGGGTTTAAACAGTACGCTGAGTACAAACATGTCATGGCGGAGGCGGCAAAGTCTGGTGCTGCCGCTAACTTGGATTTGCTGAGGCAGAAGGGTGCTCTAGACTGGGTGAAGGTATCCCAGCCCGCCAGACCGGCGGTACAGACATCATCGTCTGCTAGTGGGGTGGGTCCTATTCCTGCTGAGGGTGTTCACTCCGGAAGTGGGGAGAGCGGTAAACACCCGGTGGGTGATTCTCAGCGAACTCCTCCTACTACGCCGTTTGAGGTTTCGCGTGCCGGCTTTCTGGTTGTACATACTCAACCAGATGGCACCATCGTGACTCCCAGTCCGACCGCTCATGGGTCCGATCAAGCGACCCATATGTCAGGGCAACGACCGCCAGCTGTAGGCGAGGATGGCACTGCAGCTTCCCAGAACCCTTGACGAACGGCCACTGCAGTACCGCTCAGATCTCTATGTCTTTTTTTTTTTTTTTTATTTGCCGCTGAGGCTTTTGTAACTTTCGGAAACACTTGGGCGGGAGTCCCGACCCTTAATAAATTCACCTGATTATTTGATTTTGAGATTCTTACTGTGTTGTTCGTCGTTGAATTGTGTTGGTTGTATGCCGCCATACTGTTAGAGCCTTGACTTGTGTTAACTAATCGAAACATTAAAGAAATTAAAATTGTTCAAAGTGCATGAGGTAGCGGACCTGGTCCGCCGAATTTTGTTGGCGTGGCCAGTTAATTCTTGTGCATGGGCTTGGCAACAATGGTTTGAATAATTCCTCGTTTCATTGGTGACTGACAGATCAGCGCTTACAAAAGTGGGGTTGTACCCGTTGGGTAGCTTCCCTTAGCTAAATATTGAACAAAAATTTAGCTAAGTCAAGATGCTCTTGGGTAGCGGCATGGCTATATGTAGTAATATCGGAGGTGCTCGGTATTCTAAGGGTGGGTCGTTGTGATGCCGTCCTTGTCCATTAAGTAGAAGGTGCCGGGGCTAACGATTTTCGTAATTTTGTATGGACCTTCCCACGTTGGGTGGAGTACCGTCGACAGTGGGATGACCTCATTCATTGCCCAGTTCCCTAGTTGGAGGTTCCGGGCCTTGATCCTGGCGTTGAAGAAATGCGACACCCGCTGTTTGTTTTGTAAATTTTGCAAATGGGCCTTGTGTCGTTTATCCTCTAGGAGGTCCTTGTCTAGCCTGACGCCTTCGCCGTTGGTCTCAGGGCAATAGCCTTCGACTCTAGCGGTAGGCTGAGTGACCTTAATAGGTAGGACAGCTTCTGTTATGAACATCATAAAGAATGGTGTTTCCCCTGTGGCGAAAGTTGGAGTAGTCTTGACAGCCCACAGGACTTCAGGCAGTTTTTCCGCCCATAAGCCTTTGGTGTCGCCGAGTTTCTTTTTTAGCAGCTTTTTGATTATCTTGTTAGTTGCCTCGACTTGGCAGTTGGTTTGGAGGTGAGCGACAGATGCAAAACTCATCCTGGTGCCTAAGTTGGCGGTGAAGGAGATGAGCTCGCTGTTGTTGAACTGTGTGCCTTTGTCTGTGATGATTGTGTGGGGGACACCGTAGTGGCAGTAGATGTTCTTCCAGAGGAAGTGAATTACCTTGGCAGTAGTGATTGCTGTCAGAGGTTCCGCCTCTATCCACTTGCTATTATAGTCGATGGCGACGATGATGTACTTGAATTGTCCTTTTGCGGTTGGGAACTTTCCTACTAAGTCCAGGCCCCAAGTTGAGTGAATCCATGGGCCAATGATGATTGAAAGGGGTTCCGCCTGGGCGTGTGGGAAGTCAGCATATTGTTGACATTGTGCGGTTGGCCAGAGACCTGGCGCCCGAGTGGTTTCCACATTCCCCGCCGTGTATTTTTGTAAGTACAACCTTTCCTTCCTCTGGGGTTAGACACCGGAGGTTGGGGTGAGTGAAACCCTGGAGGTAAAGTTTGCCATTCTGGATGTTGTAGCGGGTTGCTCTCAGCTGGAGTTGTCGTGCTTCGACTTTATCTGCTGGAAGAGTCCCCTTGCATTTGTACTCGATGATTTTGTCCATCCAACTGGGGCCGACTTCAATGTTAAAAATCTCCGCTAGGGTTTTTGTGATGCTTGGTTTGTCAAGACTCTCCACCCTTGTGTCCGCTGGACGTTGATACGGTTGAGCGGTTGCCAGTCTTGCCAGTGAATCGGCCTTGGCGTTCTTTTCCCTAGGGATCTGTGTGATGGTGTGGAAGTTGAATTTTTGAGAAGCGTCTTGATGTATCCCAAGTTTGTCGCTAACTGTTAATCCTTAGCTTGAAAACTATCGTTGACTTGGTTAACGACTAGCTGGGAGTCGCTGAAAATGTTAACACTGTCAGCCCCAGAATCAATGGCGAGGAGTAGGCCGGCAATGATCGCTTCGTACTCCGCCATGTTGTTAGAGGCTTTGAAATTTAACTTTAATGCGTATTCCATGTTCAGTCCCCTCGGCCTTGTTAAGATGACACCTACGCCGCTGGCCTTTGTGCAAGCGGAGCTGTCGACGTGTAAATTCCAGTCCGAGTGCTGGGGGGTCGAGTCGTCAGCGGTTATTACTTCTGTGTCGGGCTCAGCCTCTCTGCCATTTACGAGTTGTAGTTCTGTGAGCTCAGCTATGAAGTCCGCTACCGCCTGGCCTTTCATGGCGGTCCTAGGCTTGTAGTCGATGTCAAACTCGCTAAGCTCGATGGCCCACTTGCTAAGGCACTCCGAGTGTTCAGGGTTTTACATTACCTATCTTAGTGGCTGATTTGTTAGGACATGGATTGTGTGGGCCTGAAAGTATTGGCGGAGGCGTCTGGCAGCGATGAGGAGTGCGAGAGTGAGTTGTTCCAGTTGGGGATATCTTGTTTCTGCCCAATTCATGCCTCTGCCGGCATAGAATACGGGGAGCTCTTCGTTACCGTTCCGCTGGACAATGGCACAGCTTACCGCTGAATGTGATACCGCTAGGTATATATATAATGTTTCCCCTTGTACAGGAATAGACAGGAGTGGGGTCGCTGCTAGGTACTCTTTCAAGCTTCGGAGTGCTACGTCACAATCCGCGTTCCAATTGATGACCTTCTTGTGGGTTGTCTTCAGCACTTTGAAGAATGGGAGGCATCTGTCAGTAAGTCTGGAGATAAACCGAGAAAGAGCGGTTAGTTTGCCCTAGAGGCTTTGGAGGTGTTTCTTCCACTCTGGAGTATTCATGTTGAGGATGGCCTGCACCTTGTCAGGATTGGCTTCTATGCCCTATTCACTGACTATGTAACCAAGAAATTTGCTGGCGGTGACGCCAAAGAAACATTTTTCTGGGTTGAGGCGCATGCCGTAAGCCAAAAGAATGGTGAATATGATTCTGAGGTTTGCTACGTGTCCTCTAGCTTTTATGTTTTTTACTAACATGTCGTCTACGTATACCTCAATGATTCTTCCCAGATGTTCGGCGAACATGGCGTTCATCAACCTCTGGTAAGTTGCTCCGGCGTTCTTCAGACCGAAAGGCATGACATTGTAGCAGTATAGTCCTTTGTCGGTGGTGAAGGAGGTACACTCTTGGTCGCCGGGGTGCATCTTGATCTGGTTGTAGCAGGAGAACGCATCCATCATGCTAAGCAGCTCGTGTCCAGCGGTTGCATCAACCAGATGGTCTATGCGAGGTAGCGGGAAGTTGTCCTTGGGGCAGGCCTTGTTGAGGCTCTTGAAGTCGACACACATCCTCTACATTCCGCTAGGCTTTTTTACCATGACCAAGTTCGATATCCACTGGGGGTAGTTGACTTGGCGGATGAATCCAATGTTCTGGAGTTTGGCAACCTCTTCCCATATTGCTCGATACCTTTCCTCCTCAAAGGCTCTACGTCGCTGTTTGACAGGGTAGGAGGATGGTTTGATGCTTAGTTTGTGTGTTATGATCTCCGGGGAGATGCCTGGCATGTCAGCGTAGGACCATACAAAGACGGCTGCGTTGTCATGCAGAAATTGGGTGAGCTCATCCGCTATTGCTTGGTCGAGCTGGGCACCGATGCGGACTGTCCGTTCAGGGTGTTCATCTGAGATGCTGATGATCCTCAAGGAAGTTTCCGGGTTGACATGCTCTTTTTTATATATTTCTTTTCGTCCTCCCTAGGGTCTTCAAAGATGTTTGGTGCTGGTGTGTGGTTTCCCACCGTTAGGATCTAATGGCGACGTGCCGAGCGTGCCACGATTGTGGAATAGCATTCTCGTGCCAGTTGCTGACTTCCCTTGACACAGCCTGTCCCGTTGGGCGTAGGAAATTTCATGAGAAGCATATATCCAGCTATGATGCACTTGAGCTTGTTGAGCGCCGGTTGACCAATGATGGCATTGTACGAGCTGAAACAGTCTACAATGATGAACTCTATGTGGATTTCTGCCGTTCGTGGGCTAGTGCCAATACCTAGTCGCATGTAGTCCGAACCTAATGGTTGTGTGACGTCACCGGAGAAGTTAAGCAACGGCTCATGTTCCTATAGCAATTTCCTATTCCGTAGGAGTTTGCTGTAACAACTGTTGAAGATGACATTTACAGCGGAACCGCTATCGACCAGGACTCTTCCTACTAACCATTTGTCGAGTATGGCGTCGATTAAGAATGGATCTCTCATAGTGGATATTGCAAATTTCGTTGGGGTGATTAGCATGAGTATAGCGCTTCCTTGCCCTGTGAGACATGTTGGTGATTGGGGCGCCACCGTCGATTGTGTTGATGCGGCCCATCGGTTCGATGTTGGCGATCACGGGTGGCGGTTGGCCCACTTTGAATTGCTCCATCTTGCCGTCTCGGTATAGAGTTTCGATGGCTGTTTTGAGGGCGTGGCAGTTGTTGGTATTGTGACCGCTGTCCTCGTGGTATTTAAACAATTTACCAGTGTTCCTCGGTTTTCCCATCCTTGGGTACTTTCTTGGGGGTGGCGGCGGTATCTAATCTTTGCACTGGTTGAATATATCCTCGTATGATGTTGTGAGGACTGTAAACACTCCATACCGCTGGGAGGGCTCTGTAAAGACCCAGATTTTCATACAATAAATTTATGTAACTCAATAATTGTTATATTAATTGAATTGTGATATTTGAGATTATTTGGATTGACGTGGGTTGAGAAAATTGGTTCCGAATGATTTTATTTTCGAAAACGAACGTTATTTAGGGGGTCGTGAAAATCGACTTTTTATACGTTCAAAATTTGGGAAAACTTCCTTCATGAAAGTTGTAGAGCTCGTCGATACGAGTCCGTGCATATGTGGAACGTATTATTCGGAGTTCATATGAATAAGTTATGAATATTTGAAAATCGAAATTTTTCTATAAATAGTGGAAAAATCTGAGTTTATTGTGAAGGACGAAAAAATCCCATTTTTGCACATCAGTCCCCCGTCTCTCTCTCGGCCTGGTCACTGTGCCTTCCGACCCGGCGACCCGACCCGACTGGAAGTCGGTCCTCCCAGCCGCGCCGCCGCCGGACCCGGCCCTGTCTCGCTTCGCCGCCTCACGCCTGGTCGATCCCCGCCATCGCCACGCCCCGCCGCTGCCCCTAGACCTAGATCGAAGCTCTCATCCGAAGTGCAAACCCGACCTGGCCGGAAAACCTTTTTTCCGGCGGTGCACGGGCCGATCGTCCCCATTTTCGTGACGTGCTCTTCCTTCTGATCATCCCCATATATAGTTTGCATCACGATTTTGAGTGTAGAGTGGTAGATCAAGAGTTGAAGATTTCGACGTCCCTGATTCGATCTGGACACTGATCAGAGGGCCGAGATTAATCCAACTTCAAAGCCCGATCTAGGACGATCCAGACCTCATCTCCGAAAAAGTCAGGTATTAAAGTTGTTCAAAATTTCATTTTGAAGAAGTTTGTAGTTGACGACTTTTGCATCTGAGGTGGTTGACCTGCGTTGACCGCCGCGTTGACCACCGTCTGACCGCCGCGTGTGGCGGCGCGTCGGACCGAATTTCGAGTTTTTATTATCTGGACAATGATCTACGCATCCATACGAGCGTTTTGAGATATAACTTGGTCATGTTAGAAAAAGTTGATAAATAGTCAATTTCTGTTTTGACGTTACTATTTACGGTTTTACAATTTACCTTCGGTTTGAGATTTACGAAGATCAGACCATCGGTTTTACTTCAAATTTTAATATGATGTTCATATGACTGTCCCAATGACTTTGTGTGGTCACGGGCGAAGATCCGACTTTTGGATCTTCGTATAATTATAAAATAGTGATTCGGGAGGCGATTAACGAAAATCCGTCCATCGGATTTTCGTATAATTTTGATAGGATGTTTCCATGGGCAATCCGTGAGGATCTAACCGTTGGATTATCTTTATTTTAGAATCCGACCGTTGGATTATCTTAATTTTAGAAATCCGACCGTTGGATCATCAATTAGGTTTATTTCATGCTTCGTTGTTAAGTAAAGACCGTACTTGATTAGGTACTTGACGGCTTGAGTTGACGAGCATTGGATTATTGTGAGTTATATATATATTGAAGACGCAGCAGGAGTTCGAGGTGAGTAAAACTCACGTGGTTCATATTACGAACCGAGCATTTTAATTTATTTACTTTTGGTAGTTGTGTGAAAAATATTTACGGATTAAATATTTGTTTTAAAATTTCATGGACTTGAATTACCACGGTCCATAGGTAAGTAAAATGAATTTTAACTATACAAATGAATTTCATAATTTTCTTGTGTGAACTATAGATGGTATTAGTGGTCATTCCTGAGTGGATGATTACGTATATATATATTTACGTGGAAAATATATATTGATGAGTGGATTGTTTGATTTATTATATGATGGAGTTGATTTCATTACAATTGTGTAATTCCATAGTAATATGATGTATCTTGGATTGGGTTGATTTCAGTATGTGATGTTATATGTTGGGTTCATTTATGGGATTAGGGTTAACGTAATGACCGGTGTGCGTAATCGGACGCTCTAATCCTAGTGTGGATGATGGGATACGATTGGTTGAGTATGTGGAATTATTGGACGTTCTAAATATGTATATAGGTATACATATTGATGAAATACAATAATTGATTAATATGTCGGATGCCATAACCTAGGCCAGGTGACGGGCTACGATTTAGTTAGAGCTCTTGTCTGTCAATTACCGTATTTTTATAAATACGATGAAGAGAGTTGTGGGGAAAGTAGTGAGTGGAGTTGACTTGATATATTGAATTGGTGTTGATTGAGATTGTTATTATTTGTATATGTGGAAATAATTGAGTGTTGCTGTGTGTGGGAATATATGAGTTTAAATTAAGTAACAGTTCCTTCTTTTACTCATACAAGCTTTCATAAGCTTACCGGGTTTTGTGTTGTTGCAATCCCGGTACACTATTCAATGGTGTAGCGGATATTCCTGCAGGTCAGGATAACCAGGGAGGTGACCGAGCTGCTTAGGTGTTACAGCAGTTTTGTTATTTATTTAGTTGTGAGGTGTGTGTGTATGCTCATTTAGAGCTTTACATTACATTTTGGATTTGTGTTGTAATAATTAACCGAGACTAAGTCGGTTTGATTTTATTTCGTGTGGTGAGTGTGTTAAGAAAAGAAAAATTTTCATGTTTCGGATTTTGAATTGTTATTCATAAAATTCGGGGTGTGACAGGCTCCGTCTTATTATGGTTATCCCCCTAGGATGAGCGGTTGGCCCTATTGTGGTGTTGGTCCCTCTCCCGCTTGCTCTGGTAATTGCCTTGTTGCCACTCTTTCTTCTTGTCAAATGGTGGCGTAGAGGTGGTCTTGCTAGTGGTTTCCCGATGGCTGGCAGCGAGCTGGGTTACCTTTACCGATGTTGGTGGTGGTGGTGGGCTCTCTCCGTATGTGATGAATTCTGCTTGTGCATGGATGACAGCTTCGCTCATGACATGGTCGTAAGCGGCGTTTGGATGAATCTAATTGAGGTGATAGAGGAATAGTCCTTTGAGGAGTCCTTGCTTGAAGGCTGTCAGTGCCATTGTCTTGTCAAGATCGCTGCAATGAGACGTTGCCGCCCGCCATCTGGTGACGAAAGCTTTCAATGACTATGCCGTCCCCTGCTTGAGGTCGAACAACTGAGTTGTGTTATGATGTCCAGCTGCCAGCAGAATGAACAGAGCAAGGAAAGCATTTGACAATCCTTGAAATGAGTCGATGGATCTTGGCAGGCATTCAAAGAACCAGCTCATTGCTTCACCATCCAATGTTTCGCTGAACAAGTGGCAGAGGGTGGCGTCATCAAATCCCTTGTTATTGGTGACCTTTTTGAAGGTGTCCATGTGGACAAATGGGTCAGACGTGCCGCTGTAATGTGACGTCTTTGGTGTTTTTATGTGTGCTGGTCTGACGGCCAGCAGTATTCTAGCGGTGAATGGCCTTGGTCTGGATGTGAAAAATGAATTTGGTGTTGGTGCTGGGACGCCTGCCTCCGCCAGGGCTAGTCTCTGCTCCAATTGCTGCATCCTTTCTAATATTAGGACTGTGGCATTGCCAGCTAGCCCCGCTTGGGGGTTCTGCCAGATTGACCCGTGCCTGGCGGCGTGTAGGTTGCCTTCGGTCCTAGTTTTGACTATCGAGCAGTTGGTACTTGGCTGTGATTCCGCTTCTTAATCCATAATTGGGCGGGGCGGAGGGGGCGGGTCCCTTAATTCTGGCGGGTTTAGCGGCACTTGCATTTGTACGATTGGTACAGGTATAATTCCACCGATGTTGGGTCGACTGCGTCTAGTGCTTGGTTAACTTTGACTGCTGGGTCAATGCTAGCCGTGGGATTGGCGGGGTTGGGGTTGGCGGGTTGGACCGCTTGCTTCTCGATGTTTTCCCCGCTACCGTTAGTCATGGTACAAGTTGCCGCTAAGAATTTGTTTAGATGACTTAACTCAATGATAGGTGATGAAGCCTTTGTGTTGGCTTCCCACAGACGGCGCCAATGTTGATGCTTTGATATTTAGCAGTAACTAAATATGATCAACGCAGGCCCAGTGAGAGGACCGCTACTCGATATTACCGATATTCCCGCTACCTATCAAGTGAAACACAAAGAGGGCGTCAGAGGGAGACCGCGTCGGGCGGTCTTCTCTTCTCCGATGCCTAAGTTAGTCCATGTATTTGTACTGACAGTATAACAATAGGCAAGTAATGAATGCATCATTAATGAGGAGAGAGGAGTTAACCTTTTATAGGTGGGGAGGGAGCTGGTCTTCTCCATGCTTTCGATGTGGGACTGACATGCTTTAGTTCCCAGTTTCTGAAGCTTCTGATGTTGTGCTGGCGCGGCTCGTGGCGGCGCGTCAGTGGTGATCTGGGAGTAAGTCGGAGTTTAGATGGTAACCTACTTGGTTGTGTTCCCATAGGTGACTCCTATGATGTGAGCTGGTATTTCTGGCGATGGTATGAGCGTGGCTCATTACAGCTAATTATGCTAGGCAAATACTCATGCAAGTACAGTGATTAATCTCTAAAAAAACTTCATGTCATGGCAAACACATAACTCAAATTGATTAGGTCTAAGTAATGCATTCAACTATTGACTTAGCATGTGAGGATGACAACATGAATTTGCATCAATTTATAAACAAAAGCATCAATACAAGCAAGTTTGGCTAGGACTTTCAACCCTAGCCCGAACTAGTTCACTACTAACAGATAGCCAGATACACAAGTTTCAACATTCTATTAAACATCGGATACACAAAGAGATAGGGAGTAAAGGGTGACTATTGATGATGCCGGAAGAGGTGGTGGAGATGGGTCTCCAAGAACATGATGTGGTGGTAGTCACCTCCTTGTCCTTGCTCCAAGCTCTTGATATTGGTAAGAATGATGAAATTTGGAATCTCTAAGGTGAGTTGTGGTGTTGAATGGTGGAGGAAATGGAGGTTGTATTGGTGAAAATGGTGGTTTTTTTTTCTCTAGAGAGAAAAATGGATCTTAGATAGGATGAAGATGATTGAATGGAGTCAAGAATGTTGAAAAATTGGTCTTTGGCTCTCTATGATCAGCTATGTGTGTCCTCTTTGGTCCAAAAGGTGCAAGAGATGTTCTTACACCATTGTCCCCCAAATTGGCAAGGTGACAAAAGGACAATGTGTAGGGAGATATTTGAATTTCAAGTGATGAGAGATTCTCACAACCATGGTCCTCCTTTGTTGGAGAAAGGACCCTCCATGAGTGGTGGCTCGCTGGAAAGTTTGCTCCAAAAGTCGCTTGAAAAGTTTGCCACAAAAATCGCCTGAAAAGTCGATTTGCAATTTTCTTACAATCTCCATATCTTCTTCCCTTAGCTTCAAATCTCCGAATTTCAAGTCTCAAATAGTCATTTTATTCTCAATGCAAGATTTCCTAGAAATAAAGGGAAATGGATTAAAAATTGTAAAATAGCATGGAAGACAAATCAATTTTCATAATTATGGGGCACAGTTGCATAAGTAATTTGCGACTCAACAGCGGATCGCCCCAGAATCCTTGGTTGGCCGGCGATGTGTACTTTCCAGTGGCAATGCTTATCATATGTTAGGTATAAACATGTAGTGTCTATTTGGAAAGGCCGGTGGACAGATTTTGTCATTTGGTTCTAGGTCTGGGGTTTAGGTGACTTTGGGATCTAAGTCTGAAGTTCAAAATTTATGATCTTCGGAGTTTTAACTCTCTCAAAAAGCATATATTTTACCTTTCATTGTCTTGTTGCGGATCGGAGCTAGAGTTTTAGTGTAGGGCTGAGGACATTAGGTAATGACTCTTTCCAGTGAAGCAACATCTAGCAATTATTCTTAGTCCCAAACTACCACACAACATTGCTAAGTGAGTAAGTGGTGGTCTGAGTCAATAAGATAACATTTCAGTCAAAGTGAATAGAATGAGTAAAAACAGAAATAGAAAATTAAGTGCACCAATCAACAACAATTCTATGCTATGTGGACAATGCCAATCACATTAGCTCGGACCACAAAATATTCAATTGTATGCGATTATATAATAATTTCTTGCAACATCTTTTATGCCCTCTAATTTTTTTTTGGGACGAATATGCTTTCTAAAGCTTAATGGCTGATAATTTAGTTAGTTTTTAGTATTTTACTTTTGACAAATTTAATAAAAAAAAACAAAGAAAATATATCAACCCAAACGTAAGGATGAATATTCCCAATTTAGTTGAGTTCCAAAACCCTTTTCTGAAATAAAACAAATGAATGAAAAATCATTGGAGATATTCATAGTTTAAATGCCTATTGCATTTTTTCATTTTTTGCGGCTTAATTAAACGACACTTGGCCAATATCATCAATATACAGAACTACAGATTTACCGCAACTTTTGGTAGAATGACGTCTGAACTAGGCTAACTAGTAGCTAGCTAGTTGCCCAAGTTGCCTAGCTCCTGGTGAGAGAGTGCGATAAAAGTTGGCGGCCAGGTGTAATTAGTTCCTCAATTTCCACTCTAGTGGCCTTCGATCATGCACTAGCTAGCTCAAAAAATTCATTAGTTAATAAATTTTAATCTAATTATTCAACCTAAGAAATAAATGTACTTTAATTAATCTCCGGTATGTTTCTTATTTGAGTTTTTTTAGAAGAATTAGAGAGTAGTTATAAAAATAAAAAAATCAAAAATAAAAAACAGCTCCATTTATGATTCATACTACATTTCTAAAATAAATAACAAAATGAGTGATTGTAGTTGCACCTTCAAATTTGATATTTAGGCCTCTAATGTTTTCAAATTATTAATAGATTTTATCAAGTCATATGAAAAGACAAATAAAGACAAAGAGAGAAAAAAAAAAATACTATTCCTACATTCAATTATTATTTTTTCCCGGAATTTTCTTAAATTGCCTATATAATTTTATAATCTACCTAAAATAATTAAATAAAAATAATAATTTCTATACTTGCTACTTAGCCCATCATTTAAAACAAAAGAAAATTCAAAACAATCTAATTTAAAATTTCCTTAAATTAAATTAACTAAATATTATGTAAAGTTTTTACTAATTAAAATCCAAAGTCAACTCATTTTAATTAGATTTAATTAATATATAAATTATTTATTTGAGAAATAAATCTTTTCTAGAACCATTCATATTTGAAAAAAAAAACTATGATCTTGTTGTAGAGAAACTGAAATTGAGAGGAATTTGCTGTGTATTCTCATTAATAATACGGGTCTTTTTATATAAAGGATTATAATGTATAGAATCTGAAACATACAAAAAAAGTAAACGTACATTGAATAGGAATCTAAATCCTTCTAATGTAACCCTATTACCGCTAGGTCAAGTAACCTAGGGTTTGAGCCAAACACAAAAATAAAGATTTCCTCAAACAGTCCCCCTTGTGTTGCCCAAACGCGGTGCTTCTCTCGTTACCTCTCTAAAAACCTTGGGAAGTACCAAAAACCCAGTGAGACAAAAATATCCTCGGTCGAAGGGGAAAAAGAGCACAACACACCTTTCACGTTTCGAGGTGAACATGTAGACATCTCCCCCCGATGTTTGCGCTTCCCCTTGATGACTATGATCATAGAAGTTCACATAATTTCCACAAGCCAATCCTTGCCACATGTTTCTCGAATGTGGATTTAGGCAATGACTTGGTAAACAAGTTTGCCACATTGTCCTCAAATCGAACCTGATTTACTTTGATCTAGAGGAGCTTCTATTGTTGCTGATTGTAGAAGAACTGCGGCGATATCTGCTTGGTATTGTCGCCTTTGATGTGGCCTTGCTTCATTTGTTCAATGCAAGTACCATTATCCTTATAAATGCTCGTTGACTCATTTGTGGTAGACTTTAAACCACAATTACTTCAAACATGTGTAACTATGGATCGTAACCATATACATTCACGAACTGCTTCATGAAGAGCAATAATCTCTGCATGATTCGAAGAGGTAGCGACTAAGGTCTGCTTTGTAGACCTCCAAGATATCGCAGTGTTTCCCATGGTGAACATATAACCAGTTTGGGAACGACCTTTGTGAGGGTCAGAGAGGTACCCAGCATCAACAAAACCTTCCAAAACACTTAATATCGTTTTGGGATGGGGAGAGAGAACGCAGTCCATCATGTGTGGCATTTCGGGCATTTGACGGGTCCGAATCCATCAGCTCTATGTAGGGATAGAATAAGCCCATATCGATCGTACCACTTAGGTATCGAAAGATATCTTTAACACCAGCCCAATGGCGTCATGTTGGCGTAGAGCTATATCTAGCTAGCAAGTTCACATCAAAAGAGATGTCTGGTCTTCTGCATTGCGCTAAGTACAATAATGCGCCAATTGCACTTAGATAGGGCACTTCTGCCTCTAGCACTTCTTCGTCGTCATCTTTTGGACGAAATGGATCTTTAAGACCACCACCTTCCCTGCTTCGCGTTCTTACTGCTGATGGATTACCTGGTCCTCCGACCCATCTTGGTCTGAGTTTTTACTTTTGTTAAGTTTTTCTTTCCCGTTTGGGGTTTTCTCTCTGAGCTACCTTGTTTGTATCGGCACGGTTCAGTAGTTATGCCTCTTTTTATTTACTGCTTATTGGTTCTTGTGGGCCTGTCCACGAGATCCTTGTCCTGTTGCTTGGATCAAGACTACGGACGACCATTGGGGTGCTTGAAGGTTTAATTTTATCAGTATTGAAACGCCTAAACATCTTTTGGGTATAAGCTGATTGATGAATCAAGATACCATCTTCACGGTGCTCAAGTTCCAAACCACGGCAAAACCGTATTTTCCCAAGATCTTTCATCTCAAACTTGGATTTCAAGTGTTCAGCGGTTTCCCTTAACTCTTTAAAGGTGTCAATTATATTCATGTCATCGACATAAACCGCTACAACTGCAAATCCGGAACTTGTCCTTTTTATGAACACACATGGGCATAGTTCATTGTTGACATATCCCTTCCCAATCAAGTAGTTACTTGGATGATTATACCATATCCGTCCGGATTGTTTCAATCCATATAGTGAGCGTTTCAATCTTATAGCAAACGCGCTCCGTGGTTTAGAGCCACTTGATTTGGGTAACAGAATTCTATCTGGAACTTTCATGTATATTTCTGTATCTAGATCCCTATATAGATACGCTGTAACCACATCCATAAGTTGCATGTCCATTTTTTCAGATACTACTAAACTGACAAGGTAACGGAATGTTATGACGTCCATTGCACACCGAAAGATGCATAAGTGCAAGGTATCAGGCTGGTCCAGTCACTAGCTGTAACGCAAAGTAAGATTGAGTTACAGTAGGTCGTTGATGAATTAGCGTCGCTGCATGCAGTATTGCATATCACCAGGCAGAAACAGGGAGATTGGTACGCATAACCAATGTCCGTGCTATCATCTGTAGTCGTTTGATAGCGGCTTATGCGAGACCATTTTGGGTATGAATATGGGGAACAACATGCTCAACATCAATCCCCAGTGACATACAATAGTCATCGAATGTTTTTGATGTAAACTCCCCAACATTATCAAGCCGAATTGACTTGATTGGATTGTCAGGGTAGTGAGCCCGTAGACGGATAATCTGGGCAAAGAGTTTAGCATAAGCATCATTTCAAGTGGACAACAGCGCGACATATGACCAGCGTGTCGACGCATCAACCAATACCATAAAGTATTTAAAAGGTCAGCATGATGGTTGAATTGGTCCACAGATATCCCCTTGGATTCTCTGTAAGAATGGAATGAGTATTTTAGGATTCTTTATGTAGGATGGTCTTGGTCTTAATTTCCTGAATGAACATGCTTTGCAAAATGAGCGAGGGGTTTTAGTAGCAACCAATGAGGATTTCGGTTGGGCCTCAGCGTCTGTAGCGTTATTAAAAGTAAAATGTGTGACTACATCTCCTATCATGGCGTTGGGGCCATGGAAATTGTTGTTTATGGCTTTATGGCCTAGAGGAGGAACAATCATGGCGTTGTGGTCATGGTTGGCACCATTTATGGTGTCATCACATGGGACGTGGGCAGCCTTTTTGTGGCCCAAGACAGCCGTAGCGCTAGAAGCTGTTGTTGTTGTTGTTTTGCTAAGTTGGGGAATCAATTTTTGATTCTTGCTTCTTCTCACTCTAAAGAATGGATGTCCATGTGAAGTCTTTAGTATACGAATCATCATATCACGACCAGGATGTCCTAGTCGGTCATGCCAAAGCCAATATATCACACTCGTGACCATGACATACTATCAGTGAACCACGCTCTTGTACCGGGCTGGTGGTTGCTAATAGCATTATAATTGTGAACCACGCTCTCGCGCCGGGCTGGTGGTTGCGATTAGTTAGAGCTCTAGTCTGTCTACCAAATGTTGAATGGTCTTATAAGGGTAGCGTTGAGGTTACTTGAGACTCATAAGTATGAGTTTTAAAAGAGAGTTTAAGAGTATTCTTTCCTTTATGTTCCAGTGTATTTTGGAGTTACTTTGTGTGTGTTGATTTACTCTTGTTTTGATTTACTTATACGAGCTTTCAAAAAGTTTACCAGGTTTCGTGTTTGCAATCCCGGTACACTATTCAAACGGTGTAGCAGATAATTCTACAGGTCAGGAGAACCGGGCGGTGATCGATCTATTTAGAATAGCAGTAATTGATTTATTGCAGTTGTTTTTGTGAGGTTTGTTATGCTCATTGAGTTTACTATTATAATTTGTGAGAGTGTGCTGTAATAAGTGACTTGAGGATTTGGTTTTTGCATTATTGAGTGGGTAATGTGTGGTTGTTTATGAAAAAATTCAGAACATTTATTTGATTAAGTTGTTTAATTCATGTTTCGGATTTGAATTTGTTATTCAAAATTCGGGGCGTGACAGTTTGGTATCAGAGCATAAGGTACATATTTTGTGATAATTAGTACCCCTTGAGTGATGGCCCATCTGCAGCGGATCCCCATCATATGCTCTTCGGTACTGGTATAATCATTGGATATGTCGTAGTGCGGGGTCTAGTCAGGGTCTAAGTCCTTAGAATGGTAGGGTTGTCCTTTAGGTTCTGGTTGGAACATATATAGTTCCTTGAGTTACAATGCTTGAGGAATGGGAATCTCTGGATTGAACTATGGTTGAGTCGGCGAGGATTGTTTTGAGGAACAAAGTTATTTTGTACAATTAAAGTTATTCAGTTACGACCATGGAGTTAACCAACGCTTGTATGTAATGTTGGTACAAGTATTTAACCGATCGTAGTTATGCCTTCTTAAGTTGGATCCGCAGATGTTCTTGGGTGGAAATAACTTATCAAGGGATATATATCTTGTTTTGCAACGAGATGTCTTAATGGAGTTCTTGGTAATTGTATATGCTATGTGTTTAAAGCGGATTTGAGGTAGCTATGCTGATCTTATATGAGACTAAGTTCTTAGTATAGATTGAGAAGGTTTTGTAGTGACGCTATGTACATTTGGCGATGAATTTTTAGAAGGAGGAGTTATGAGTAAAAGCATGGGTTCTATTTGGGAGGAGTTCAATCTCGTGGAGGAGGTAGTACAACATGTTTTGGGTTATTGTTGAAGTAGTTGATACTACTCAACTATCTAGGCTGACTAAGGAGGTCATTAGACTAGGAGTAGTGGACGCTAGGATGGTACAGATTACTCGATTGACAATCCATGGATCGAGAATATGGATACCTACCATGACGTGGCTGTCTGTACTAACGTGAAGAAGAAGAAGATGGTTATGCTTCTCCCTTATGATGAAGGCATAATTTTTTACTAAGGGACTAGGAATATAGTGACCATGTCTTGGGAGGACTTTGTAGAACCCTTCTAGGATAGGTGTTTATACTCTAGTGGGGGAGAAGTTGGAGTTGATCTCATTACATTAGTCCAGAGGGTTATGAGTGTCGGAGACTAGGAGCCTAGCTCACACAACTGTATCAAATTGTCTGACTGGTGGCTGTTGAGGAGTTGGCTCATATGTTCTAGTAGGGACTGAATTATGAGATCAGAGAGAGAGTGTGGTTTCTTTTCAGCTGCCTCTTATAGCACTAATCCTTGCTAGTGCTTTGGCAATAGAACGGTAATTTCAGACTTCTTTTAGGAAGATGACAACAATGTGCGATTCCCGAGAAGAAGGGGGAAAATATAGTTGTAGAGGGCAGTAGTACGTTAGGTACTCAGTGTAGGTCCTAGAAAAAGCAGAGGACCATTAGCAGGCATCAACTGAGGTAACTGCTGAATTTAGTTCGACTGCACACGTTGGACAAGTAGCGCTCTTGTAATGTTCTAAATGGGAGGTCTTAACTGTTATTCGTCCTTGACTTTAGTGAAGTAATGCATTTCTTCAGATTTGTTTTGTATTTGGTTTGGCTCAAATGATTCTAGATAGACCTTTGTGTGACTTGATTTATTGATGTGTTTTGAGAATGATTGTTGGTGATATATCTTTATGAAAGTGTGGCAGCTTTTGTGGCAGTGCTTGTTTAATTGTCTAACAGCACCTTGTGGTGGTCTGTGTGACAGTGATTATGTGTGTAATGCCATGAGATGATTGGTGTGTGGGTTAGTCAAGGTTAGACCTTATCTTATTCACATTCTGAGATGGTAGGACACTTGTTGTGTTGTGATGCATGATTCATTGCTACTATGATAGATTTTGTGTATGGATTGACATATAGAAAAGATTGATATGACCTCATGATAGGATGACTGTGAGGAGATATTGTGTTGATATATGAGCTGAGGTGATAATGTTATTTTCAACCTTAGGAGTACTAGTGATGTATTATCAATATATTGGATCAGATACTGTTGTGAGGGCATGATTCTGGACTGTGATGTAGTCAGTGTGGGGTACTACAATTACAGAGTTATGACTCATGAGATGTTGGGTTACCACCAAATGAGCAGTGATATGAGTTGTGAGTGAGATACAGGGTACTGTACTAGTATCGATTGGTGGATCTAGGTATGTCTTACGTAGGAGTACAAGCTATCCTAGAAAGTTACGATGAATTACTCAAAGTGCGGGTGCAGCATTTTATCCGCAGATTGTTGGACGAATTGAACGAATAAATCAGGTGTTAGATGTTATATTAAAGGCATGCGTTCGTCACTTCAATGTAAAGATAAGGCTAAGGTTTGTTGACCTGTTATGGTTGTGGTGAGAGATGGAGACTCGGTGATTAGTTTTGTTGTATCTCCTAGAGTATGGTGGCAAGAAACGTATCGATGTGACTAGACTAAAAAAAAAGAAGGTTATGATGGATCCAGAGCTGGTGATCGAAATAAAAGTTGCATGACTATCATTGGTGTCGGTGTGGGATCCCAGAGGGGACTACAATACAACGTTGAGTGAAGGATTTGACTGGTTTAAAAAGTAACAAAGTCAGCTACGGATTTGAATGATGAGGGATATTCTGAGTGGATAGTTGGAAGAGATAGTGGGTTGAGATTGAGATCGAGATTGTGTGTTCCGAGTTGTGATAATCTCAAGGAGGAGAACCTGCTGGTAGCACATCGATCTCAATATATTATACAACCAGAGAGCACCAAAATATATATAGACCTACGAGGACAGTTTTGGTGGAATGGGATGAAGAGAGATGTGTCTGAGTATATATCCAAGTGTCGTATATGTCACAAGTGAAGGTAGAGCATTAGAGACCAGCATGTATGTTGAATGCCGTTATAGACTTATGTATGGAAAAGGGAACATGTTTCAATGGACTTGTAACTGAAATACCTAGAGTTAGACGTGGTCATGATTCAAAATGAGTGGTTACTGACTGGTTGATGAAGTCACACATAATACCTGTGTCAAAGACGTACTTGGTTGACGTGTTGTGCAAGTGGTGTCAATAAGATTGTGAGACTTCATTGAGTACCAATAATTAATTAACCATGATTGGGATGCTCAAATTGCATCAGAATTATGGGAAGATTCCATAGGGTCTTCGGAACTTCCTTGGCTATAGGTACAACTCATCATCCACAGACAGAGGGGTAGACTGAGAGATTGAATCAAGTGATGGAAGATATGTTGAGAGCTTGTGTTTGGACTTCAAGGGAGTTGGGCATACCATCTACAGTTGGTGGTGTTTGCCTACAACAACATCTATCATTCCAGCAACGGGATGACTTCATAAGAGGCTCTTTATGGTAGGCCATCTAGGACTCCTATCTAATTTAGCAGAAGTTGGGGATAAGGCCCACCTCCTCCGCCCCGCCTAATTATGGAGCAAAAAGTGGACTTACAACCAAGTACCAACCGCTCGACAGTCAGAGCTAAGACCGAAGGTAACCCACCTGCCGCCAGGCATGGGTCAATCTGGCAGAACCCCCAAGCAGGGCTGGCCGGCGATGCCACCGCCCTAATATTAGAAAGGATGCAGCAATTGGAACAGAGGCTAGCCCTGGCGGAGGCAGGCGTCCCAGCACCAACACCAAATTCACTTTTCACATCCAGACCAGGGCCATTCACCGTCAGAATCCTACAGGCCGTCAGACCAGCACACGCAAAGACACCAAAGATGTCACATTATAGCGGCACGTCTGACCAATTCGTCCACATGGACACCTTCAAAAAGGTCACGAATAAGAAGGGATTTGATGACGCCACCCTCTGCCACCTGTTCAACGAAACATTGGACGGTGAGGCAATGAGCTGGTTCTTTGAATGCCCGCTAGGATCCATCGACTCATTTCAAGGACTGTTATATGCCTCCCTTGTTCGGTTCATCTTGTTGGTCGCCGGACATCACAACACAACTCAGCTGTTCGACCTCAAGCAGGGGACGACATAATCATTAAAGGCTTTTGTCACCAGATGGCGGGCGGCAACATCTCAGTGCCGCAATCTTGATAAGACAATGGCACTGACAGCCTTCAAGCAGGGACTCCTCAAAGGACCATTCCTCTATCACCTCAATTACATTCATCTAAACGCCGCTTACGGCCATGTCATAAGTGAGGCTGTCATCCATGCACAAGCAGAATTCATCACGTACGGAGAGAGCCCACCACCACCACCAACACCTGTGAAGGCAGCCTAGCCCGCCGCCAGCCATCCGAAAACCGCTAGCAAGACCACCGCTACACCACCATTTGACAAAAAGAGAGAGTGGCAACAAGACAATTACCAGAGCAAGCGATAGAGGGACCAACATTATAATAGGGGCAACAGCTCATCTCAGGGGATAACCGTAATAAGACGGAGCCCTCCCAGCGGCATCCAGTGTTTACAGTCCTCACAGCATCATACGAGGATCTATTCAACCAGTGCAAAGATCAGATGCCGGCACCACCCCTGAGAAAGCACCCAAGGGTGGGAAAACCAAGAAACACTGGCAAATGGTGTAAATACCACGAGGACAGCGGACACAATACCAACAACTGCCACGCCCTCAAAACAGTCATTCAAACTTTAAACCGAGAAGGTAAGATGGTGCAATTCAAAGTGGGCCAACTGCCACCCGTGATCACCAACATCGAACTAATGGGCCGCATCAACACCATGGACAGTGGTGCCCCAATCACCAGCATGTCTCATAAGGCAAAGAAGCTATATGCGCGTGCTAACCACCCTAACGAAATTTGCAACATCCGCTATGAGAGGTTCGCAAAACTGCCGAATGTTGGTTGGGAACCCATTACCTTCTCAAAGGAAGAGGAGAATGGAGTACATTTGCCCCACGACGATCCGTTCTTAATCGATGCCATACTTGGCAAATGGTCAGTAGGAAGGGTCCTAGTCGACAGCGATTTCGCTGTAAATGTCATCTTCAACAATTGTTACAGCAAACTCCTACGGAATAGGAAATTACTACAGGATCTTGAGCCATTGCTTAGTTTCTTGGTTGACATCACACAACCATTAGGTTCGGACTACATGCGACTAGGTATTGGCACTAGAATGGCAGAAATCCACACAGAGTTCATCATTGTAGACTGTTTCAGCTCGTACAATGCCATCATTGGTCGACCGGCTCTCAACAAGCTCAAGTGCATCATAGCTGGAAATATGCTTCTCATGAAATTTCCTACGCCCAACAGGATAGGCTGTGTCAAGGGAAGTCAACAACTAGCACGGGAATGTTATTCCATAACCGTGGCACGCTCGGCGAGCCGCCATGAGATCTTAACGATGGGAAACCATGCACCAGCACCAAACATCTTTAAGGACCCTAGGGAGGACGAAAAGAAATATGTAAAAAAAGAGCCTATCAACCCAGAAACTTCCTTGAGGGTCATCAGCATCTCAGATGAACACCCTGAGCAGATAGTCCGTATCGGTGCTAAGCTTGACCAAGCGATAGCGGATGAGCTCACCCAATTTTTACGTGACAACGCAGCCATCTTTGCATGGTCCTACTCTGACATGCCAGGCATCTCCCTTGAGATCATAACGCATAAACTGAGCATCAAACCATCCTCCTACCCTGTCAAGCAGCGGCGTAGGGCCTTTGAGGAGGAAAGGTATAGAGCAATAGGGGAAGAGGTTGCCAAGCTCTAGAACATTGGATTCATCCTCCAAGTCAACTACCCCCAATGGATATCCAACTTGGTCATGGTCAAAAAGCCTAGCGGAAAGTGGAGGATGTGTGTCGACTTCAAGAGCCTTAATAAGGCCTGCCCCAAGGACAGCTTCCCGCTACCTCACTTAGACCAACTGGTCGATGGAACCGCTGGACACGAGCTGCTCAGCATGATGGACGCATTCTCTGGCTACAACCAGATCAAGATGCACCCTAGCGACCAAGAGTGCACCTCATTCACCACCGACAAGGGCCTATACTGCTATAATGTCATGCCTTTCGGACTGAAGAACGCCGGAGCAACTTACCAGCGGTTGATGAACGCCATGTTCGCTGAACATCTGGGAAGAATTGTCGAGGTCTACGTGGATGACATGTTAGTAAAAAGCATAAAAGCTAGAGGACACGTAGAAAACCTCAGAATCATATTCACCATTCTCTTGGCTTATGGCATGCACCTCAACCCAGAAAAATGTTTCTTTGGCGTCACCGCCAGCAAATTTCTTGGTTACATAGTCAGTGAACGGGGCATAGAAGCCAATCCTGACAAGGTGCAGGCCATCCTCAACATGAAGGCTCCAGAGGGGAAGAACCACCTTCAAAGCCTCCAGGGCAAACTAACCGCTCTTTCTCGGTTTATCTCCAGACTTACTGACAGATGTCTCCCATTCTTCAAAGTTCTGAAGACAACCCACAAGAAAGTCATCGACTGGAACACGGACTGTGACGCAGCATTCCAAAGCTTGAAAGAGTACCTGGTAGCGGTCCCACTCATTTCTATTCCTATACAAGGGGAGACATTGTATATATACCTAGCGGTATCACAATCAGCGGTAAGCTGTGCCATTGTCCAACGGGAAAGTCATGAGGAGCTCCCTGTATTCTACGCCGGCAAAGGCATGAACGGGGCAGAAACAAGATATCCCCCACTAGAGTAGCTCGCTCTCGCCCTCATCGTCGCCGCCAGACGGCTCCGCCAATACTTTCAGGCCCACGCAATCCATGTCCTAACAAATCAGCCGCTAAGACAGGTAATGCAAAACCCTGAACACTTGGGGCGCCTCAGCAAGTGGGCCATCGAGCTTAGTGAGTTTGACATGGACTACAAGCCTAGGACCGCCAAGAAAGGTCAGGTGGTAGCGAACTTCATTGCTGAGCTCACGGAGCGTCAGGTTATAAATATCAGAGAAGCTGAGCCCGGCACAGAACTCAGACTGGAACTTACACGTCGATGGCTCCGCTTGCGTAAAGGCTAGCGACGCCGGCGTCATCTTGACAGGGGGGGACTGAACGTGGAATACGCATTAAAGTTCAATTTCAAAGCCTCTAACAACACGGTTGAGTACGAAGCACTCATTGCCGACCTACTCCTCACCATTGATTATGGGGCTAACAGCGTCAACATATTCAGCGACTCCTAGCTAGTCGTTAACCAAGTCAACGATAGTTTTCAAGCCAAGGATCAACAGTTAGCGACAAACTTGGGATACATCAAGACGCTTCTCAAAAAATTCAACTTCCACACCATCACACAGATCCCTAGGGAAAAGAACGCCAAGGCCGATTCACTGGCAAGACTGGCAACCGTTCAACCGCATCAAAGTCCGGCGGACACAAGGGCAGAGAGTCTTGACAAACCAAGCATCACAAAAACCCTAGCAGAGATTTTAACATTGAAGTCGGCCCCAGTTGGATGGACGAAATCATCTAGTATAAATGCAATGGAACTCTTCCAGCAGATAAAGTTAAAGCACGACAACTACAGCGGAGAGCAACCCGCTACAACATCTAGAATGGCAAACTTTACCGCCAGGGTTTCACTCACCCCAACCTCCGGTGTCTAACCCTAGAGGAACGAAAGGTCGTACTTACAAAAATACACGGCGGGGAATGTGGAAACCACTCGGGCGCCAGCGCTCTGGCCAACTGCACAATGAGGTAAGGCTACTTTTAGCCTACGCTCAGCAACGATGCCAGGAAGATCTCGAAGTCCTGCCACAAATGTTAACAATATGCTGACCTTCCACACGCCCCGACCGAACCCCTTTCAATCATCATTGGCCCATGGATTCACTCAACTTGGGGCCTAGACTTAATAGGAAAGTTTGCAACCGCAAAAGGACAGTTCTAGTACATCATCGTCGCCATTGACTACAATAGCAAGTGGATAGAGGCGGAACCTCTGATAGCAATCACTACCGCCAAGGTAATTCACTTCCTCTGGAAGAACATCTACTGCCGCTATGGTGTCCCTCATACAATCATCACAGACAACAGCATGCAGTTCAACAACAAGGAGCTCATTTCCTTCACCGTCAACTTGGGCACTAGGATGAGTTTTGCGCTCACCCCCAAACCAATGGCCAGGTCGAGGCAGCAAACAAGATAATCAAAAAACTGCTAAAAAAGAAACTCGACGACGACAAAATTTTATGGGCCGAAAAACTGCCTGAAGTTCTGTGGGCTGTCAAGACTACCCAACTTCCGCCACTGGTGAAACACCATTCTGCATGATGTTCGGAACAGATGATGTCCTACCTATTGAAGTCACTCAACCCACCGCAAGAGTTGAAGGCTACTGCCTTGAGACCAATAGTGAAGGCGTCATACTAGACAAGGACCTCCTAGAGGAAAAGCGACACAAGGCCCATTTGCACAATTTACAAAACAAACAGCAGGTATTGCGTTTCTACAAGGCCAGGGTCAAGGCCCGGAACCTTTAACTAGGGGACTGGGTAATGAAGGAGGTCATCCCACTGCCAACGGTACTCTGCCTAACTTGGAAAGGTCCATACAAAATTACGGAAGTCGTTAGCCCCAGCACCTTCTACTTAATGGACAAGGATGGCGTCACAACGACCCACCCTTGGAATACCAAACACCTTCGATATTACTATAAATAGTCATACCGCTACCCAAGAGCATCTTGACTTAGCTAAATTTTTGTTCAATATTTAGCTAAGGGAAGCTACCCAACGGGTACAACCCCACTTTTGTAAATGCTGATCCGTCAGTTACCAATGAAATGAGGAATTATTCAAACCATTGTTGCCAAGCCCATGCACAAGAATTAACTGGCAACACCAACAAAATTCAGCAGACCACGTCTGCTACCTAGTGCACTTGGAACAATTTTAATTCCTTTAATGTTTCGATTAGTTAACACACAGGTCAAGGCACTAACAGTATGGCAACATGCAACCAAAACAAATCAACGACGAATACTACAGCAAGAATCTCGAAATCAAATAACCAGTTGAATTTATTAGGGATCGGGATTCCCCGCCCAAAGATGTTTCCAAAAATTACAAGAGCCTCAGCGGCAACCAAAAAAAAAAAAAAACAGAGAGGTCTCAACGGCACTACAGTGGCCAATCTTCAAGGGTTCTAGGAAGTTGCAGTGCCATCTTCGCCTGCCACTAGCAGTTGTTGCTCTGACATATGGCTCGCCTGATCGGACCCATGAGCGGTCAGACTAGGAGTTACGATGGTACCATCTGGTCGAGTGTGTGTACCGAGAAAGCCGGAACGCGAAATGTCAGACTGCATAGGAGGTGGAGTCCACTGAGAGTCGCCCGCCAAATGTTCACCGCTCTCCCTACTTCCTGAATGAACACCCTCAGCCGGAGTAGGAGTCACCCCACTAGCAGGAGGCACTATCTGCACCGACGATCTGGCAGGTTGGGACGCCTTCACCCAGTCGATAGCACCATTCTACCTCAGCAAATCCAGGTTAGCGGCGGCACTAGACTTTGCAGCCTCCGCCATGGCATGCTTATACTCGGCGGACTGTTTAAACGCCTCCACAGCAGCGGCCTCTGAGTGACTCTTATCCGTTTCCAACTTGGCAACTGCATCCGCCAACCTCTTCACCTCGGTAGACTTGGTGGCAGAATCCCGTTGAAGGATCTCAATCTTGTTGACCTTAGCCGCCAGTTGATCCTTCAACAGAGCTATGTCCTGTTGCAGCTTAGAGATGTCGTTATTCAGCTCGAGGTCATGCTCGACGGCGACATACAGCTTGCCAGGGCATTTAACATATCACACTCGGCCTTGGACAGGCACCGCTCAGCCTCCACTAGTCTCTCTTTGGCTCCCGTCAACTCCCCCTGGAGATTGCCAATCTCCTCCTTCAGTTGTCGCTCAGTGCGAGGCTGACTCGACGCCGCCAGAAACAACTGATGCAACCCAACAGACAAGTGCCCAAAGGTAGAGCTGAAGGACGACTGATCAAGGGCGCTCCTCCAGGCTCCCGAACCCCAGCCTCTTACACTGGTGATACAAATACTCCCGCTCAATGTCCGCCAGAAACTCTATAAAGGTGGTAAACGAGTCCAGGTCACTAGTCTGAGCCTCCCCCCAGCGGAGACTGTCATCTCTAGAACAGCCTGCTTCGACTTCTTCTGTTAGCGGGCCCCTATGGTCTCCGCCCATTCCGCCTCTTCATTCTGACGCCGCTTCTTTTGCAACAACTTGTGTAGCACCAGCGGCGATAGACCTTGAGGCTGCCTGCGGCTCCAACCCCGCAGTTGTAACCGATGCCTTCATGGGCACCATTCTCTCCTTTTGGGACCCACGCCGGGTGGCAGCCACTCTCTCCCTTTCCTGCAGAGCGGATGCAGGAGTCGACCTCCCTCTAGAAATGCCGCAACCAACTGCAGCGCCCGCCTGAACGGCTGGCAAACCGTCGGCACCAAGATGGGAGTGGTGAGGCATCGGCAACACCAGTGGCACCTCAGACTGGCTCATCACCAGTGTCTTCAGGTCGACCGCAGTCTTCTGGGCCGCCAACCCTTGAGCGTACATGCTCTCCAAAAAATCGTTCATCTCTGCACGGTCCATTACCTTGGCAAAAGTGTCTTGGCTTCTTCTATTTTCCGACGCCTAAGGTCAAGTAGGTTACGGTTCTGCCAACACCCTTTAATCCTCGCCACGCGGCACTCCTCCTCGCGAGTTAGGTTGTAATGCAAGGCCGCTACAAAAAAAAAATTGAGGTGATTAGAATCAAAACAATCAAACAAGCAAAGCCAAAATCTGGAGTGGAGGAGGTCGACTACAACCTCAGGTAGGTGGCCTCTCATTCTGCCCCTCCTGGTATTCCCACCGGTCGGTGGCAATGCAGAAGGTCCCCCGCCAGTGCGACATGGAATCCTTCATGTTCTCGATTAATTTGGGAGCCCCTTACCGCCGACTTAAATTCACTTGACTGCTACAACCTCGGCGCCTCACGTACACTAACTCAAAGAAATGCAGTACCTCCGCCACGGTTGGACCCTCACAACCAGACATGTGCCATAACGAGTTCAACACCATCAGTAATCACCACATATTGGGACAAATCTGCCCAAAAGGAGAGGCCAAACTCGCAAACCAAAATCTGGAGGTTGGGAAGCAACGGAAGAGTCACACCTTGGCGGAAGATGGCCTCATGAATAGCAGCGTGCCCCGCTGGCAAGATTGATGCTCTCTCATTAACGGCTGGCGGACGCAACTTCACCACTCCAGGTAGGCGATACGCCCACTTCAGGCAGCTGACAGCGGCCTCGGTCATACCGCCTCTAGCCTCATCAACCACGGTTCAGTCAGATAGGAACCAGCCAGATTCCACTTCCTCCCCGCTGACGTCCACCCCATCAGCAGAACCACTAGCTGCACTATTGCTCGCTAGCCTCTCCTCACGCCGCTCGAGTCCGCCATCATCCTCCATGGTCCTAGAACTCTACGGTCGCCAACCTTGAGCCATGGCCACGTCCCCAGGTATGGTTTGTAAGGGTTCGATGTCTAGCAGTTCCGACAGTGAGGTTCCTGCAGGGGCAGACAAACGCAACGAATCAATAAATATCCAATCCGCCTCGCTGAACGATACGTCTGACCAGGAATCCTCACTGCTCGAAATCTCTACGACGCTAGCCATCACAAACCTTAAAACCCAAACCAGTTAGTCCACACAAGATCTAAGCTACCACTATGGCAATTTTCATCGAGGAATGTCAAGAACAGTTACCCAGATTTGACCAAAACATGAACACCGACCCACACTAACCCAGATTCGACCATCTAGCAAAAATCCTTGAACCTCATCTCTATCCAAAACACCAAAAGAGACCCCTAAAATACATGTTGCATCCTTAAAACACACCAGCGAGACACAAAAACCACTCAAATCGTAAATCCAGAAAGTAGCAGAGCAAAACAGAATAAAAAAAACAAAAACTGAAAAGACTCAGAATCACTAACCTACTAGTGTGGGAAATCAAGAGCGTTCGAACTCTACGCCTTCACTTCTGGGGATCCCTTGCACACCAAAACACCAATCTCTCGCTCGAATGGCAAAAATCACTTCTCGAATGCCATAGAACAGAGCTTGAGGACGACGAGAAGAGATAATGGTGACTACCTCCAGTTTTCCCCCCTTTTAATGTCAACATCAGTCAAATCTAGGCCGTCCGCCAAAAAGAGACTTCGCTCATACCATCGTCAGAAATAACAGCTCCCGTCATAGGAGTCACCTATGGGAACACAGCCAAGTAGGCTACTGCCTATGCCCCGGCTTACTCCCAGATCACCACTGACGCGCCGCCACACGTCGCGCCAAAACAGCATCAGAAGCTCCAGAAACTGGGAACTGAAGCATGTCAGTCCCACATCGAAAACATAGAGAAGATCAGCTCTCTCCCTACCTATAAAAGGTCCTCTCCTCTCTCTTTATTTATTACGCATTTACTACTTGCCTACTGTTATCCTGTCAACATAAATATATTAACTAACTTAGGCATCGGAGAAGAGAAGACCGCCCGACGCGGTCTCCCTCTAACGCCCTCTTTGTATTTCACTTGATAGGTAGCGGGAATACTGATAATATCAAGTAGCGGTCCGCTCACCGGACCTGCGTTGATCATAGTTTAGCTACCGCTAAATATTACACATCAACACTAATCCCTAGTGCAATTGCAAAATATAGAACACAAGAAACAACACATGTTATAAAACTAAAGTACCTTTCTATGTTTCTTCTTTATTCAAATTTCGTTGTCATTACAGTTATTTTAACCATATACTTCTCCCCATGTACGTATTTGGCTTCAACTCTTCATTAACAATTACTTGCAAATAAGAATCCTCATTTAATTTTTTTGATTACTGGTCATAATTTGAATGCAACACGTTGAAATCTTATACAATCTTGCAAGAACAAGTAATAACCTTCTTATGGATCCATGTGATTAATTTACATGCAACAATACGATGAATCCATAATTGTCGCATGCCAGTGAAAATTAAAGAAGACAAACGGTTCTACATTTCAAAAAATATTGTCTTTTTGTATCCCCAGTCTGTGACTTCATGATCACATGTATATGACATAGTAACTAAAGGATAATGCATTATCAAAATTCACAGATATATATATTTATATATATAGGACTTTGCTTAGGTGCGAACATCCGCACTTAAGCAAAACGTACGGATTTCTCATTCTTATCCATTTTCCGATCATATTTTTACATCTTAATCGTTCAGTTTTTCGATTCTAATGTATAAATCATCATCTTTACAACAACAAATACGAACGGTTCCGAATATGTCGAACATCTCAACCGTGTCTGACCATTGAAATATTTCAATGAATAGGATTTTATTAAATTCATAACTTCACAGATATAGCCAATGTAGAGGAGCTCACTAGAGACTGGGTTGAGCTCCTCTGTAGTAACTGCGTGTAAATTTCATAAAATCATGATCCTTCACATAATCTTAGGCCTAGATAGTGCCACATCACCTAATGTCAACTTTCTCTCTCAAACCAACGTTAAAGTCCCCGTTATCTACATGTTTAACAATAACTAAAACCCTTTCGCTCAAATACTGGGAGATCTCGTTCTTGATCCAATATTCCAGCACCTAGGCATGCCCAGTATCTAAGATTTTGGTCTTCACAAACCACATATGCATGCCCATAGCTTTGTATGCCATCTCTAATGGCATTGATATTATATTCTTCTCTTCTAAAGGAAGTTCAAAGAACTCCGCCACAACATCTAATTTCACGCCTTGCATCACCTCTCTTGCCACTTCATGGTTTACCATTTGCAAAATGTTGTTCAACTCGAAATCAAGGACGCCGATCAAAGAGCAAAGAACTGGTTAGAGAAGACAAAAGACAAGTTTTTATTTTTTAATTTTTTATCAAATAAAGGACATGCTCTTCTGTAGTTCAAAGATTTGGTTTATATCTTAATGTTCTTGAAGGATTTTAGATCTTATACATCGTTGTTTGAAAGGAAAAACCTGTATTATTTTTTTCTCCAATCGGGTAGATAACAGCAGATTACTAGATTTGAGGTTGGTTTAAGAAGAAAAAAAAAAACTCAAAACATTAAATAAGTTGATGTGGCGACGATCTGACCATTGGAATATTTCAATGAATAGGATTTTATTAAATTCATAACTTCACAGATATAGTCAATGTAGAGAAGCTCGCTAAAGGCCGGAAGTACGCTCCTACATAGATATATATATATATATATATATAGGATTTTTCTCAGGTAAGGATGTCCTTAGTTTTTCTTAGGTGCGGATTTGGTGTTTTCACCCACTTTCCGATTATATTTTCACATCTTAACCGTTCAGTTTTTAGAGCCTAATGTATAGATCCCCCCTGTAAAATTTCAGCCAATTTGGTGATCGTTAAGACATCCAAAACTGCAATTTACACGAACGGACCGAATCTGTCGAACCGGAACCGTTCGTATTTATAATGGTAAATTACAGTTTTGGATACCTTAACGATCACCAAATTGGCTGAAAATTTTCAGAGGTGATCTATACATTAGGACCTAAAAACTGAACGGTTAAGATGTAAAAATGTGATCGGAAAGTGGGTTAAAACCGGAAATCCGTACCTAAGAAAAACTAAGGAGGTCCTTAGCCAAGAAGGACTGTATATATATATATATATATATATATATATATATGTATATATATATACAGATCCCATCCAGAGCTGAGCTCCGCTTTGAAATTAAAGTGTGAACTTCGAGTTTTTGGTCACTTTTCGGTTGCATATCCACATCTCGATCGTTCAATTTTTAGGTACTAGTGTATAGATCATCTTTGTAAATTTTCAGCCAAATTGATTATCATTAAGGCATTGATAACTACCTTAGAGCTAGTAAGGTTCAGGTTAGACAGACTTAGTTCGTGAATTGGTTTAAGCTAGTTAGATATCTTAACCATCATCAATTTGGCTGAAAATTTGTAGAGATGATCTATACACTAGTACCTAAAAATTAAAAGGTCGAGATGTGAATATGTGACCGAAAAGTGACCAAAAACTCAAAATTCACACTTTAATTTCAAAGCGTGTATATATACATATATATAGCGAGCATTTCTAAAGAGGATGTCTGCACTTTCGCTAAAGTGCAGAATGCAACATTGCAGCTCTGCTCGGGGAGCGACGGAGCGGCGGGGCTTGCCGGACGGAGGCCAAGGGTCAGGCAGACTGGTCTACAGTCGGAGGAGTCGTCGACGATTTGGTTGCAGCGCTGCGTAGAAACCTGTAGTTGCAGGTGAGGTTGCTGCTTAGAACCTGCAACCTCGACCTCATCCGACCTCGATCACTGTCCAGAACCGTCTGGGATGCCTCTAGCCTCCGGCCTCCGTCTACCAGGCTCCGAGCAGCCGCCGTCGCCACCTAGAATGCCGCTGCTGTGTCGCCTTCCATACTTTAGCAAAGTGCGGACGTCCGCTTCAGAACCGGGCTGTGTGTGTGTGTGTTTGTGTGTGTGTGTGTGTGTCTATATATATAGGGGACCTTTCTATTAAGGGATCCTTTTTTTTTATCTTTTATAGGGATAGGCATTAGACAAACTTTTCGATTATATTTCGGCATATCAACCGTTCATTTTTAGGTCCTAATGTGTAGATCACTTCTGCAAATTTTCAGCTAAATCGGTCATTGTTAAGGCATCTAAATCTGTAATTTACATGAACAAACCGAATCTGTTAAACCGGAACCATTCGTGTTAATAATGGTAAATTGCAGTTTTGGATACCTTAACAATCATCAAATTGGCTGAAAATTTGCAGAAGTGATCTATACATTAAGACTTCAAAACTGAACGGTTGAGATGTGAAAATATGATCGAAAAGCTGGTCTAATGCCCTATCCCTAGAAAAGACCAAAAAAAGGGGGATCCCTTAGTGGAAGGGTCCTATATAGGGATCCTTTTTTTTTGGATATACAGTTTTAGATGCCGTAACGATCACCGATTTGGCTGAAAATATGCAGAAGTGATCCACACATTAGGACCTAAAAAATAAACGGTTGAGATGCCAAAATATAATCGAAAAGTTTGTCTAATGTCTATCCCTAGAAAAAACGAAAAAAATGGATCCCTTAGTGGAATGGCCCTGTATATATGCCCTGTATATATATCGTTACGGCATCTAAAACTGTAATTTACACGAATGGACCGAATCTGTCCAAACGGAACCGTTCGTCTTTATAATTCTAAATTGTAGTTTTAGATGGGGCCCTTCCACTAAGGGATCCTTTTTTTTTGTTTTCTCTAGGGATAGGGCATTAGACCAACTTTTCGATCATATTTTCACATCTCAACCGTTCAGTTTTTAGGTCCTAATGCATAGATCACTTCTGTAAATTTTCAGCCAAATCGGTGATCGTTACGGCATCCAAAATTGCAATTTACACGAACGGACCGAATCTGTCGAAACAGAAACGTTCGTCTTTATAATTCTAAATTGCAGTTTTGGATGCGTTTACAATCATCAAATTGGCTGAAAATTTACAGAAGTGATCTATACATTAGGACCTAAAGTGCGGAAGGCGACGCAGCAGCGGAGGTCGAGGCTGGGACGGGGGTTCGGGGCTTGCCGGACGGAGGCTGGAGGCGTCCGAGACAGTTCTGGGCAGTGATCGAGGTCGGAGGAGGGCGAGGTTGCAGGTTCTGGGCAGCAACCTCACCTGCAACTGCAAGTTTCTAGGCAGCGCTGCAACCACATCGTCGGCAACTCCTCCGACTGCGAACTGGTCCACCCGACCCTTGGCCTCCGTCCGGCAAGCCCTGTAGCTCCGTTGCGCCCCAAGCAGAGTTGCAGCATCACAGTCCGCACTTTAGCGAAAGTGCAGACATCCTCTTTAGAACCACTCGCTATATATATACCCTTTGAAATTAAAGTGTGAACTTTGAGTTTTTGGTCGCTTTTTGGTCACATATTCACATCTCTACAAATTTTTAGGTAGTAGTGTATAGATCATCTCTATAAATTTTCAGCCAAATTGATGATGGTTAAGGTATCTACCTTGCTTAAACCAATCGACGGAATGAGTCTGTCCAACCTGAACCGTACTAGCTTTCAGCTAGTTATCAATGTCTTAACGATCATCAATTTGGCTGAAAATTTGCAAAGATGATCTATACACTAGTACCTACAAACTGAACGGTCGAGATGTGGATATGTAATAGAAAAGTGACCCAAAACTCGAAGTTCACACTTTACTTTCAAAGCGGAGCTCTGTTCTGGATAGGATCTGTGTGTGTGTGTGTGTCTATATATATATATATATATATATATATATATATATATATATATATATATATATATATATATATATAAGAGCATACTTCCGATCTCTAGCGAGCTTCTCTGCATTGATTATATCTGTGAAGTTATGAATTTAATAAAATCCTATTCATTGAAATATTAAAATGGTTTGATCGTGGCCACATTAACTTGTTTAATGTTTTGAGTTTTTTTTTCTTCTTCTCAAACCAACCTCAAATCTAGTAATCTGCTGTTATCTACCCGATTGGAGAAAAAAATAATACAGGTTTTTTCCTTTCAAACAGCGATGTATAAGATCTAAAATCCTTCAAGAACATTAAGATATAAACCAAATCTTTGAACTGCGGAAGAGCATATCCTTTATTTGATAAAAGATTAAAATATAAAAACTTGTCTTTCGTCTCCTCTAACCAATTCTCTGCTCTTTGATCTGCGTCCTTGATTTTGAGTTGAACAACATTTTGCAAATGGTAAACCATGAAGTGGCAAGAGAAGTGATACAGGGCATGAAATTAGATGATGTGGCGGAGTTCTTTGAACTTCCTTTAGAAAAGAAGAATATAATATCAACGCCATCAGCGATGGCATACAAAGCTATTGGCATGCATATGCGGTTTGTGAAGACCAGAATCCTAGATACTGGGCATGCCTAGGTGCTGGAATATTGGATCAAGAACGAGATCTCCCAGTATTTGAGCGAAAGGGTTTTAGTTATTGTTAAACATGTAGATAACGGGGACTTTATCGTTGGTTTGAGAGAGAAAGTTGACATTAAGTGATGTGGCACTATCTGACTATAAGATCAGGTGGAGGATCATGATTTTATGAAATTTACAAGCAGTTACTGCAGAGGAGCTCAATCCGGTCTCTAGCGAACTCCTTTGCATTGATTATATCTGTGAAGTTATGAATTTAATAAAATCATATTCATTGAAATATTCCAATGGTCAGATAATCGCCACATCAGCTTGTTTAATGTTTTGAGTTTTTTTTTTTGTTCTTCTTCTCAAACCAACCTCAAATCTAATAATCTATCGTTATCTACCCGACTGGAGAAAAAAAAAATACAAGTTTTTCATTCAAACAGCAACGTATGAGATCTGAAATCCTTCAAGAACATATATCTTCATTTTTGAACTACTGAAGAGAATGTCCTTTGAGGAAAATTCTACAGTACTGAGGGGTACCTCATGCCGTGAGTTTTGTGAATATTTGTGACCGTTGGATCAGTAATATATCCAAGGGTCATGGATATTCGAAGCAAGCTGACCTATTCAGAAGGTATCCCGTTTGGCCATCACTCTCAGTTCGTCACAGTGACTCCAGTGCTGGGCCTCCGTGCGAGGTGCTCCTCCACTTCGCTGTGCCACCACGGCTCTCTCTCTCTCTCACTCTCTGTGCGACTCTACCTCGGTCTCCCTCTGTTCCACTCCATTGCTTATCCAGTCCTTTTCAGCCACCAGCCCACAGGTTCTCTCTCTTCGGCACGGACCCTTTCCATCTCAGCCTCTCTCCTTGACCGCGAGGCGTCGACAGTCTTTCAATACTCGACGGTGACGGACTAACGGTTGTAAGTGAAATACTTTATTGAAATTTCTAGATTTTTACTTTTAAATCCATCTGTATCTCAGTCGAATAGCCTCTCTACTACTTTCTGGGTTTTCAGTCGAATAGCCTTGAAGTCTTGAACTTGGTTTCTCTCTTCCTCAAGCAGCAAAGCAGAAAGCCAGAAACTGTTGGTTACACTCTGGGTTCGATTTCTGCGTTTTCACTTACATTTTGGGTTTCACTTTTCAAGCTTGCTTGGTTACTAAAATCAAGCTTGGTAAGTTGTTGGGTATTATATATTTGTATGAATGTATAATCATTGTATGATTAAAATCATTAAATTGATTTAGCTTCAAGTTGCTGCATTTCTGAATATCTCCATTAGTTGATTGAGTTGTTGCCGTTATTTGTATATCTGTATTGGTCCTGTATCATTTTTGAAATTTGGCATCTGTTTTGCTAGTTTTGGATGGTAACTGAATTGCAAACAGTTTGGTAATTTGGATTGGGAATTGCAATCAGAGTGTTTGAATGTTTGTGGAAACTATTTGTAGAATTGTTTTTACTTCCATTACTGAGAATTATTTGTACTTCAAGTTTTCTGATCCTATTTTCAAATGGTTTTAGATAGATTACAAGTTGCATTTTTTTCATTTGTACATGAACTGTGTTCAGGTTTCATGCACTCTGTGCATTATCAGTAATCTAATTTATAGTATGTTCGACTAAAAGAAATTGATCAAACATCTTTCATCTTTGCAAACTTGTCCAGTATGCCATTATGTTTCAGTATTGATCTTCAAATCTTTGAGTTACTTTATGGATGGAATCATGAGGGTGTGCAAAATTTGTTTCAATGGATATTTATATTGAAGAGGAGTAGTTTTAATAACCCAGAACTTGACTTGAAGATTTTCTGAAGCTGAAAATCTTGTAATGCTGTGTAATGATGAATTTGATTGTGATGAATTGAAAAGAATGAGAAGATATGTGCAGAGTTCTTACCTTTGCTTTATAATAGTTTGTTTGATGACCATGGAAGCTTTCCTTAGTCTTGTTCTTGGATCCCAATTATTGTTAACTGTTGGTAGAAAGTTATCAATTGCAAAGTACTTGTTTTTGCTTAAAATGTAAAAGTGCTATATTCTGTGAAGAAAGAATGGCATGCTTATATCTCATTTGTGTTATCAAAAGGCAAACAAGAAAGTAAAATTTTGTAGCAACTGTGATCCTTGGGCATTGACAAGGCATGGATAAAACCTGGAAGTGGTATGATATCTCATTTTTTAAACATAAATATATATTGATATTTATATGTGCATAATCAACCAAATCTTTTGGCAGACAAAATGAGGAACTTCATTTTATCATCTCATATTTTGGAAAGAAAGTAGCAACATGGGGCCCATTTCCTGTTGAGATGACCGGAGTCTCTGTAATTGTTCCATCATCATCAGGTGCAAAGCTTCTTGTAGTTTGTAATCCTGAATCTCCCCCTGTCAATTCAAAATTTGGGGTCCAGCTCAAGTTGAGAAGGAATTCCATATCCATTATGTTCATGGCTCAGTATGTGCTGATGGCTGGTAATTGATCACGTGATTGTAGTTTTTGTATTAATTTCTTTATATGATATTTGATGTTAACCTTATGTAATAGACAGTGTGTCTATGTCTCTGGTGATTAGCTGTAAAGTGCATACCTCATTCTGTGCATTAGTCCTGCTGGAGTTAGCCTAAATTTTATGAGATTTTGTTAATTTGTCAGTGAATATCAATTCATTCAATTTTAGCATTTGCAACAGCTCTCTTAGTCCATATCTCAATGTCATTCTGCCAGTTCTTCTTCACCATATTCATATCAATGTGCTCAGTTACTTTACTAATAAGTAAAAGCACAAAACTTATGTGAATTAATTTTTCTACAAGTCTTTAAATAAACATTACAAGCAGGTTCTCTGCCCCTCTTGAACCTTTATAGGATTGCAGAGGTCTAGGAATAGTTCCAAAACTATTTTGAAGTATGAAAATATGAATCCAGTATTTCCCTTCATCATTGCTGATATCCCTCCTAAATTTTTAATTCTTAATCATATAGTTCAAAGATTTAAATGTTTAAAAAATGAGATTGGAAAGACGCATTCTGAGTTTTACATATCTCATTGACATGATTATTTCTGACTTCCTGTGACAACATCTCAAATCAGATTCCAAAGGAGCTGGTAACTACTCCAACTGATGAAACTGACATGATACAATCAACTGGGGATCACATTGAGTGCGTGGATGAGACTTGAGAGAGCGAGAGAGGCCGAGAGGAACTAAAAATGAGATGAGACGAATGACTAAAATGTTGTGAAAAAGTCATCTGTGTGATAATTACGAGATCAAGGACCACAATGACAAGTTTATGAATAATTTTATAAAATTCAAAACGAATGTGTTGTTTTTGGTGGTAAATCTTCATATTTTGGACTAAATAAAGCATGTGTTGTCTTTGGTGGTAAATCTTCACATTTTAGACTAAATAAAGCATGTGTGTTCATTCACGTAATAAAACTCTCAATTGTGTAATTTAATGGTACATTCCTCATTGAAAAAATAATTACATCTCTGACAATGATTATTACCAATATAAGGGGTAAATGATCAAAAATATTATAATAAATGTCCTGTTTTTGATAATTACAAGGTCTAAAACAATATTTACCAATTTATGAACTATTTTATAAAATTGACGGCAAATGTGTTTCTACAAGTAATAATCTTTGTATTTCATACCAAATAGAGCATATGTCCTCATTTACATAATAGAGTTCTCGAATGTGTAATTGAGTGGTACCTTGTGTAATGTTTCTCATTGAGAAAATAGTTATATCTCTGACAGCGATTATTACGAATATAAGGACAAGTGATCAAAAATATTGTAACAAATGTCCTGTTTGTGGTAATATTACAAGTTCTAAGACAACATTTACAGGTTTATGACTTATTTTATAAAATTGACGATAAATGTGTTGTGTAAGTGGTAAAATTTTCATATTTCGTACCAAATAAAGCGTGTGTTCTTATTCACGTAATAGAGTTCCCAAATGTGTAATATTCCTCATTGAGAAAATAATTACATTTCTGACAACACTTATTACGAATATAAGGACAAATTATTAAAAGTATTGTAATAAATGTCCTCTTTGTGGTAATTACAAGGTCAAAGACAGCATCTACCAATTTATGAACCATTTTACAAAATTGACGACAAATGTGTTGTACAATTGGTAAATCTTCATATGTCATACTAAATAGAGCGTGTGTCCTCATTCACGTAATAGAGTTCTCGAATGTGTAATTAGGTAGTACATTGTGTAATTTTCCTCATTGAGAAAATAATTACATCTCTGACAATGCTTATTACGAATGTAAGGACAAATGATCAAAAGTATTGTCATAAATGTCATGTTTATGGTAATTACAAGTTTTAAGGCAATAGTTACTAGGTTAGAAACTATTTTACAAAATTGACGACAAATGTGTTATACAAGTGGTAAATCTTCATATATCGTACCAATGGAGCATGTTTCCTCATTCATGTAATAGAGTTCTCGAATGTGTAATTGGGTGGTACCTTGTGTAATCTTCCTCAATGAAAAAATAATTATATCTTTGACAGTGCTTATTATGAATATAAGGACAAATGGTCAAAAATATTGTAATAAATGTCTTCTTTGTGGTAATTATAAGTTTTAAGACAACATTTACCAATTTAGGAACTATTTTACAAAATTGACGATAAATGTGCAGTACAAGTGGTAGATCTTCATATTTAGTACCAAATAGAGCATGTGTCCTCATTGATGTAATAGAGTTCTCGAATGTGTAATTGGGTGGTACCTTGTGTAATTTTCCTCATTGAGAAAATAATTACGTCTTTGGCAACGCTAGCTACCAAGGTCAAATTATCAAAAGTATTGTAATAAATGTCCTCTTTGTGGTAATCACAAGGTCAAAGACAACATCTAGCTACCAATTTATGAACCATTTTACGAAATTGACGACAAATGTGTTGTATAATTGATAAATTTTCATATTTCATACCTAATAGAGCCTATGTCCTCATTCACATAATATATTTCTCGATTGTGTAAATGATGTTAACATTTTGGTATTTACTCCAGTTAGGACAATATTTACATGTATATAGACAATATTATAAATTGATGATAAATGTGTTGTTAAATTGGTATAATTATTTTTATTTTATTTTCATGTGTCAAAATCTGATTGGATAACCTGATGACTAGTTCATCAGGTTACCATCATATTAAATTGTTCTGTATTAAAAAATTAAAAAATAAAGGTATGGGGTACCGTGGGGGTACTCTAGCTTGTCTCGTCCTTTGATTGATAAAGATTAAAAAATAAAAACCTGTCTTTCGTCTCCTCTCTGCTCTTTGATCTGCGTCCTTGTTTTCGAGTTGAACAACATTTTGCAGATGGCAAGCGATGGAATGGCAAGAGAAAGGATGCAGGGCATGAAATTAGATGCTGTGGCGGAGTTCTTTGAACTTCCTCTAGAAGAGAAGAATATAATATCAATGCCATCAGATGGCATATCATACAAGGCTATGGGCATGCATATGTGGTTTGTGAAGACCAGAATCCTAGATACTGGGCATGCCTAGGTGCTGGAATATTGGATCAAGAACGAGATCTCCCGGTATTTGGGAGAAGGGGTTTTAGTTAATCATGTAGAGAACGGGAACTTAATTTAAAGTTGGTTTGAGAGAGAGTTGACATTAGGTGATGTAGCAATATCTGATCATAAGATTAGGTGGAGGATCATGATTTTATGAAATTTGCATGCAGTTACTATAGAGGAGCTCAATCCCTCCAGATTTAACATGCAATAGATGAAAGCGTCATACAATTCCATATTCCAACTCATTAATGCTTGTACATATTGAGAGCAGGACTAGTAGCAGCCTCTATTCATAGTTTCAGAAAAATTCAAGTTGAAGGAGATTTTAAAGTTATCATTGATAGCATCAACGGGAAGATTCAAACTCCTTACAGAATTAAAGTTGTCATCAAAAACATTCAACAGTTAGTAAGATCCCTTTGAAGACATAATAGCTTCAAGCACATTCGGAGAGAAGATAATTATTTCTTAACAGATTCTCTTGCTCATTTAGATCACACAATCCTATAGCAAGTTCGCATGGAGCTCTTCCTATCTCAGTAGCTAATGCTTTTCACTTTGATTTCCTTAATTTAGGTTTTAATAGGGGTGGTACGTTTTAGCTCTGTTTGTTTTTCCCCATCGGAAAAAAAAAAATTAACTAATAATTGTAGTCTCGTTTCCTTCTCTTTTGAAGTAGCCTCCACCACAATCAGTTCAATTTAATTTAATGTCTCCATCAAAATGCTTGAGATCTCACAGTCAAGATTTACAATGGTCCGCAAGAAACTACTTTCGATCATTAAACCATGATTGACAAAAAAAGTGTGAAAATTGTTGGAAAATCTATGGGAATTGTGGTATGTGTGTCTAGTATAGAATCTCATGTCCAAAGCATAACGATACTTCATCATTCTGAGTTAATATTGATGTATATTCACTAAGCTAAGGTTTAAGTCCACAAGACACCTTAGTTTATGCATTAAGCTTTCCAAGATTATGCTCAAGGAATTTTAAAATATTTTTGAAATTATATTTTTATATTTTGAAAATAATGGAGGATTGTTTGTGAAAATTTCAAAATATATTATTCTGATAGGAATAAATCAAAAGGTGTGACTTGAGTTTGCACCTTTTGGATGGGACGTGATTTTTGCAAAATGAAATTTGCCTGAAGATTAATTTGTGACTGGTCACCACATCTCAATAGGCAACCTATTGTCAAATAACATGGGTAAAGTCAAAGGATAAAAATTAAAGAGGTACCTTACCAATTGAGGGGGGCAAATGTACTTCTTATTCCTTGCAAAAATGAAGTAGAATAATAACAGTTTAAGTTTAACCTTGTCCCACAAAATCCTTCACTCCATTCCATTTCTTTTCTACAAAAGTTTTGTGAACTAAAAATCTACAACATTTAGTTCCTGGAAATATTGAATACTTGTAAACCTTCTCTAGTGTATTGGATTAGTCTTCAGTAGTGAACATATTGAGTTCTAGAAAGCTCTCTCTCTCAAAGAAACCGGACCCAACCCATGACGGAGCCGATCCAACCCGGTCATATCTCCTTGGTTCGATGTAGCGTGGCAGCACCACCACCACCTTTGGCTTTGTGTCAGTGCCCTCTACCTCCCACAACCATTGACTTCCACTAATTTGCACTGTAAAAGGCGGATTGAAGCCCACAAGTATAGCGACAACTGACTCGGTACATTCTCCCTCATCCGGCCATGGCGGGGGTTGAAACCACTTGGGCTTTATAGCCTCTTCTTCCGCAAGGTTTTCCAAGGTGGTTCAGCTTGATTGTCATTGTACGCAGCGGAATTAAGGTTGGAAGTTTTGACCAACAAAAACTTTAGAGCTTGATCCAGGCTAAATTGGACTTAGTGGCAGGTATGAAAGTTGCTCCTCATGTTGTGATCTACAAGTTGAACAGTTCCGATCATGTTGGTTTTAAGTTTCACTTGCGGCACATGGGACTCACACGCAGTGCGTCTTTGAAGCAGTTCTTTGCTCTGTTATCTTGTGTTTTCGTCGAGACGAACATGTAGATATGCTTTATTTTTCATAACTTAATTGTTTGGACAAGTTAGGTTAAACATAGTTTCAATTCATTCGATTTTCGATTCATGAGGATTTGACCATTGGATCGTCTATTTATTTTGTAGAATTGATTTTAGAAGTGTTTCGGAGACCTTCTGGTGTCTCGAGTAAAGTTTCATCACAATTGGCGCAAACTTCATTTTTTTAGTTCAAGTGTATGTTTAGAACTTTTAACGCTTTTGTACTTGGTGTTATAATGAGTTAAGACCTTGATTTGAGTAGGTGCCTGACAAAGTTGTTTGAGCAAAGTTTTATGGTTTTGGGCTTGGTCTCGTTTTTTGTGTGTAAAGACGCAGTGGTGTTTTGAGGTGAGTAAATCTCACTTTGCTTTTGGGTGATAAATTAGTTATTGGTTTTATGGTTTTATTAGAAATATGTTAACTGTGGAATCATATTTATCAAAATAAATATTTGTTTTGAAATATATGAACTTGATTGTCAACGGTTCATGGGTAAGTGAAAAAGAAGTTTTGATTTAAAATGAATATTTAGTTACATAAATTATGAACTATAGTTGGTATTAGTGGCATTATGGAGAGGATGATTTCGTGTGTGCTTGTGTGTATTATATATATATATATATATATATATATATATATATCTTGGTGGGATTGTGTGGTGAAGTGAAAAACAATTTGTTTTATGTGGTTTGATCACTATTGTTTTGTGACGTGATTTTGAGGAAAACAAACAATTTGGAAAAGAAATGATGATATTGTTGATTTGATGTTTTGAAACAAGTATGTATGATTTTTGTGAATATTTTGAGGTGTGAAAACAATATTTTGAAAATGATTTCTATATTTTTTTGATATTGGTGAAATTGTAAAAACAATATTTTAAGGAGGTCAACTATGTTGTTTTGACATATGGTTTTGAAATGTGAAAAGAGTTATTGTAAAAAGTACAATTTTGTTATTTTTTTTCGATGTTTTAATTGAGAGAGTTTGAGTCCATTGTGACCTCTTTATTGATGTGTGGATTTAAGAACCGTTTTGAGTTGTGATATTGATAATTGGATAGATAAGATTGTAAAATTGTGTACTAAGTTGTGAGTGCGGATTTGTTTTTTGATGAAATACCTCCTTAATTGTTGGTTAGAGATGTGGAGCGATAGAGGTCTGCCTTTGCTGCGACATGGGGCGGCGATCCGACATGGTAGTTGCCACAGTGGTAGTGAAGTTGGGCTTGCTTGGGCTGGTAAGCTTTTGGAAGCCTCCTTGGACTTAGCTTTGGGCCTTGTCTTTTCTCTTGTGTTCTGTTAGTTTGGGTTTGGGCTCAATTCTTAGGCCTGACTCTTGCTTTTTTTTCTTTCCTTTAAAGTTGATTTTTATTTATGCTTTTTTAGATTGGTTGCGCTTTTTACGAGTAATAAGTCCCCATGCTTATCGTGTAAGGCCAGTCTGGCTTTGTGCCTATGTGAGCACTCTAAGTGCCTTGTCTATTATAGGTAGGCGGCGAGTCCCTTGCTTAGTCAAATAGTCGTTGCCACCTAGTGGCTGGATGAAGCTAAGTGTCGTCGGATTTATCCTCCAGCGGCAACATAGTAGGAAAGCTGTGCAATTGGTAATTATGCTACGTTGTAAGCGGGTTACATATCGAGTTATCTTTCCGTTATATCATTGCTATGGCGAAGCAAATGGAGTAGCTAGAATATCATTCTTTGCTTGTTGGTGCTTATTAGAATATATGATTTTTGTAGAAATTTCTGATATCATTTTGGCATATACTCTAGAGGCATATCATAATCAGTGGTAAACACTCAAATCATAATCAGTGGTTTAGGCTCAATGCATCCCCCTTGTATTCAACAATTTCATTAATCAAAGCTTGAGGGCAGCTGCACTAGCCCTTTATTTACAAAATAAAAAAATAAAAACCTCCTTAATTGTTAGTTTGAGATGTGGTGACTTGTGTAACAATACCAATGTGGTCGGTAGTCATGGCAATAACCTGTGGGGTGATTAACGTAGGGAATATTGTGTAAAGGATGTAACCGATGTCAGTTTGTTGTGGAGATAATGATGTTAATGATTGTTGATGCGGTGACTTGTTTGATTTTATCGTGATCTTCTGAACTAAATTATATGCAGAGATTATTAATTTCTGAATTATTTGATTTTAATATAATCTACTAAACTAAACTATATGTATGGATTACTATTTTTATAGATTGAGTGATTTTAAATGATCTTCTAAACTAATTTCTATGCAAAGATTATTGATTTTACTTGGTTAATTGTAAGTGTTGTTGTGGATTGAGATTTACTTTGCTTCGCGAAATTGTCATTACATGTTTCTGGTGGCACGAGTAATTAGATGGGCTATACCGCCTGGGGTACCGATCCAACTCCTAAATCCTAAACCAAGAACACAGAGTTAGAGGGGTAAACCGTACCGGACGATTTACGCCTCTCCGATGCCTGAGTGAGGAACTGATATAAGTCGATCAAGTAAATAGTGGATAAAGGAGTTCTTACCCATCAAATGTGGTTGTGCTGATGCCTTTATACTCGAGCCTGGGGAAGGAGTTCCTTGTCTTCTCAATATGGGATGCAGGTTGTCCCTTTTATCTATCTTCTATCATGTAATTAGATGGGCTGTACTGGACAGGTCACAGGCCTCGGATGTCTGGGGTGACATCCTCAATGGGCTCTATCATGGTGGGTTGTGAACCCAGCCCATGGCACGATATCAGGGTATCTTAATGGGCCCCAGTTGATAGTGCCAAACCTGGTGTATTTGCTAGTATGTACAAGTCCCCTAAGTTCCCGGTCGAGATATTTCTTGGGTGGGGACTTGAAAGGTTTTGGCACAAGGTTTGGCACTAGCGTGCCTGTAGGGAGTCCCCCAAGTACGCGTTCAGGAGATGTATAGAGTATGTTGTTTCGCAAGGGGATTGAGAGCTATGAGTCTCTTACTCGATGAGGGTATAATGGTCTTGGGCCTCCGGTACCTGATGACGATTGGGCTGACTCGTATACCAGGTGGGGTAGATAGGCTCGAGGCCTCGTGTATCCGATGAGATGAGTGAGCCATAATCCCGGTGGGATTGAGAGCTATGGAGTCTCGTACCCGACGAGGGTATTTATGGCCTCGGGCCTCTGGTATCCCATAAAGGTATATGGCCTTGGGCTTCTTGTACCCGATGAGGGTATTTATGGCCTAGGGCCTCCGGTATCCTGTGAAGGTGTATGGCATTGGGCCTCTAGTACCCGATGAGGGTTGGGCTGACTCGTATACCTAGTAGAGTAGATAGGCTCGAGCCTCGTGTATCCGATGAGGTGAGTGAGCCACGATCTCGGTTGGATTGAGAGCTATGGAGTCTCGTACCTGATGAGGGTATTTATGGCCTAAGGCCTCAACTATCCTGTAAAGGTGTATTGCCTTGGGCCTCCAGTACCCGATGAGGGTTGAGCTGACTCGTATACCTAGTGGAGTAGATAGGCTCGAGGTCTCGTGTACCCGATGAGGTGAGTGAGCCATGATCCCGGTGGGATTGAGAGCTATGGAGTCTCATACCCGATAAGGGTATTTATGGCCTTGGGCCTCCGGTATCCTATGATGGTATATGGCCTTGGGCCTCCGGTACCTGATGAGGGTATTTATGGCCTCGGGCCTCCGATATCCCATGAAGGTATATGGCCTTGGGCCTCCAGTACCCGATGAGGGTATTTATGGCCTAGGGCCTCCGGTATCCTGTGAAGGTGTATGGCATTGGGCCTCTAGTACCCGATGAGGGTTGGGCTGACTCGTATACCTAGTAGAGTAGATAGGCTCGAGCCTCGTGTATCCGATGAGGTGAGTGAGCCACGATCTCGGTTGGATTGAGAGCTATGGAGTCTCGTACCTGATGAGGGTATTTATGGCCTAAGGCCTCAACTATCCTGTAAAGGTGTATTGCCTTGGGCCTCCAGTACCCGATGAGGGTTGAGCTGACTCGTATACCTAGTGGAGTAGATAGGCTCGAGGTCTCGTGTACCCGATGAGGTGAGTGAGCCATGATCCCGGTGGGATTAAGAGCTATGGAGTCTCATACCCGATAAGGGTATTTATGGCCTTGGGCCTCCGGTATCCTATGATGGTATATGGCCTTGGGCCTCCGGTACCTGATGAGGGTATTTATGGCCTCGGGCCTCCGATATCCCATGAAGGTATATGGCCTTGGGCCTCCAGTACCCGATGAGGGTATTTATGGCCTAGGGCCTCTGGTATCTTGTGAAGGTGTATGGTCTTGGGCCTCCAGTACCTAATGAGGGTTGGCCTTACTGATATACCTAGTAGAATAGATAAGCTCGAGGCCTCGTGTACCCAATGAGGTGAGTGAGCAGTGATCCCGGTTGGATTGAGAGCTATGGAGTCTCGCACCTGATGAGGGAATCTATGGCCTAAGACCTCCGGTATCCTGTGAAGGTTATGGCCTTAGGACTTCGGTATCCGATGAGGGTTGGGGTGACTCGTATACCTAGTGGAGTAGATATGCTCGAGGGCTGATGTACCCGATCAGGTGAGTGAGCCATGAACCTGGTGGGATTAAGAGTTATGGAGTCTCGTAGCCGATGAGGGTATTTATGGCCTAGGGCCTCATATACCCAATGAGGGTTGGTCATGCATGTTAGCCACGTGAGGCGTAATAAATACACGTTTCGAGGCATGGGAAGGCGTGCAGAGATGTGAGAGACATGTGTAGTGATCCAACAGTTGAAGGCTTTTCATCTTCAACGGCTGTGATTGATCTTGTGTTGAATTTAAGAGGGAAACTGACTGTTTCCCCTCTCACTATTTGTGAGTTTTCAGAAAGCCACTGGAAAATCTTTTTCTTCCTTCTGTTGCTATCGCTGTGAAGAGGAGAGATGAAGGATTTGAAGCGCAATCTTGGGGAAAGCTTGGCTGGACGAGCGACTGAGGAAAATAGAGGTAAGGAACTGCGGTTATGGTTTTGGCATAAATTGATATGCTATTGGTGTTTGGGGGTTTCTGTTTTGCGGTTTCTGGATTTGTGGTTTCGTGTAGGATTTGTGTTTCTTTGATTTTTTTATTGCACTAGATCTGTTGAAGAGGAATTGTATGCCATAACGGGTAGAAATTGCTGGTTTGTGATTTGGTATTTCTGTATTTGGGGTTTTTTGTTTTGCTTTCTGGGTTAGGCTTTGATTTTCAAGGTTTGAGAAGTGGGGAATAATCCCGGTTCGTCCATTTCGTAGATCTAGACTCGGGCTAATCCTTGTGTTTATGATTCCAGATTTCGAATTTGAGGCCCAGATTGACATAGTTCTAGAATGGAATTGGAAACCAAGGTCGGGGATGCGGGATCGTCGTATCAATCTTTCGCGAGACAAGCGGAGGCAGATATTGACCCGTACCTGGCTCGTAGTAGTACCCATATAGAGTTAGCAGAAAATACTGGATCTTTGACTGGGGTGCCCTTGGAGAGTAGTACGGTTACTGATGGAGATAAAAGTGAGGACGATGTTGGGGAGGCGCAAGTAGTCACGGTGGCTATTCCCGAGGGTATACCCAAACCTAGGTACACCTTAGCAGACGGGATTGTGTACGACGAGCCTGGGAGAAGTATGACAATGAAGAAGATCATTGCCATGAGGCTGAAGTAGGGAATACCAGACGAGGTAGACCTTAGGCTTCTCAAGGATGGGGAGTTGGCTGCACGAGAACCAGTTCAAACAAGGGCTGTCATTACCCCTGCCCAAGTGCCTACCGTATCTATTGCGGATGCTGAACCTGTCACCGGAGCAGTTGACTTCGAATGCACTTCGCCAAATTTTAAGTATGATGGCCTTGTGGGACTTGTGCCAACAAGGGTGGCCTTTTATAAACGAATTTTGAGCCGTGTACCTGGCCTTATACTCGAGGAAACATGCTTGTTAAGGTACAGTGACGTTTGCCTCTCGGGACTACGAGCCCTTAGTGACCGATATGCCACTTCTCAAAGCAAAAGGTGGAGGAATAAAGTATTTCTTGCTGGAGGGTGGTGGCAGATTAAAAATAAGAAGTGGCACCTTACGGGTACCTTTCAAGCTATCGGGGATTAGTCCTATTCATTGTCTGAGTTGGAGAGAAAAAAGATAGCCCGGGAATACACTGTATGGAGTGAAGAAGAGAGAAGCTCTTATAGATTCATCCTGTACTACATACTAGATAGGTTAGGGCTAGGGAAACTCCCCGGTGAGGCTGATTTATCTATTAATGCATACATGTGTAGATGTATACCTTGTATTTTGATGAATAACTTTCAAATTGTTTGCAGTGAAAGCGCCGAAAAGGAAGGCCCAGAAAGGTAAGGAAGATGAAAGGATGGATGACAACCAGTTGATGGAAATGTTGATGAGCCAAGGAGAAGTTGCCCTTCACATTGACGTTGATTTGGCGTTGAAGGCTACCGGTCGATCTGTTGAAGAAACTCCGCTTGAGATCAGTGATGATGGGTACTTGAACCCTGATCTTGAGACCCCCGTTATCCAGGTCGAGCAAGCTGCTCCGGGGAATGTGGTCACTGTCGCGGATACCGGAAGAGGAAAGGCGCAGGCCTCTGGCTCTCTCTCATCTCTGTCCGATGGGTCTGCTGGAAGCGATGAAGTCTTGCTTCCTTGTAGAAAAGAAGGTTCCATAGGCACCGCCACCGGAGTTAGGATAAGCAGGAGGTGACTTATACCGGTCGGGATGTTAAGGAGACGAGGCTGAAGAGGTAGAAGAAATGTCATCCGGGACCGGAATCGTCGCCTTTATGTGCCCTGTTGTCTCTTGCCATACCGGTAGTCCCTAAGAAGCCGATCAAGCAGCTGTTGAGCGAGTACGGGGTTGCCAACGAGAAGTTTGTGCGTTCGATGCTCGTCGATCTCAAAGACAACGACCTCTACGGGGTACGGGCGAAGGACAACTCTCCTTAGATAAATCGTAGGATCGCTCTGGGATCCATGATGCTGGTACTGGTATTTCTGTACTGTACTGTTATAATAACTTCCTTAGAACTATTTGTGTACTAACGGGGTGTTGCATGCACTATTCAACATGTACGCGATCGATGTTAGTGATGAAGATACTCACTTAAAGGAAGAGGTTAGCAATCTCTGGGCAAGTGAAGTATCTCCATAGGGAGAAGGCAAAGTTGGAGAAGGAGCGAGAATCCTTGAAAAAGAAGATAGAGTCCTTAACTCCTAAGGCAGTCGAGCTAGAGGCGGTGGAGAAAAGGATCGTGGGGCTTGAGGCTGAACTGTTGGAAGCAAGAGGTGTGTTGGAGAGCGCCCGGTACTCTGAGAAAGAAGCTGCCGATTTTGCCAGGTTATGGAAGGCAAAAGCGGAGCATCTGGAGGCACGAATTCCTATTGAAAGGCAAGACACCATTGCCAGGTACAAGGATTCCAAAGAGCTCATTGGCATGGTACTTAAGGCTCAGGACAAGGCCATGATCATGAAGTATAAAGAGTGGGTGGTAGCCGGGTACCTAGATGAAGGTAAGTTCAGGCGTGGACCTCTCGAGAAGAAGAAGGAGCAGAAGGTTGCCACCAAGGAGGATGTCGGTGGCTCCCAGAGTATCGCTCATGATCAATAGTATTAAGTAGATTTTTTCCTTTAGTAGAGATTATCCTTGCCTTGAACAGTGGGCTAATTCCTTTGCCTGGTAGTCCATGGGTTTTGTTTTGTGAATGGTAATTTTTGTGACTTGAATGGGAATTTGAAAGGAATTACAATTTCTGGGATTTTTATGCCTTAGTTTAAGTGTTTTGTCCTTGCATCACTTATTACTGGAATAGAGTAAATGACAATAGCTGCGTCCCGGGGACGCCCAGTGTCTAAGGTAAAAAAAAATGCAAGAAATGGTCTGAATAATTCATTTTTCCATTCAAGTACCACATGGTGGTTTAGTACAACATAGGTACCCGATAGGTAGCTTGCCATAGCTAGATGGTCATAAAGCAAAAGCTAGGACAAGATGTTGCAGGAGCTACTTGTAATAGTACCAGAGATGCTGTGTATTCCACGAATGTAGTGAAACGACTCCGTCCATGTCTTAGATGTAGAAGGTCGCGGGGCCTACCTCCTCGACGATCTCGTAAGGGCCAGTCCAAGAGGGATCCAGTCCCCGGGGTTCAGGGTAAACCTGTTTCATGATCCAGTCCCTCAACTTAAGTGTCCGGGACTCTACCTTTGCGTCGTAATAACGAGCTATCCTCCTCTTGTTCGAGAGATTATGCATGTGCGCCACATCCCTTTGTTTGAATTATTCGATCCTGGGACTCTGTATTTGTGTTTTAATACGGAGAACTGCCTTAGACCCAAAAGCCATGCAGAAAGGGGTCTCACCGGTAGCCTCTGTCGTTATGGTCCTGATAGCCCATAATACCTCCGGGAGCTTAGAAGCCTAAAGGCCCTTGGCCTCATTGAGCTTTTTCTTCAGGATTTTCTTGATTATCTTGTTGACAGCATTGACTTGGCCATTGGTCTGGGGGTGAGCCGGGGACGCGTATAGAGTTCTAGTGCCCAAGTTCTCGGTGTAAGCCCTAAGATTATCATTGTCAAACTGGGTCCCGTTGTCCGTGACAATGGTGTCCGAGACTCCGAATCTACAGTAAGTGTTTCTCCATAGGAAGTTTTTTACCTTCTCAGTGGTGATAGCGACGAGAGGTTCTACTTCTACCCATTTGGTTTGGTAGTCAACGGCGACAATAACATATTTGAATTGCCCCACTGCTGTGGGAAGCTTACCGATCAGGTCTAGGCCTTATTAGCAGAAAGGCCAGGGTGCAATTAGTTAGGAGAGTGCAATAGGTGGTGCCCTAGGGATGTTGCCATATATTTAGTACTTGTGGCAAGAGCTTGATATAGTTTGCGCTAGGGCAGACATGGCTGGCCGGAAGTAACCAGCCCTCAGGGTCTTGTGTGTGAGAGACTGAGCCCTTGCATGGTGGTCGCATACCCCAACATGTATGTCCTTCATTATCTTATGACCGTCCTCCTGTGTCACACACTTCAGGTTGGGGAAGCAATGACCTCTTTTGTACAATTTTCCATTCATGACTGTGCATCGGGCTGACCGCAATTGGAGCCGCCTAGCCTCCACCTTATCGTCTGGGGTCAGACCGTCAACCATATATTTCAAGATTGGATCCATCTAGGAAGTAGTGTGGTCTACTGTGAATATTTCTGATACCGTTTTAGAAGTGCTAGGCTCCTCTAGTACTTTGACCTTGGTGGATCTGCTTTGTCATTTTTTTCCCTGGGTATTTGAGGGATGATGATGTAGGAGGTGAATCGGTGAACCAGTGTCCAGGCCAAGGCCTCATAAGATGACATGTGGGGCTCATTCGCTTCGAAGTTACCGCTGACCTGGTTCACAACCAACTGGGAATAGCTGAAGATATAAAGGTGCTGGACACCCAATTCCTGGCGATCTGTAAACCTGCTATAAGTGCCTCGTACTCTGCTGTATTGTGGGATGCCTTAAAGGCGAACTTGAGGGCGTACTCATCGACTTGACCCTCCGGGCTGACTAACAAAACATTGGCGCCACTTGTCTTTTTATTAAAAGCGCTGTCTGCGTACAATTGGCAAATGCTGGGTGGTTGTGGGTCCGGGGCCGGTGGTTTAGGAGTTCCCGGAGGTGCATCATGAGGGGGGGATGAGTTCATAAATGAAATCCGTTGCTGCTTGGCCCTTGATAGTTGTCTGCAGCTGGTACTTGATATCGAACTCTCCCAACTCAATGGCCCACTTAATCAGTCTTCCCGATGTCTTTGGCCTCTGCAAAACCTGTCTCAATGGGTAATTAGTGAAAATAATAATCGGGTGTGCTTGGAAATAGTGTCTGAGTTTCCTGGTGGATACGAGGAGGGCCAAGGCTACCTTCTCATTGTCCAAGTACCTAGACTCTACTCCAGTGTAACCTTTCCTTGCGTAGTACACCAGGTACTCGTATTCGGAATCCTACTTGATCAAGGCGGAGCTTACGACAGCTGAAGATGCCGTGAGATATATGTAAAGTATTTCTCCGGGAATAGGCTTGTATAGTAGAGGTACCGCTTGTAAGTATGCCTTTAGGCCGAGAAAAGAAGCTTCGTGCTTGGTGGTCCAGCCTATTAACTCAATGTGTTGGGTTTTTAAGAGCTTGAAGAAAGGAGTACATTTGTCAGTGAGTCTTGAAATGAACCGTGACAGAGCGGCTACCTTACCCGTAAGGGATTGGACCTCGTTCCGGTAAGTAGGAGATACCATGTCTAATATAGCTTGCACCTTATCCGGGTTGCCTTAATTCACCTGTGGCTGATGATGTACCTAAGGAACTTTCCCACTTCAACCCTGAAAATGCACTTTTGTGCGTTAAGCCGCATACTGTTGCGTAACATGATGGCCAAGGCAATTGATAAGTTGGTTACGTGGTCCTCGACGATTAGACTTTTGACCAGCATGTCATCCACGTATACCTCTATTAGAGTACCGATGATCTCTGCGAACATGGAGTTGACGAGTCGCTGATAAGTGGCACCTGCATTTTTTAATCCGAAAGGCATGACCTGGTAACAATAGAGACCTTTGTCCGTGGTGAAGGCGGTGTGCTCCTCGCCTGCGGTGTTCATCTGAATTTGGTTGTACCCGCTGAATGCATCCATGAAGCTAAGTAATCAGTACCCAGTAGTGGAGTCGATTAATTGGTCAATTCGTGGGAGTGGGAAACTATCTTTAGGGCATGCTCGGTTGAGATTTGTGTAGTCTACACACATGCACCATGATCCAAGTGTTTTCTTTGGTACCATGACCACGTTAGCCAACCACCAGTGATACGTCACTTCCCTGACAAAATTGATAGCCATCAACTTCTTTACCTTAACCTGGATAGCCCGGTACCTATCATGTGTGAAGGCCCTGTGCTTTTGTCTTACTGGTGTCGAGAAAGAAACAATGCTAAGGTTGTGCATGGCTATGTTGGTTAGTATACCAGGCATATCCTCGTATGACCAAGCGAAAGCAGATGCATTTGAGTGGAGGAAAGAGATGAGGTTCTCCCATATAGCTGGGGTCAGCTTGGTTTCTATCTTGACAATTCTGTCCGAGAATTCGTCGGATAACACGACTTCCTAGACGTCCTCCATGGTACCGGGCCGTTCTTCGTCAGAGTCTGTATCCCTTAGGTCCTCGTACATGTCCGTGAGAAGGTTGGTGGCTGCGGGCAACATCTCTGACTTTCTCTTGGCCCGAGATACCGTTAGAGAATAAAAATGCCTTGTCGAAGCATGATCACCCCGAATAGTTGCTACTCCAACCGGGGTTGGCACTTTCATCATGAGCATGTGGCCTGTGATGAATGTCTTTAGACGCCAGAGTGCCGGCCAACCCAGGATAGCATTATAGGATGAAGCACAGTCAACCACAATGAACTCTGTTTTGATGGTTGAACAATTTGGATTTTCTCCCACCGTGATCGATAAGTAAACTAATCCGAATAGCTGAACTATATCTCCAGAAAAGCTGATGAAGGGCTCATTATCCTGCAACAACTTGGCCCGGCCCTTTGTATGCATCACGAAACTAGCTGAGGGCCCGGTATCCACGAGTACCCGGGAGATTATGCAGTGATCCATTTGAAGCGTGATCAAGAAGGGGTCATCATAAGGCATCTTCAGGTCAGCCTCTTCTTCCTGTAAGAAAGTGACGGATTGTAAAGGCCATCTTTGTTCTCGTTCCATATAGTTTCGTATGAAGCGTTTAGAATAGTAAAGACCTTATACCGGGGTGGTGGCGGTGTTCGCGGGGCTTGTTGTGTCCTTTCTTCCCAGCGAAGCTGAGGGGTCACATAACCGCTAGACCAGGACGATGACTCTTTGCTTCTCTTGCTTGAGTTATAGGGTGATCAATCCTGATCATGGGCCCACTCCCTTTTTCGTGGCTCATCCCTAACCACCGAGGTCAGGGTGCAGACCCTTAGCTCTGGTCTGATGTTATCCCCATATGTTTTGAATTCAACTTAAGTGTGCCTGATGGCCGTAGCCATCAACTCGTCGTAGCTAGCCGGGGGTGATGGTTAATCCTGTAGAGAAACTCCCCGTGCCTTAGGTCCCTCCTGAAAACCAGCTCAGCCAGTTCTTTGTTAAGGTCCCGACACTTTGCCGTAGCCACCTGCCATCGATTAACGAAAGACTTCAAAGTTTCATTCTCCCCCTATTGAATCTTTAGCAGCCCCTTTGGGCTGTGTATCCTATTAGTACGTAAGATGAGTCAAGCTACGAACTTGTCCGCGAGCTCCTTGAAATTCCCTACAGAACCGGCAGGTAGTTCGTGAGCGGAAAGCTTGTAGGTGCTAGTACGGTCCCCAACTCCCGTATAGTCAATCTTCAATGGCTTTGATATTGTTCGAATGACGCCTCTAACCTGTTGGGTGAAAGGACCCGGAAGGTCCTCGTAAGTGGTCAGGGGTCGCCAGGTGTCCCTATTCTCTGTTGCCTCTACCCTTGCCTGAAGGGCATGCAAGGAGTTGCTCATTTGTAAGAGTAACGCCGCGTTTGGATCAGTCACAGATGGGTCACTTTGAGTTGGCTGTTGTAATGGTGGTGGTGGCAAATGCCTCAGGCTTTCCGATGACCGCTTCCAGTGGACGGGTTGGAGCAAGGTCGGTGCCTCCCGTTATCGGGGCAGCATTTACATCTGTTGCTACCTAGGATGCTCTAGCTAGGGCTTGGGTGAGGGCCTCATTATGATGGTGCCTTCTGTCTAGTGCTCGGGCCAGTGCAGTGTTTTCATCATAAAACTCATGTAGTCTCTGTTGCGAAAGGAGGTTTGTTTCCCTATCGATTCTTTGTTGTTCCCAATTGATCCTAGCTTGCTCCAGGAAGGCTGTGATCTCTGCTCTCATAGACTCTAGCTCTGATACCGGGGCTACTTGGTCCTGGATGACTGGTAGATCTGTGTTCTGCTGGTCCAAGGATCCGAGACCATGCGCCTCTCCTCCGACACTTGGTGTCCCTGCTGATGAAGTACTCGGAAAGAATACTAATGCCCAGGCGACAATTCTGCCCCTTCCTGCAATATCTTTTGGCTCAGTCATGGTTCATTTCCCCTATCTAGAGCGCCAATGTTTCTGGTGGCTTTCTCCAGGTACCTCACGCAGAATGCTATACCGCCTGGGGTACCAATCCAACTCCTAAATCCTGAACCAAGAACACAGCGTTAGAGGGGTAAACCGTACCAGACGGTTTTCGCCTCTCTGATACCTGAGTGAGGAACTGATATAAGTGGATCAAGTAAATAGTGGATAAAGGAGTTCTTACCCATTAAAGGTGGTTGTGTTGATGCCTTTATACTCGAGCTTGGGGAAGGAGTTCCCTGTCTTCTAAATGTGGGACGCAGATTGTCCCTTTTATCTATCTTCTGTCATGTAATTAGATGGGCCGTACTGGACAGGTCACGGGCTTCGGATGTCTGGTGTGACATCCTCAATGGGCTCCATAATGGTGGGTTGTGAACCCGGCCCATGACACGGTATCAGGGTATCTCTACGGGCCCCAGTTGATAATGCCAAACCTGGTGTGTTTGCTAGTATGTACATTATGTTTTTAAAATGTTTCTTTTTCGGAGAAAGGAGTCGTGATTCAAGTGTTGTTATTCATTGATTCCACCTATAATGTTACATGACGTGGATTTGTGTTGATTGTGGTTTTGTGTAATCGAATGCTAAGTTGAGATTTTATAGCATGTGGATATTTAGTCACGAGTTAGCTTACTTAGCTTGCTGCTGAAAGATGTGAAATTGATGATGAGTACAATATTGCTTATTGGATTTTCTGTTAGGATGAGATATCTTAAGCATGTAGTTGTTATGATTGTTTGAGTTTACTCGCACAAGATTTGAAAGCTACCAGGTTTTTTTGTTGCTACCCGGTGCATTATTTGATGGTATAGGGGTTTATTCTGCATATTAGGGTAATCGTGGTTGATGTTGAGGGGTCCATTCGAATTTATTAGTTTGTTTCACACTTGTTAGACTTCCGCTGTGTAGTGAGCATTGTATGTTTATTTACTTATTAAATTGTTATTTCAACTTAATTTGTGAACTTTGTGTAATGTAATATGTGAATTTAAATAATGAGTTTTCATTGACATTGTGGATTCAGAACATCATTGTGTGCTTGCTTTAAAGAAGAAAAAAAAATTCTGGTATTTTTGTTGATATATGGACTTTTACACCCGGTGTATTGTAATTGTTTAACTTGTTTATTAGTTTTGTTTCATAATCCAAGCGTGACAACAACGTACCTTGAAGTTAAACTCTTGCACAAAACCATAACCTAAAAACAGATTTTCCAACAAGAAGTTATCTTCATCAAACATATATTTTCATACCTCCGTAAATTGCTAATGTGGCAAGAATTTGATTTCCTTTAAAAAAAATAATTCAAGGTAATTTTTATTCTTTTCAATTTAAAATCCACATAATGCGACTAAAAAACATACACATTTCTACAATTATCCTTGAGTTGAAATATTAGAGAATTAAACTAAACATTATTAAACCTAATTGGACCAAATTTGCAACTTAATATGCTTACAAAGTACATGTTTTGGATATTTTTATTTTTGTATTACAGAATTAATTGTTGACCTCAAGATCTTGACTTACAGAGAAAACTAGTAGAAACTTATTTCATTAGATCTAATATCTTGGACAATTACATTTATTAGTTGACCATGATTTTATTGATCCACATCGATTTCTTTAATACTTTCTACGAGCCACATTTCATGAGTCAATAATACTGGGCGGGCTGAATCGAGTTATCGGAACACAAACAAGATCATTGGCTCTTGGAGTTGTTAGTCCAGGCCCTTCATCCATATCAAGAAGATTAGTATTGTTCATCTTACGATCTGTTCCAGCAACCTTCCAATCAAAGCACTGAATCATAGCTGCTAGTAATCCAGGTAGCATTTTCATGGTTAAGTTTATGCCAGCACATATCCTCCTTCCAGACCCAAATGGAATAAGTTCAAAATGTTGTCCTCTTACATCTAGTTTGCTCATTCCGTCCCTCCCATCAACGGGTAAAAATCTTTCAGGCCAAAAATTTAATGGGTTTTCCCAGTATTTAGGGTCCCGTCCAATTGCCCAATTGTTGACAAATATCAATGTGTTCTCAGGGATGACATATTTGCCAATCTGACATTGTTCTGTACATCTTTTCCTGAGCAAAGACAGTGGTGGGTGGAGCCTATATGTTTCTTTTATGATGGCTTGGATGTATGGAAGATTTGGACCATCCGATTCTCCAACTAACCGTTCACTTTTAACAACCTGATCGATTTCTTCTCTTGCTTTCTTGAGCACCTGTGGGTTATTAATTAGCTCTGCTAGTGCCCATTCCATTGAAATGGCAATTGGATCTATACCTGCTGCGGATAAATCCTTAAGAAAAAGCAAAATGTAATGTTAGTTCTCTCTCTCTCTCTCTCTCTCTCTCTCTCACACACACACACACTACTTTATTGGAATCAAATAAAACCAGCTTACAAAAATAATATAAATAAGAAAAATCTATTTAACTAAAGAACTACTGAAATCCTAGATACGCAATTGTGGTTCAAATAAAAGTTTTTAGGTAAACACTTTAGATGACATACATCATCAAAGTAGGCAAATAAAACAAAAAAAGCAATATTTTTTCCTCGCCCTTATAGCTACTGGTAGGAATTTTAGAACCACACCAGGGAATACCAAACATAGCAGACCCATGCCTGCTTTCTTGGGGAGCTTATCCTACTAGTTCTTACTCCCTAGAGGATGCTTAACATTACACTTCACCTAGACTGAAGCACCGGTTTCATCAGGTGACACAGCTTCATCTAAACCCAATGATCCAGTCTCCATCATAGGGCATTTAATAGACAAAGTGAATTTGATCTTCTGAGGAGGAGGGCTCAACTCCAACCCTAGATCTCTTACCCAAAGTAGGAATAGCAAGAGGCGTTTGGCTACGACCAAGTTTGGGCTAGCAAACAGTCTCTTTTTGCTGGTGATGATGCACAAGCGTGCCAACACTGTGGGGTGTGATCGTTGAGGAGTCCCTTACCTGACTTCTTCTTCAAACAATGTGGACGAGGAGAGCACCAACCTCATCACAAGATTCTTTTATATGCCTTAACAGAATAAGGACTTTTTTTATGATCTCTTGTGTCACCAAATCGATACTTAGTTTTGTAGACTAAGCAAAGCAATCACCAGGAAGTAGGAGAAAGCACAGGTTTTGCTAAAGCGTGACTTTAGGTTCGCTGGTTTGCTGGGGAGTAACCCTACCATCGCTGGTTTCAACTAGGTTGAAGTTTTGTTCTAGAGAGACTTTGGGTAATCTATATGATTAATTGATTGAGCGTTTGTGTGTTTGTATTTCATCTTAACTTCTATATATAGGCTACTTACTACAGGTTCACTTCCTAATAGGAATGAAATACCTTCAAAGGATATACTATATTTTAGGCCACCGTTATTGGCCTTGAATACAATCAAAACACTTATTAGTTTTAATAAGATATCGTAGGCAATAAATAATAATTATTCACCTCTATGATGTAGCTATATTTTAGCTAGGCAGTATAATTGCCTCTTCGACATAGTCATCCTTTAGACAACGTAATTGCCCTAGTAACTGACTCTTGGAGATATATAGATATATCTATCTTTAGTAGCTTTCCTTAATTAGTCCACCGTGAGGTGTGAGCAATCATATATAACAAGATTATAATATATTCCTTGTTAATTGCAATTAAGGATGATTGATTCCTGCCCAAACTGTTCCACGTCCATCCACCATAATAGCAATATGTGAGTAGCATGCCAGTAGACCACGTCATCTGCGCCATAGGTGCAATCCTCCCATATTGTACAAACTTGATAATCAAGCAAACCATCATTAATTATCAAGGATTTGATAATTACTAGTAAATCAATAAAATCACGATTTGTCTTAAGATTGCTTGATCTCCAAGTAAGCTTTATTTAGCCTCTAAATAATATATTTTGAACTTGTCTAAACTATGTAGCTTGGACCACGGATATTGACCCTTTTTGTTCGTGTCACACATTGTCAGCAAAAATGCTAATTTGGGTTCAAACAAGAGGCTCTTCCTTTGAGACCCACTCCAATCCAGCGAATGGGCCATTGACTTTTAAGTGGAAATAAATAATAACCGAAAAGTAGCATGTTACGATGAATCATAGCCAAATCTTAAATAGTTATCTCAAAACATGCACTTTATTACATTACAAGAAAAAAAAAATATATATATATAATTATAAAGAATGCAAAGCCATTGAATTTGCTAATTACACAAAATTATAAGAGTATCTTTAGCAATACTAGCCATTTTTGAGTGAAATTTTAGTTAAAGTAACTAAAAAGTTATTTTGGCTAGCCACTTTAGAAATATGTCTCTATCAGTGCTCTCTATTTTAGCTAATTTTGAATTTATAATTTTTTTTAAGGAATATTAAATAGTTTAAATATATTTATATATTACATAAAGTACCTCAAAAAGAATGTTTTAAATTATAGAGTGCATCATCTCCGTCTCTATTTTTAAGAGCGTGATAGCTAAAAGTTATAATAGAGAGCCACTTAGGAGTCTAGTGCAGCTGCTAAAATAGATAAAAAGCTAAACATGCTCTTTAAAATAGCTAAGGAGCCAAAATAGAGAGTCTGCTAAAAATACTCTAACTAAATAGCACAAAACTTGCACGACCAATATTGTGAATTTTCGTAGCAGTTCTCTCATTGGTAAAATGAGTCATTTGCGCGTTAAGAGCATTTTGACCATTTTGTGCGCAAACAATCTCAATTCGATAGGAAAATTTTACGAATCTAGCACACGAAAGTCTAAGCATCTCAAAAACGATTTTTTCTGATATTCTTTATGTGAAAGTTTAATAATACTATATCATAAATCTGTGGAGATAAATATACCGAATTTTCATTAATCCGTCAAATTTGGATTTAGTTATTACAATTTACCAAAGGAACCAATCGGATTGAATTGAATTTTCTTTTCTGTTTAATTTTTTAACAAATCCAAATGGATCAGTATCTAAATCCGTCCACTAAGTGCGTCTAAATTAGGGTTGGCAATAGGCTAATACCGCCTCTTACGATTTAAAGTTTTAAATTTCGAAAGGGTGAGGCTATTTCCACCCTACTAATTGCGTTGTTCACCATACAATTAAATTTTACACCAAAAACTTCCAATTTCACCTTCAAATAATTTAGAGAAAAAAAAAAGATATCACCATGTGAATCTGGAAAAGAAAAAAGAAAAAAAAAATTAGAACACCATCCTGCTGCAACACCATGCCTTTTAGTTTCTTTTTACTCTTTCATTTTTTTCCTCTATAATATCTTCTCCTTTTATTAGCTACTGTGATGTATAATCAAATACGAGTCACATGAAGTTAAACAAAAAAAATACTAACCAATAATTTTTTCACTTATTGCTATAGCTTGAAAATTTTGTCTAACTAAATTGTTTGGTAGGCTAGCAATGAGAACCTGTGTTTTTAATTATTATTATTTTTTCGGTATAGAAAACTGAGATGATAATTGGGATGCATGTTGGATAAAGTTTTATTTATTGATATTTTCGTTGTTTTTCCGTTAATAATTGTAGTTAAAGACAATTTTGAAATTTTTAAGAAAAAATTTAACTATAGGGTGAACTAAGTGTTTAATAGGGTGGAAATAGCTGCACCCATTTCGAAAACCTTCCCAACATGCATGCATATATGATTAGAAAACAATAGAAGGGATAAAAACAAATCGTACCGCAATTAGTGCCTTAATGTGAACTCTTGAAAATCCAAGCTCCGCAGTCTCACGGCTCTCGTCGTCCAACAAATCAAGTAAAATGTCAAGAAAATCCTTGACCTCCTCCTCTTCAACATTACCTTCTCCATTGGTTTTCTTTCGTTCCTTCCTCAGTTCCTCTCGTTCTGTGATGACCTTGCCTAACCAATTATCAACCCTCCTATGCATGTTCTCGATTTTATTCCCAAATCCTTGCAAATCCAACTTCTTCCAAACCCAATTAAAATCACACAAATTCAACTCCCCTAACATCTCTACGGCTTCCCGCACCAACAACCTCACCTCCTCTGCCCCGAAAGAATCACTGGCATGTTTCCCCAGCATCATCTTCCCCATCACATTGTGGCCCAGCCTCCGTAGCTCCTCACTGAGATTCACATCTTCGTAATTCTCCGCTTTCTTGGCCAACAACCTCAGGAGCCCAAGGCACTCTTGGTTTCGAATAGAAAGAAACTTGTCTACGCTACGACTGCTTAGGAGCTCGTTCATGATCAGCTTCCTCATAAACTTCCAGTACGGTCCATAGGGTGCAAAAGAAAACGAAGCGTTGTATGTGATACGATTGAGTGCAATTGACTGAGGCCGGTTTATGAAGGCGTGCTCGTTTGTTTTGAGGAACTCTTTTGCAAGCTCCGCTGAGGTTACAACGATGCATGGGACAGAGCCGAGGCGAAGGGAGAATAAGGGACCAAACCGTAATGCGAGGTTGTGGAGGGAGCGGTGGGTGACAGGGCTGAGGAGGTGCAAGTGGCCGATGATGGGCAAGGCTAAGGGGCTTGGAGGAAGGTGATCATGGTACAACATTCTCGAGATTATGGAGATGGCCAAAACAAGGAAGAGAATGAGGAGGACTAGCTCAAGTGCCATGGCTTACCTATTTCGTGGTGCTGGTTGTAATAAGCATCCAATCAACAGCCTAACATGGTTAAATAGTTCTTGTTTCCATAATCAGCTACCTAAAAATTCAAAGATGTTTGGTATTGAATTGACGGGTCATAAAATAAAGAGTGTTGTAATAGCCACCCTAGAAATTTCTTTTCAAACCCTACATTTAATATTTTTGTTATAAACTATCACGTTTACCCTCTGTTTACATTTAGAAAGCAAAAAAGCCAAACAACAAATAAATAGAAAATTTTCTGGAAAGCAAAGGAAACTGGAAACGCTATGTCATTTGGATGACCTCCTCCTTCTTCTGTCTTTTCCTTATTGGATTTGTCTCTTTCTTCCTTGTCTCACATTATCTGCCTCCTCTTCCAAGTTGAAAAGATATATACGTTGAGTCCATGTGCGTTGCTGAAAGCTTAACGGATGAGGTACCGATTAATGCATCACACCAAAAAAAAATGTTGTGATTGGTATTCGACAAAAAATTGCTATACTAGACATGGATATGTCAACACTCAAAAGGTAATCCGACCAATTATATCTGAAGGTCATCGATGGCTTCCTCTAGTTGTACGTGTTCTCTTAGTTATTTTAGTCGATGTAGAGACATAACAGAGGCTGGATAAAGAAGGGAGAAAGATAAGATATAGGTGAGGCCTATCGGAAAATTGACGAGAATGGCGGTGCATATATATTTGGAAGGTGGTTGACCGAGTGGAAGAATTCGTTTTCAATTGTTTCTTGGTTTTTCATTTTTATTATGATTTTCTTGTTAATTGTAATAAGGGGCAAAGTTGGTTGTTTAGGACATAAAAATAGAATGTGGGGTGTGATAAGAAATTGATAGAGTGATAATAGCCGCACCTTAATTATAATTGTCTAATAAAGGTGAGTGCGCAGCAGAAAATCAATGTTGAATCAATGTTAATAATTATAATTAACTTATTAGATTAAACTATAATTGACTAATATAGGTGGGCAGCCGTATATTGAGCAACGACCGTCGATTCTCCATTTAAGAGCAACTCCAACAGGTTCTTTATAATTTCTGTATTATAAGGAAGCAAAAGTCAATGCTTTAGTCTATTTTTTTTTCTCTCTAAACTTTAACAGATTCTTTACTTTACATCAATCCCTAAAATCTCTATAATTCTCCCTTAAAATTTTAGAGATTTCTGTAAATTTAGGGAATTTTGTTTCTCATTCCTCACTTTCCCTAAAATGAGGATATTTATAGGGAATCTGTTGGAGCAAAAGAGGTTTAGTTTTCTCTAAAATAAAGAAAATCAAAATATAGGGAAGTTGTTAGAGTTTCTCTAACTCTTCGTTCAGTGTTCTCCTTCTCTTTGTCTCTTTCTTCTTCTTTCCCACATATTCTTTTTTGAAAATTTATCTTGCATCATTAATAAGCTTCAGATTTGTTTGTTCTGTTTTTAATTTTTTTTTTTCAATGGTCTTGACCCACAACCTACTTTTTATAAAAAATAAAAATAATAATAAAAAAACACTCTTACTCACCCCACTAAAAGATTAAAATTTCCATTCACACCTTTCTTAAGATAAATAAATAAATAGAAATCTACTCACACCATTTAAGGGCAAAATATCACTTTCGGCTCATAAAACTTATAAAATTACACAAGAGGGTTGGCGTTTGAAATGGCACTTGCCAAACCAATAATAATAAAGAAAATGTCTCTCTACCCTAATTTGAGCTATTAAGCCTCACTTACCCCAGCAAATTATAAGCTTCACCCCTTACCCTTAACATTACTTATTTTGTTCCCTGATACCCAATTCAGATTGCTTTTTGTTTTTTTGCTTATTTGTAGGACCATTTTACCCTATTTCTCTTTGACACAGAGAGAGACAGAGAGAGAAGTCACCTGAGACTTCCCCAAAGGTCACAAGATGTCGACCACTTGAGTCTCTCGATATACCCCGCTCGCATCGAAGGAATTAATCCGAAATCAAGGAATTGAACCCGGATAAAGCCTCTTACCTGTTGCCGGTTGTCGGATTTCACCGGAAACCTCTCTGGAAGTCGCCGGATATCCCCAAAGAGATCGTTGAGCCCTCATAGGTCATCAGATACTATTATTGCCCCTCACCTCCTCTCTCCCTTTGTCATAGTGAGAGAGAGAGATAGAGAGAGGTATCACTGGAGACTTCGCCAAAGGTCACCGGATGTCGGGCACTGGTCGTCGGATTTCACCGGAAACCTCTCTGGAGGAAGCCAGATCTCCCCAAAAAGATCGTCGGAGATCTCATAAGCCATCATATACTATTATTGCCCCCACCCCCTCTCTCCCTTTGTCACAGCGAGAGAGAGAGAGAGAGAAGTCACCAGAGTCTTTGCTAGAGGTCACCGGATGTCGGGCACTGGTTGTCATATTTTGCCGAAACCCTCTCCGGAGTTTGCCAGATGATCCGAAAGAGATCGTCGGAGATTTCATAGGTCATCAAATACTATTATTGTTCCCCCCCGGTCTTAAATAATAGTTTTAATTAGGGGGCAATAAAAGTTTATTGGGAGCAATAAATATTTATTGAGTGGGAAGGGAGACTAATCACCCTAAATTAGACAAACAAAAGTTTGATTGAGGAATAAAATCAGGAGATTAATCAATTCAAAACCTTTTATTGTGGGTTAGTAAAAATTTATTTGGGCCAGGTGTGGGGGGGGGGGGGGGGGGGGGGGGGGGGGGTGTGTGTGAAGGGGAAATAATAAAATTGGGTTTTAGGGGTTTTCTATTTATGGGAGAATAAGACGTTTGGAGAAGAGGAAAAAATAAAAGTTAGGCGACAGAGAGACAATATGATGAACACAAGCTATAGGGATTTTCTGTTTATAGGAGTTCATTGCTGAGGTAGTAGAAGAGTAGAGGGTAGAGTGCTCAGAATTTTAGGGATATGTACGAGTGATCAAATTTTAGGCAGTGGGAAGTGGTTTAATAGCGGTAAAAATTAAAATTCTTTTTTTTTTAATACAAACCCCAAGCCCTAATCCCTAAATCATAAACCCCTAACTTTTAATATATGATTTTTTACAAACGTCAAGATAGCTCCAAGAAAGTCGGAGCAGAAAACCTTAGAGCAAAATCCATCTACTTTCAATGCCCCGTCCGAATGTCGACGGGCAACCTGGTGTGAGTCTATCGGCGCGGGACAGTGGTTTTGGAGCAGGATCGATCAAGAGCTTGGGAACACCTACTGAGAGAGTTTGACAGGCGGTTGTGCAATTCTGATCTGCTCATGGGTGGAGGATGAGAGCAAGGGTGGAGCAACGGAGGAGATTTGGTATATGCTCGGATAAGTATTTACTTTCTGATATGTCACCATGTTTGTAAACCGAATATAGTAACCAGAAGTCACTCTTCTCTAATTAATACATTTTAGAATACATATTCTTAGTTGAGGAACCTGTTATTATTTCATGTGATTCTCTTGATGTTTATTGTAATTTGACGCTTAGGCACTAGGGTTTCATTAATGACTAAGACTTAAGAGCATCCGTTCTACCCCTTCCTCAAACATAAAAAAAATGCTTTTATTTTATATTGTTAAAAAACAATTATTGTTACATGTGTTTGTGTTCAAAATAATTCGACAATTATCAAAGATTTGCGGTACTTTTAGAAAGGCAAGACCCTTTAATGCTCAAATCCTTTGTGCGAGGGATAAAGTTCATGCTCAAAAAACATCTTAATGATCCTAAGTAGCCTTAGACATTATCATTAAGTAATCTCACTGCAAATGATGAAATTTAGGCCTTTGATTTATTCCCAGGGGCTGGTTTGATGTTCAAAGGTAGGAAGGCCATGCCACTCCACCCACGAAGTTTCGTAACACTTCTAGTACCTCAACACGTTAAATTCAACAACAAAAAATTTCTGTATTTTCGACGATAAGTATTGCATATATTTTCTGACGAGAAAAAAGGTCTTGTCGGAAAATGACCTTATTTTTTGACGACATCAAGTGTGGTCAGAAAAGTAATTAACGGGAAGTCTTCCTCCCAAATAATAATTATTTCCAACCAAAATCTATACGTGTTCCGAGAGATTGGTGGCCGCTGGAAATAATGGCTACCATAAAAATGTATTATCTACGAACAATTTTTTTTTTGTCGGGAAAAATGCTATTTTTGACCAAAAGTACTTGCCTTTAGAAAAATGTGGACGGAAAAGACCATTATTGTTGTAGTGTTTCTTCACTCTCTATGGATGACCTCCACCTTACCTTGGAAAGCATCAATTGTCTTTACTGGGGCTACTATAGATGTTGCTGCCAAGTTTCGAATTCCAAGGCTGTATTTCCATGGAACCAGTTTCTTCTCATCTGATTAACAACCTTTCGTCATTCCTAATCTGCCTGATGTGATCAAGATGTATAGAAGCCAATTACCAATTTTTCCCAATCAAGATGGTGAGTCAAAATTCATGAAGATGGTCAAAGTATCTTATGAGAGCGAAGAAAGGAGCCACTGTGAAAAGGTATTTCGGCGGTGGCCGAAACCACTCCAAATACCAATTCTTCCAAATTTTAACCAAATTTGAAAACTAGTCAATGCAAGACGTAGAGCACAATGAGACGATTGTTTCTAATAAACTCTTGTTAAGGGCTGGTTCTGAAAACCCCCGAACCCACTCCCACCCATCAACCTCCTCTCCCTCGCCGACTCATTCTTCCTCAAAACCCCGACCCCCCAATTCACCTCCCTCAACCTCTCTGACCTTTTCAAATCCCCCAAAAAAAAAGCTGGCCTGCATTCTTGTTGAGGATCGTGAACAAGAATTCTTGATGCCCACAGACCTTCTTCTTTCTCTGTATCACAAATCAAATAAACTCATTGATACGGGTGTATCCTCTAACTTAGAGGAAGGAAGGCGGACAACCTTCTTCTTATTTGCATGATTACGTTAGGAAATAATCATCCTAGTTTAATTATGATTCTTTTCTTTAAAGATGTTCTGTTCAAATATTTAACTCCCTTATCTTTTATTATTACTTTCCAGATTAGGCTAGGTTTTCATCGGTATTTATGTTGCTGCTTGTAAGACTTTGGATTATTGAGTTATATGATATAAGAAAACGTGGCTTTGGCTGCAAATACATGTGAGTTCTAATCATCTTGTTTCTGGTGTCAAGTGGCAGCGTTAGAGACCTGTGTCTTAGTTAACTTCCCATTAATCTGGTATCAACACACTCCTAATGAAAGAAAGGTGAAGATGGTGGCGATCAAACTGACACACAAGGCCTCTGCTTGGGAAGTCCTTGCGATTTCACCGTGAACTTCTAGGGAAGCTGAAGATCAAGAATTGGGAAAATGTTAAACAGCGACAAGCATGGCCTGTGGCCCACCATTGTACCGATATTGTCCCAACTTAACCACCCGATAGGTGTTGGGTTTTAATCACAAAAGGCCTCGGTACAATTGGGTGAGATTCACCCACTTATAAGGTATATTTTATTTGTCACTTTTCCAGTGTGAGATCTTTCCTATCCAACATGCCTCCTCACGTGCAACCTAACTCTAGGTCTGCACGTGAAATTAATTAATCAAATTCCCACAATGGATAACTCTAGGTCTGCACGTGAAATTAATTAATCTAATTCCCACATTGGAAATTGGGACACAAGTCTCATATCAGAGACTTGGTCAATACAGGGAACCCCAATTTGGGCTCATGATACGTGCCTATGCTGAGACGCAATTAGAGAAGGACATACTCTGATACCATGTTAAACAGCAACAAGCGTGGCCCGTGGCCCACCATTGTACCGATACTGTCCAAACTTAACCACCCGATAGGTATTGGGTTTTAATTACAAAATGCCTCGGTATAATTGGATGAGATCCACCCACTTATAAGGTATATTTTATTTGTCATTTTTCCAACGTGGAATCTTTCTCTTCAACAGAAATCATGAAGAAAGAGTTGGGGAAAAGATTTTTACCAGAAAACTATACTCAAAACAACTCTTGTGTATAGCCTTAATGAAGCAAAACACTTGAAGCACCTACGAGAAATTTTTGAAGTATTGAGAGTGCAGAAGCTATATGCCAATTTGAAGAAGTGTGAATTTTTAACTGAAAGCTTAGTTTTCTTGGGATATGTTATTTCTCCTGAAGGGATCAAAGTGGATTCAAACAAAATTGCAGCAATTTTAGAGTGGCCAACACCAAAATCCATCCATGATTTTAGAAGCTTTCATGGTCTAGCTTCTTTTTATCAGCGGTTTATTCGCAATTTTAGCTCCATTATTGCTCCAATGACTGATTGTCTGCGCCCTAATGTATTCAAATGGACTGAGGAGGCTGATAAGAGCTTCCATGCAATAAAAGAAGCTATGACCAAAGCCCCTGTCTTGGCTTTACCTAATTATGATAAGGTTTCTGAGGTTGATTGTGATGTGTCCAATAATGGTATTGGAGCTGTCTTGAGCCAAGAAGGAAAGCCCATAGCTTTTTCCAGTGAGAAATTAAATGACACCAAGCAAAGGTATTCCACATATGATGTTGAATTTTATGCCATTGTTCAATCTCTTCGGTTTTGGAGGCAATATCTTATCTTCAAAGAATTTTTTCTCTACTCTGATCATGAAGTCCTCAAGTTCCACAATGGACAACAGAAACTTAATAGGCGCCATGCCCGATGGGTAGAAGAGCTACAAGAATACAACTTTGTGATCAAGCATAAAGCTGGGGTGCAAAATAGGGTGGTTGATGCCTTGAGTAGGCGTGGAGCACTTCTATATATGATAGAGGTACGAGTTGACTGATTCGATTACTTAAAGACATTATATCAAGAAGATGTAGATTTTTGCGAGACATGGAATGAGTGCAAGGAGAAGAAATCTCTTAAAGATTTCCATATTCAAGATGGTTTCTTATTCAAGGGTAGCAGGTTATGTGTCTCTAACTGTTCACTACGACTCTGGATCATCGAAGAAGTGCATGGAGGTGGTCTAAGTGGACATTTTGGGAAGACTAAAACTATGTCATTAACTGAGAAGAAATTCTTTTGGCCCAGGTTGCAAAGAGATGTATTGAGGTACGTACAAGGTTGTCGTATATATATGCACCTAGCTAAAAGTAGAAGTCAAAACACAGGGTTGTACATGCCCCTTCCAGAGCCAAAAGCTCCCTGGGAAGAAGTTAGCATGGATTTTGTGGTAGGACTACCAAGGACAAAACAGGGGTTTGATTCTATTATTGTAGTGGTGGATAGATTTTCCAAAATGGCACATTTTATGCCTTGCAAATAGACAATGGATGCTAGTAATATTGCCAATATCTACTTTCGTGACATTGTAAGGCTGCATGGAGTTCCTCATACAATCACATCTGATCGAGATAGCAAGTTTGTGGGACACTTTTGGTGAACCTTGTGGAGAAAGTTGGGTACCAAGCTTCAGTTTAGTACTGCTCATCATCCTCAAACCGACGGGCAGACGGAAGTGGTGAATCGAAGCTTGGGAAACTTAGGTGACCTGGTTTGGATCAACTTGAGCAAGAAGAGGTTTCCACATGGGAAGTGTGGGAAACCACATGACAGAGGAGGGGGGGACCTTACAAGGTTCTCAAACGAGCTAGTAACAATGCTTATGTTCTCGAACTCCCTGATTATATTGGAGTGTCTCCCACTTTTAATGTTGTTGATTTGCAAGTCTATCATGGTGAGAATGAACCCACTGCTGTGGACTCGAGGGCGAGTCCTGTCCAACCCGGGGTGCCTGATATGGGTGTATCCTCCAACTTAGAGGAAGGAAGGCCCAAGAGGACAACTCAAGGACTCCTGCTTATTTGCATGATTACGTTAGGAAATAATCACCCTAATTAACTTATGATTCTTTTCTTTAAAGACATTCTGTATCAAACATTTAACATTTAAGTCCCATATCTTTTATTATTACACCAGACTAGGCTAGGTTTTCATCGCTATTTATGTTGATGCTTATAAGACTCTGGATTATTGAGTTATATGATATAAGAAAACGCGGCTTTGGCTGCAAATACATGTGAGTTCTTTAATCATCTTGTTTCTAGCGTCAAGTGGCAGCGTTAGAGACCTGTCTGAGTTAATTTCCCATTACTCATGCATAAGTACATAACAAATCGATGAGATAGACTATATGACATTGATGTTATCAGATAGTTTTCAAACTCACAATCTCAGATGGTGTGCGAACAGACAAGCCTCTTGGGCTAGACATAATAACCTCACTGCAGCTTAGCTCGAGCCTTCTCAACCGCCTCGAAGCATAAAACCAAGATGGGTGGTGGTGCAATTTTAATAAACAGGCTTTGAATTTGTTCAAACAAGTCTCGATGGGAGAAACTAGCTTGGTGGCAATGGTTTTGTCTTATGATACTAATCAACAGATTATAGATAATTGAAGGAAACCAGAACTATCCACAAGCATTGACGCGGTGGTGAAGGCACGTAAATGTTGTGGTGGCATTCCATGTTCGAGACACGTGCTAGTTGCTTTGGCTGGGCTTTTTTTTTTCCTTTTTCGGATAGAGACTGGGTCTGTTCTTGCTTTGGTTGCTTTTCCTTTTTCTTTTTTTTTTTGTTACAAATATAATGAATAGGCTTACATTTAGGTCACAATAGGATTTCTTTTGTTCTTCCTCACCAATATCCGTTCAACGTGTGTGATGATAGAAACTTTATATCACATGATCTTAATCATGGTTTTAATTCTTATTAAATATTTATAAATGCTTTAATGAGTAGGTAGTGAAATCGGAAAAAAAAAAATAGATAAGAAAAATAATAAAGAATGCAATATGATATTATTGAATTAGAAAGTCTAAAGAAAATAAGCATAATGTTTTAGAGAAACGGAATTGAGAAAGAATTACTGTGTGTTCTCATTGATAATAGGAGCCTATTTATATAGAGGATTACAATGCATAGAATATGAACATACAAGGAAAGTAATTCTACATTGAATAGGATTCTAAATCCTTCTATAACCCTATTATCACTAGGTCAAGTAACTTAGAGTTTGGCCAAACACAAAATAGAGATTTCCTTAAACACTCCCCCTTGTGTTGCCCAAACGCGGTGCTTCTCTCGTTGCCTCATTAAAAACCTTACCGAGTAACAAAAATCCAGTGGGACAAAAATAACCTCGGTCGAAGGGGAGAAAGAGCACAACACACCCTTCACGTTTCAAGACCATACATGTAGACATCTCCCTCTGATATCTGCATCTCCCCCTGATGACTACAATCATTGGAGTTCGGATAACTTCCGCAAACGATGCTACCAACGTGTTTCTCAAAAGTGGAATTTAGGCAACGACTTAGTGAGCAAGGCTGCCGCACTGTCTTCAGATTGAACCTAGTTCACTTTGATCTTGAGGAGAGTCTGTTGTTGCTGATTATGCTTGGTGTTGTCGCTTTTGATGTAGTCTTGCCTCATTTGTTCAAAACAAGTAGCATTATCCTAAACGCTTGTAGGCTCATATGTGGTAGACTTCAAACCACAACTGTTCGAACATGTGTAATTATGGATCCAATCCATATACATTCACGAACCACTTCGTGAAGAGCGATAATCTCTGCATTGTTCGAAGATATAGTGACTAGGGTCTGTTCTGTAGACCTCCAAGATATCACGGTCTTTACCTATGGTGAACACTTAACCAGTTTAGGAATGACCTTTGTGTGGGTCAGAGAGATACCCAATATCAGCAAAACCTTCCAAAACACATTTTGTTTTGGGGTGGGGATAGGAAATGCAGGCCAACGTTGGAGGTGTTTCTGGTGTGTGATGGGTCCGAATCCATCATTTCTCTGTAGGGATAGAACAAGCCCATATCGATCGTATATCTCAAGTATCGAAAGATATCTTTTACACCAATCTAATGGCGTCGCGTTGGTGCAGAGCTATACCTAGCTAACAAGTTCACAACATATGAGATGTCCCGTCTTATGCATTGAGCTAAGTAAAATAATGCGCGTATTGCACTTAAGTGAGGCACTTTTGCCTCTAGCACATCTTCGCCATCATCCTTTGGACGAAGAGGATCCTTTCAGGATCAAGACTACAGACGATTATGGGGGTGCTTGAAGGCTTGACCTTGTCAAAATGCCTAAGCATCCATCGACACGATGCTGAAGTTCTAAACCGAGACATAATCGTGTTCTCCCAAAATCTTTCATCTCAAACTCGGATTTCAAGTGTTCAGCGGTTTCCCTTAACTCTTTAAGAGCTTCCAATGAAGGTCATGTCCAACATAAACAGCGATAGAATCCGAAACTTGTTATGGAAATGCGCGGGTATATCCCTTCCCAATCAAGTAGTCACTTTAGTGAGCGTTTCAACCTTATTGTAAACGCGCTCCATGGTCTAGAGCCACTTGACTTGGGTAGATGAAGTTCACCATAAACTTTCATGTATATTCTGTATCTAGATCCCCATATAGATACGTAGTGACCACATTTCATGATCAGTTATTTGGAAACTACCAAACTGACAGGGTAGTGGAGTGCAATGACATCCATTACGAGAGAATATGTCTCATCGTAGTCAATTCCAGGGTGTTTTTGTGAGAAGCCTTACGCCATAAGGCGAGATTACCATCTCTTTTTCTCAACACGCTTTCTAACAAGACCCATTAGTCAATAGATTTTATGTTAGGAGGTATTGGCATCACTGGCTCAAAAACCTTCCTCTTCGTTAGAGAATCCATCTTAAACTGGATCGCATCTTTCCATTTAGGCCAAATTTCTTTACGTTGGTATTCATTCATCAACGGAGCGTGGTTCAATATCAACAGACTCAACAAACTCATGCGCAACGAAATGTGTGACTACATCATCAATTATGATGGAGTTTCTATCCCACGTCTCATGTACACTAGTGTAATTTTCATAGAGCTCTATATTCTCAAGAGTAGGTTCTGACGTTGAGGCGTCCCCCAACGATAAACATAATCCGAAAGATACTCATGAGACGGAATTTGAGTGTCGATGATCCAAGGATTGGGTTATGCCAAAGTATCCTTCGAACCCACGGGCCTCCCATGCATCCTAGCTGGGGCCATGGCCTGTAACGCCAGAGTGCCACTCTCTTTGGCGCTAGCACCATGCCTACCTCTGTGTAGGATGGCGTTACGTCCTCTTGTAGGGACGTACTTCCTTGCAGGCATATTTTCAGCAGATGTGTGATCTCGTCACGTTTAGTAGGGATCGAGATGAGACATAGTGGGGACAGATCACGACAATTCCTGTCGTTCCTGTTGAACATCTATGTTCTTATCTCCCCCTAATGACGGGAAGACTGTCTCAGCAGAGTGATAACCCGCAAATCTAGCTGTAAGGAGATAGCCTAGGCGGACGATGGTTGGAGTCTCAAATCCAATTTTCTCATTCGTCTGTAAGGACCTATTATAGTGTGCTGTGGCGGCGCAATTGGCACTTAAATGACTCACTCAAATGTGCGTAAGTACAAAATACTTGTACCCAGTCACTAGCTGTAACACAGAGATTGAGTAGTTGTAGGTCGTAGATGAATTAGCATAGTTGCATGCGATATTGCATCACCCCAAGCGGATATAGGGAGATTGGTGCTCATTACCAATGTCTTGACTACCATCGTAGTCGTTTCCGCGAAACCATTTGGGTGTGTTCATGAGAATGTGATGTCCAACATCAATCCCATTGCAATATCTATCGAAAGTCTTCGATGTAAACTCTTTAGCATCGTCAAGTCCAATTGACGGAATAGGATGATCCGGGAAGTGAGCCCGTTGTCATATGGTATTTGCTAAGAGTGCAGCAGAAGCAGCATTTACAAGTGGACAATGGCACAACACGTGACCAGCGTGTTTGCGTGTCAACCAATATCATGAGATATTTAAACGTCCGCAAGTTGGTTGAATCAGTCCACAGAATCCCCACGGATTCGATGTAAGAACATAATGAGTATTTTCATATCTTTTGCATAGGACAGTCTTAGTCCTAATTTCCCAAAGGAACAGGCTTTGCAAAATGAGCGAGAGACGTTAGAAGCAACTAATGAGGATTTTGGTTGGGCCTAAGCGTCTGTAGCGCTATTAGAAGCACAATGTGTGACTACATCTCCCATCATGGCGTTGGAGCCATGGGAATTAGTATGTATGGCGTCATGGCCATTGGGAGGAACAACCATGACGTCAGGCTCATGGTTGGCGCCATTTATGGCGTTATCACAAGGGATGTTGGCGACCCTATGGCGGCCCAACACAGCTGCAGCGCCAGAGGCTACAGTTGTTAAGTCCAAGAATCAACTTTTGATTCATGCTTCGTTTTGCTCGAGAGAAAGGATGTCCATGTGAAGTCTTTTGTAGAAGGATCATCATATCATAACTAGGATGACCTATCCTGTCGTGACAAAGCCAATATGTGTCTAAATCCAAGAGATCTCTCATAACTTTTATTGGATTAATAGCTCGAATAGTGACATAGAGTCCACTAGAGAGACACATAAACTTCTCTAAGATGCGCATTTGTTCGAAATCATTAGAGGTATTGCAAAGGAACTCATTTCCGTTCTCTACATGCATTTTCGCATAGTGTCCATTGGCTACTCATAGGTGCGATTTGCCCTAGGAGTGTAGAGAATTTCTGTGACAGTAATCAAGGTGCCATTTGGCAAGAGGAACTTGGGCTATTCCATGTCCTTGAATTAATACTGATGGCCCAGCCATCGTAGTCACAAAGTCATATGCTCTGAATCAAAATGGAGTCATAATGAAAAGAACTCAAAATTGTATTCATAAGCCAACGGAGTTACATCATTGTCTCTTTGACCAAAGAAAATCTAATCCAAAATGATAGGTAATACAAAACAATGGTAGTTGTCTAACTTCTTTCGGTAATTCCAAAATAAATGTGACCAGGTAAGTAGAGAGATGTCGATGGAGCAAGGCTCGCTTAAGTACCACTAATCTCATAACCTTCCTAGACATCATAGTTACTTTGGGTGAGCCTACTTTGAAGAAAGACGAAACCATAGGCATTTACTACAAAAATAATATGGCAATTGCCTATTACATCTCTTGGAAAAATAAATACTTAAACAGAATTGGCGATCTATTTATCCCAGCCAGATTTGTAGTCTTTAACCCTTCACTCTAGATCATCATCTTGATCGTCATATTCCACGTTGTGAGCTTCTCTTGCTTCATAATATGCTTTGTAGGTGGTGATAATTTCTTCACGAGCTCTACAATGTGTGCCCAATGACTGCATACTCCACATCGAGAACATACATCTCTGTGCTCAGACTCTATTGATTAAGGTGCTTTGAAAGCATCATTTAGATGGCTCTTAGTGTTGGTGGTGCCACCAACATGGCCAGAGGCATTGCCTCCCTCTCTCTTTCCACGTTGACCTCTTCGGTTTCGTGTTCGCCTATTTTGGCGGTCACCTTCCCAAGTAGAGTGATTATATGGACCAGAACATCTAAATGTATCCCTAAGATTAGGGTTTTGCTCTTAACGCCCTTTCTTTGGGGCGCGACTATAATTGGATTCCGAAATATGCTATGTTCCCACGGATCTCGAATTATAGTTTTTTACAAGGATGTTGTCATGCTTTTCAACGACATTCATAGCTCCAATGAGCTCATGAAAACTTGTGATTTGTTCTGCAACAACATCGATTCGATAGTTCTTAGAAATCATCAATGCAGAGACGGGGAAGGTAGAGAGAGTCTTCTCAATCAACATCGCATTTTTGATCTCTTTACCACAGAATTTCATTAAGGATTTAATGTGAAATGCTTCCGAGTTGTAGTCAAGAACTGACTTAAAATCACAGAAGCGGAGGCTCTGCCATCTCATTTCTAGGTCAGAAAGCAGGGAGTCACGGACGTTGCCAAATCTTTCTTCGAGTAAGACCCACAACCTTCTGGGGTCTTCTTCATTCATATACTCGTACTGGAGCGAATCATCCATATGACGAGTCATTAGGATGATGGCTTTCACCTTATTTGCCTCTAAGGCTGCTCTATTTGCTTCCAAAGCTTAAGCTTGTTCAACAGTTAACACGTCATGCCTAGGATTGAGAATCGTATCCAGGATTCCATCGGCCTTGAGATGCTGGCAAATATCACGAACCCACTTGTGATATCCAGAGCCAGTTATTCCCAATGGAGCGAAGTCCAGTTTGTTCAGGTTACTCATCCTGAAAGAGAACAAGAAATTAGGGTTAGTTTTGAAGGGAAGAAGGCTACCACGAAAACATATAAAATTTCTGAGCGTAGTCGCTTCCAAGAAATTAGGAATTTCTGAGCGTAATCGCTTCCAAGAAATTCATGGTATTGGATTAGATCGAAACAATGACGTAAGTAGTCGATCATAAATTCTCTACAAACTCTAAGTTTGGAGATCTCAACAAGCTCCAAGCTTGGAGTAAGCACGAACCCCCACAGTTCGGCTTAATTAGGTCACCCCTATGATGAAGAAGGGGGGTAGAAGAAGGGAGTTTGCAAGTCCCCGAGAAAAAGAAGAGAAATTGAATAAAACTCAAAAAGGGAACTTTTAGTAAAGTTTACCTCGAAAAGATTCCAGAAATCTTGGCCGGAAAAGTTGTTGGCTTCGCAGTGCAGGGATACTGCAGTGTCGCTGCAAGGATGCCGCAAGGCCGCGAGGACGTTGCAGAGATGCCACGAGGACTGTTGTGGGGCCGCTACGGGGATGCGACTGCTGCGGGGATGTCGCGAGGCCACGAGGATGCTGCAAGGATGTCGCGAGGACTGTTGTGGGGCCGCTGCAGGGATGCCACGAGGTCGCTGCAGGGGCAGCTGCGGATCGCTGCAGGGGATGTGGAGATTTAGGGTTTTGGTTTTTAGGGCTAAGGTTAGAGCTCGTGCTGATAACGTGTTTTAGAGAAACGGAATTGAGAGAGAATTGCTGTGTGTTCTCATTGATAATAGGGACCTCTTTATATAGAGGATTACAATGCATAGAATCTGAACATACAAGGAAAGTAATTCTATATTGAATAGGATTCTAAATTCTTCTATAACCCTATTATCACTAGGTCAAGTAACCTGCAGTTTGGGCTAAACACAAAATAGAGATTTCCTTAAACACATAACATTTTTTGTGAATAATTATTGTCCTTAATAGTCATTTTATAGGAGGCTATACATGTCATTTAATAATTCATAATAAAATGAGGTCAAGTGACCAGATTTAAAGGTCTCAATAGAAACACTCATTTTATTAGTAAATATATAATTTTAAGAAAAATATAAACCTTACCTTAATTTTATTCTAATTTATTATCTCTTATTAAAGTTTCACTATATATTTTAAATTCTAATTTTTTTTTTAACTTTTGAGTGCCCCACTTGATATGAAATCCTGGCTCCGTCACTGGCCATGCCACACCCTAACGGTCACGACGAAATGACACGACACAACGATACATCAAATTTTAGAAAGAAAAAAAATAGGGAAATTACGACACAACCCTTTGTTTACACAGAAATTAAAATAATAATATATAATATTTTAAAAAATTGCCTCACCTACTACAAGATGAATTAGAATTACCAATCTGTTCATACTAAAATTGAAAAAACAAATTCCAAAACATATAAGTTTTGATGGTTTTTAACGTAACAGAATAGGCATAGGAAAATCATCAAAAAATAGAATATGATAAATAATGTATAAAGAGAAAACTCATTTATATGCATTCTGTCATACCCCGAATTTTGAATAATAAATTCAAATCCGAAACATGAATAATTACAAATACAAATATCGTTCTGAATTTTTTTCTCAGAAACCAACACGCTTCACACCAATCAATATTATATAAACTAAATCCTCAAGTTACTTATTACAGCAAACTCTCACCAAATAAAATAATAAAGCTCAATGAGCATAATAAACCTCACCATATAAAGCTGTAAAACAATACTATCACTCTAAACCCCACGATCACCACTCTGGTTCTCCTGACCTGTAGATTATCCGCTACACCGTTTGAATAATATACCGGAATTGCAACAACACAAAACTCCGGTAAGCTTTTGAAAGCCTGTATGAGTAAATAGAAATAAAACAGTAAATCAGCAACTTTCTACCCAAAATAATCTCAACTCAAAACAAAACATTCAACCTCAATTTCAAAAGTATATTCATGATCACAATTAATCCAACTTGTTGCTTTCATGTCAAACTGTAGCAGACAGACTAGAGCTCTAACTGATCGTATCCACTAACCCGGCCAAAGACGTGGGGTTTCGATTTTTCTACCTACAATCATATTTCATCAATGATCCCCAACTCGTAACTCTTTGGATCTAGGGTATAAATACCAAAATATTTAAAAGAGTCGCACTAGACCCAAAATGTTACACGATACACAATACTTTTCAAAACAGATATTTATTTCCATAAAACTTTTTTCACTTTAATCACAATATAAATAAGGAAATTAACGACATTTGGTTCGTAATATGAACCATGTGAGATTTACTCACCTCTGATCCCGCTGCGTCTTCTCAACAGTTTAAATACGGTTCAAAATCGCCCGCCAACTCAATTCTGTCAATCACCTAACCAAATACGATAATTAACTTAGCGTACAATTTAAAAACGCACTTATATGAAGATCCAACTGTCAGATCTTCACCCATGACCACACAAGGTCATTGGGACAGTCATACGATCATTATATCAAAACTACAAGTCTATCAGTCGGTCCAATCTTCACATATCACAAATCGAACGATTAAAATCAATCGAAACCGTAAAATTCATAACTAAATAATACGACATCCAACAATTACGTATAATATATCGAAATGATCATATCAAAATTTAGAATCTAAAAATGAGCAAAAACGGCCCTTGGGACCCCCCGGAGGTGGCCGAAAAAGGCCACCGAAGTTAGGGACAGAGAGGCTGACAACCGCAGCCAATAGCATCGGGGCCCGGCTGCTCCTCTTCGTTTCATCATTTTGAGAAACTTTCATAACTAGCACGAAGTCAGAAAATGAGTAGAAGTGATCGAAAAGTACCTTGGAACCTTCGGTTTGGCCGGAAAATTTCCATAATCTAGTAGAGGCTCCGTTCGATGACAAAACTTCAACTACTCGGCTCAATTCTTCTTGAAGCTTGTTTAGCTCCTTAATACGAGTTCAGCAAGCCAAAGAACACGAAGATTGGTGGCCTAGAACTCGACATATAGTCGTTGACTTCAAATTTGGCTCAAATCGGTGTCAAGCTCCCCCGCCGCGTAGCCGCCATTTGGGGAGGAAAGGAGACCACCAGTCTACTCATGGGGATGAGGCGAGCTGATCTGGCTTTGTTTCATGTCAAAAGCTCGCCTGAGGAGGGAGAAATCGCCAGAAGAAGATGGAGGCGATTTCCAACGGGGCTGTGCAGCTTCTTGGCCTTGTAGAGCCTTTCACAGTCTGTTTTTAACCTCGATGTCTTCTGGAAAGTTGTAGATGACTTCAAGGCGAGCGAAATTGCTTTTGGAATCAAGTCGTTTGGTGGCCTGAGGAGGAAGATATGGCTGGAAGAAGAGGAGCCCAGATTTCAGTCAAAAATGGAGGGGCTCTCGAGGGCTGAAAAGCAAAAATGAGAAGTTTTGGGATTCATGAAAAAATCTCGGAATTTGTCATATTTATAGAAATTCCCAACTTTCAAACGCTTATAACTTTCTCATATGAACTCTGATTTTCACGTTTCACATATGTCTGGACTCGTATCGATGAGATCTACAACTTTGATGAATGAAGTTTTTCCAAATTTTGTGTGTAAAAAAAATCAATTTTCACGACTCTTTAAATACAGTTCATTTCGAAAATAAAATCGATTCGAAACCGAATATCTCACACAATAGTCTCAATATTCATAATTTAAATAGTAGAATGAATATTGAATTACATAAATTTATTATATGAAAATTCAGGTCTTCACACATTCTCCTAGCCCTTATTGCATATACTTAATCGCATTATTTATTTTATATATTGGAAGACAGCCTAACAAGTGTCAATTATGGTGACACTAGTGTAATTTCGATAAACAAATAGTGTCGGAAAGCCAACATCAACCAACACTATCTCTCTAGATTGAACACACGACACAACACCAATAAGAAGTGTCGGTGCTTCAAAACCTAGAATATTTGGTGGCACAAGTGTATCAAAGATAAAAGCATTAAGAGCCGATAATGACAAAGTAGCAATTCTAAGGCTGTGTTTATTTCACGGAATCTGGGTATTGGGAAAGGAAAATGTTTCATTTCTTGTGTTTTCCTTTGTTTGGGATGGCTAAGGAAAGGAAAATGATTTCCAAAGCAAATGAAAAAGATGAGGAAATTAGTTACCCCCACCCACCTCAGGAAACTAATTCCCCTAAACCCTAAACCCACTTGCAATTATATGACTAAATTGTCCCTGTTCAAAATAATTATTTGCTAATATAACCAACTATACTTTTTGTTTGTATGATTTTTACACTATTCCTGTAATGGAAACTAAAATATGTATTCTACTACATTCCTAGTCTTTCCGAACACTAAAAAGGAAAATTGCTGGGAATTACAATTTCCCATGCCTATGGAAAGAACAAGGAATTGAATTCTTTTCCTTTCCTTTCCTTTCTTTTCCGCGAACCAAACGAGACCTAAATATCGCTTAAACTTGACTTCACCGTTATAGTCAATGGCATAGCCAATGAAGGACAAGTGGGGGCCACTGCCTCCAGTAAAATCATGGATTTTGATAAGTGAGCTTCTTTTGGCCCTCATAGCTACGTATTAACTGTGCTTCTTTTGACTCAGAGGCAAGTTCAGCATATTTACAGGAGTTCTGACTCAATTGCATATATTAATAATATGGGTACTCCTCAAGTGGCAATTTCTCCTGTTTTTACTAACTTAATAAGATTGAAAGTACTTAATTCGTTTTCAACACATTTTCTTCTACTTTTGCCCTCATATGATTCTTTCAGTTCCGCTGCTTTCCCATACTTCCTCAGAAGTTACTTTCTCAGAATCTTTCATTCCTCTCATATCGAGTATATCTTGATTTTGCATTTTTTTTTAAAGAAAATTTATAGGAAGAGAAACAAAGTACAGAGTAAGGATGAATATTCCATTGTTGATATCATCTGTGAGAGGTGGTGATGTCCAATATGCTTATCTTCAGTGAGATCAAGACATTGTCGACTGGATGTGAAAAAGGACCAATAAATTTTGAGATTTAAGTTATGAAATTGGTTTTTGGAGTGGTGTAATGGAGATTTTAATGATAACCCACATTTTTTTTTCTGAGATTTTATTCTTTTGTTGAGATTGAGTTTACAAATTAAAGATACAGATGGATATTATCCAAATTAGAGCTCGAAGAGATTAGGGATTAGCTGCTTGGGAAAGATATGGATTCTAAAAGGAAGAAGGGGTAGAACGGATAAAGACTCTGAGAGACAAATCTCTCTGAGTTCACGAGTCAATGAGAGGCAGAAAGGAAAGAAATTTTTTTGCCCTCGTTTATATACGTTCCTGCCTCCGCCACTGATCATAACTGCTCCTACTGAAAATGAAATGCCAACGTCCTTCCCACCCGTCTCATCTTCCTTTCATCTCTTCTTTATCGAAACTGTTCATTTTGTCATTTATCCCCTTGAGAGATTTTCTTTGCAAAAGTTAGTCAAATCATAGCAGATCATCTTCTTTTCATTGAAGTGATTGGATTGGAACTTTATATGGTTAAAAATTCTACATCACTAAATCATCAACATATTTGGTGGTTCATTCATATGCATTAAACCATCAAAAGCTTCTTCTGCTTTCCCTTATATATTCTGCATGGATGCAGTACTGGGATTTCTTTTATTTTTTACGCATTTGTTTTCTTATCGGAGATCATCTTCTCTCTGAAAAAAGCTCCCCCTTCTCCTCTGATGGTTTCAGAGTCGGCGATTTTTTTAGTTTTCTCCATCTTTTGCGGTACGTCTCCACCCTATTGTTGTGAGTTTTCCCAAGCCTGGTCTCAGTATGAAGCTTTTTAGAGATTTTCTCAATTTGTCTCTCCTTATTCCAGCCCAATTTCTCACCAAAATTCCAGATCTTCGATCACACCTCACCCTCTCATCTTTCATCCTAATTTTCTCTTTTTTTCTCATCTTCATATTCGACTCTTGGAGTCTTGACAGTAATCTACTTACTTCTTTGCCATTACTATCATGTGGTAGTTTTTGGGGTGTTGGGCTTCGGCTTTGCATTTGTATAAGTTTTAGTTTATTTCTGATTTTTTTGTCTAATGGGTCTTTGGGCGTAGGACTCTTGTTTTCTTTTTATAACAGTTGTAATATGTGCTCCATTTAATAAATGTGTTATTTAACCAAAAAAAATAAATTGAGATCATCATCTCCTGTGACACACTCGGACCATGACCGACCATTTCCAGTTGCTGCTGCTGCTACTGGCAGCGGAATTTACAGTACCATCAGTTATGAATTGATTCAAGCACAAAATTTGAGCTGTTTACCAACTCTATGACAATACTGTTACCAACTTTAATGATAGCACTGTTCAAAGTTAGCAAATATATTCTGATCATGGGGGGTACATTCGTTGCCGGTAAAAAAAAAAGATAATAATAAATAATAATAAAATAAAATATTGCAAATGCTCTGGGTGAGGAATCTACTAATACAGAGAAATTAAACTATGTAAACTAACTTTATTCTAACTGCAGCTGTATATAATGAGCTCACCACGTTCATGACAGCACAGAAGTATTGCTATAAGACAACAGATTATGTAGAATTTAGTCTCCTGCTTCTTCAAAAGATGGTTGTACTTTTGACCAAATAAGAAAACCGGAACTGTCTTGGATGCTGAATATATTGATTCAATAGTTAGGTGCATTTAGAAACCCTGAGTTGATTTGCGTTCTCAAGATGGGAACTAATTGGTGTAATAAGGGCCAGGCCAGTTCCTAGTTAATCAGGTCAGAATCTCTACCGCAGAAAGAGAGAAATTATATTACGGCTGCTAACAGCTCCTCTCAAAGAACGGCTTGAATTCTCAATGATTCACTCTTCCTAAAATTTTGCATGTATGCTATTCCCCCTACACGCTAAACCTTGCAACCTTGCCAGAAGCCTGGAAAAATTAAGACAACAAATTAAACAGAAAACCAACAAGAAGGTTCTGAAACTACATTGGTAATGTGCAGTAGACTTATTATTATTTTTTTTTTTTTTTGGGGACAAAATACTGTAAACTGTGAGACTACGGTGCCAAAGAAGAAGAAACTTTTTGAAGGAGAAAGTATCAGCTGTGTACTGCCTTGACAGGATCAGGCTACAGCTTTGATCTCCAAGTGAAAAAGAAGAAAATATTTGACATAGATGGGGCTAAAGATTTGAGCACGTACAGCTGTGCAGAAAAGTAATTTACTCAGGATTGTGATAGAATGTGGATGATAAGGGATAATCTACCATAGATGGGTGTTTTAGCACAGAAATACTCCGGGTATCATTTCCATGGTCAGCGGAAAGCAGAAGCCTCACGTGTGCGACGGTCTTCCAAGTCTGGCCAAGAGCTGGTTTTGGAATACCTCTCTCTCCACCTACTGTGTGATTGGTCACCTTCACATTTAGTCCATTTACAGAGTCATTGCAAATGAAAAAGTATAACCTAAAACTCATTAAATCCTATGATGAACAAAATGATAATGGGGATGCATAATGCTTGAGTTGAAATGAAGACCAATCCAAGCTATGAAAAATGTTTACATGTATACTATATGAAGGTGAAGTTGCAAAAAAGCCGACATAATTATGTTTGAACTGATAATTATGTGTATCATGGTTTCAAAAGAAACTTACCAGTACCACAATATTATGCTCATGTGCTAATTTCTTTAACAAATATCCAGCAGATGTCATCAAAGCACGTCCTATCACCAATGAGCTCAATTTTTAGTCTTATATGACAATTAAATGAGAATAAAATCACTAAAACAGTAGAAAATTCCTTGAGACTGAGAAGAAAAATCCACCAATATGACACGAAGAAAGATGGGATAAAAATCATAAGATTGATATTGAGTTTAAAAAAATAACGAAAAAAACAAACTGTTATTTGGATACTATGATGTAATACCCTGTGAACCTATATTCCCAAGAATTGGGGAGATTAGTGAAGAGATCGAATCAACAATAAGCAACCGCACCTGCCCTCCTTTCTGCAGCTGGAACCAGTTCGTATGGTAAATATAAAGAAAGTCTGCTAAGAAACGGGAAGGAAAGGCCTCATGTCAATGCAAACCTGAGATTTCAAATTGAACTCTAGCTGATGTAACACATTGAACATTGTAAAGATGTCAAACACGGAATGGCACAAGATGTTGTTCATTACTTTCTGAGAATTCCTTTGGCCTGCCTACAATCAGGACAAAAATCAGACTATAGTTGTCAACTTGAGTAAAACAGCTAATGAGAACAAACAAAAGAAAGAAACAGTACTCAAAAGTAATGGTATAACCTGACTAAAAATGTGGTTAGAGAATCGACCAACAAACTCAACAATTCGTTGGGTGGAGAAAGAGTTTCCTGTGTCTAGGTATACAACAGTACCCATGTGCTTTGATGCAAGATATGAGGCAGCAAGCAGGCAGACCTGAACATAACCAAGAATTGGCACACTTTCAGAACGTATACTTGTGTATTATCTGTATCATAATATCATGAAATCTCTCTTCACATTACCAAAATTCGATATCGAATTAGTGATGAGTAAGTGGTTTTTAGGTGATCACAAAGTAGGCTTAGCACTGTAGCACAGTGTTCTTAAGTAATGACAACAAAACCCAAAACCCAAAAGAAAAAAAAAAAGAATTCGACCATTGCGACATACGAACTGAAGTTTTGAAATTATCATAAACTTATATAACTTTTCAACAGTCTGATCAAGGAGTAAGCATAGCAGTGTTCTTAAGTAAGTAATGAACCAAACCCCAACAAATGATTGTGATACGTGAATCAAAAATTTCAAATCACTGCTATCATCAACTCATAAGTTTTGAACAAGGCAAGTTACTAACTTGCGTTTTACCGGAAGATGACGGCCCAACAAGTTCAGTTAATTGTCCCTCACGTAATCCACCTCCCAGTAACAAATCAATCCTGCTTCACAGCAACCCAAGAAACATTACAAATCTACATTTACCATTACTAACAGCAGTAAAATGAATATGTCAGTCTTTTTTGGGTAAATTAAACATACCCTTCACACCCGGTTGGAAGTACATGTTTCCTATGTAGAGCATCATCTAAAAGTTCCATACCATTCACCCATGGTTGGTGCTGAGCATCAATAATAGAGAGGATCTGGGTGATGCCCTGATAGCCCATACATAACAATGTCATACAATTATACAAAGCCATTTGGTTAAATGAACATAGAACATGAATGTGTGGTATTCATATGTAAACCTGCTCTAGTTTTTCCGAGGTGGGCTGTTGTTTTGCAAACGCAGCCAACTCATACAGGTCGTGAATGAGGAAATCTTCCACTGCAGTAAAGCAGAAAAAAAAAGTCAGAAAATTTAACTTGTTTTTCTTCATATTCTATCGAAACCCAGGAGACCCAAGAAGATATTTTTATGTAGTAGTTTATTGGATTTGGAGCAAATTATAGAACTTACTAACCTGAGAGAATGCCATGTGAGGCACAAAAAGTCTGGAAATTGGAGTCGATTATTGGGTACTCTAGCTCCAGAGCTTTGAAGGGTGCCATTTCTTATACACTCTCCTCTCTACGAAGTCGTTTCAAGTAGGAATTCAGTTCGAATGAGCGTTTTGGGTACTTGCTGACCGCGTTTCTAATCTCTCTTGGCCGGAACGCAGCGATGTCAGCGTTTTGTCTAAGCCCCTTTGTATCGGTTTCTTTAAGAAGAAAATAATTGTACCTTCTTAATTTTCCATTTTTTCTACGTTTTCTTACCTAATTCATTATATATTTTGAACTGGGTTAAAGTGTGCTACTATTCTGAACCGGAATATGATTTAGATAAAATTCTCTTCAAGATGTGTTTTTCACAAGTAGATGATCAAACGTTTGATCTTTTTGAGTATCTAACTTACATTCGCCTGACTTGCAGGTCTAGTCAGGTTTCCACTATATCAAACCTCTTGGTTTGATTCTTTACATATTTGAGTCATTTATTTTGTTAAAGTATTAGGAAGGAAAGAAGAGAAATTAACGAAACAAAAGGAATAAAATGTTAAACAGGCAAATTCACATTTACAGATAATCAATTTAAACAAGACAAGAATAGTTCAGAGCAAACCGGAAATGAATTTTATATGATTGGAAATGTGGAAAGCCCAACATTTTATGACTTGTGAATATCATTGTTCTAGAAAAAATTACGGTCAATTTAGTATAAAAAAATTAAGTTGTGCCTGAATAAGACTTTTAGGACAAGAACTTTGAGGCCCAAATCGAAATAAGAAGCCCAAGGATAAATTTCTCCTCAATATTTCACTCCTCATTAGAAGGTACTTTAAAACAAACAAACAACTACCAAGACAAACACCCTTTTTTTTTTTAACTTTTTTTGTTTTTGTTTTTTTTTTTCCTGACCTTTTCCAACGAACTAGTTTCAATTAGAAGTCATTATGATCGAAAAAATTGTGAACATTGCAAGATAATTTCGATATTGATGTTATTTTAATTACCTTTATTTTTTTCAATTACCTAGAAGTTGATTCATATGTAGCCATGAAGGGACCTCATAGGCTCATATCAATCGCTGGTGGCTTATGGTGGTAGTTGGGCCAACTTTTGGGCCTATTTTAGTCCTTCCATTGGTCTGGTCGTTTCATGGGTAGTTGAAGTGTCGATATTTGTGGGCTGCTTTGCTGCTACATGTTGATGGCCTAGACTAGCTCCAATTTGGATACTGCCATATTCTGGTTTGAATATTTAAGTCGCTCTAAGATCGTTGTATTTGAGACATGGTAATGGTAGGTTCTTCGATTTAGCAACGTCAAGTGGTCTCCTACTGGTTTAGTTTGTACTTTGCTTATGTTTTTGGATTTGGGACTAGGGACTTGGGATTTGAGTCATTGTAGGATCTCCCTTAAGTGTACTTCCTCGTAATCATTGCCTTCGAGGGTCTTTGGTAGTTTGGTTTTGAAACGTCAAGCAATCTGCTAATTGTTGACTCTGCAAGATCGTATCGTAGCTAATTAGGTAGTGATTCATTTTGTAAATGACTCCCGTAATATTACGGTTATTACTATTACTCTAAATAAGTTAAGGAAAATGATTAATCAGAGATAAAATCGCTTTATTGTGAGAAGGTTCGAGATATGAAAATTCAAGAACTAGGGCATTGAATAATCTTCCCAAACCCATCGGTACTAGACGCCAAGGATTAGAACTACATAGAATAACAGATGCAGCACAACGTATAGATTGCAGAAAGTTGCTCGAGATCTTATAGGCAATGTGACCAGTATAGAAGTCACTAATATTAACTCTTACGAAAAATCCAGTTGCAAACCATCATAGCTAACATCTCCGCCGATAACAAAGGAAGGGCAAAAGAGAGCAGAAAACCTTTATTTGGCTAAAGAAACTAGCAAAGGTAAGCTAATTTGTTCACTTTGGTGGAGGGAAGAAGATTGCATCGGAAGTCCTCTTTGACCGGAAAAGTTGCTCAGTATCAGAATCCACATTGAAAGAAGACTCGAGCACCTTCGGAGATAGAGCTTTCCAACAACCAATACTTCCAGCCATGTGGGTGAAGATCGGGCTGCAGCAAAGTAACAAATACATTAGCAATTTTTTTTAACTTCAACCAAAGAAATTTGGAACTTACATGTAAGTATACGTAAGTATAAGGTGATTGGAGACGTAACCAACAAAATCTGAGAATGTAAAAAGGACTTACTTGGGAGTGGTGATGATGGAAAACCATTCCAAGCCTTCTGGATCAGCAATTTTTGAAACAATAAAGAATCTAGGAACAATGAACAAGTTACCAGCTTTGACGGTTGTTTCCAAGACCCTCTTCCCATCAACACCAACAACTTGGGCACGGCCACTGCCTCTAACAATGTAAGTCACCTGCAATGCAGAGTCACAAGAAAACCCAGGGGAGCACATGGCACTTCCGTCCAACCTAACAAGATCAGCACCAAGCCCAACCTCTCCAACCAAAGGAAGGTTCTTAGTATTCAAAACAACAACTCTTCCACCACCCTTGATATCCACATCTAGAGGAGCTTCTTCGCAATTCAATGTCATCCCATCTCTATGCTCGTTCTTTGGCTCAGGCAAACTAGATGCCCCCAACTTAACAATGCCCTGACCGCTTTGCTTGCCAACAAGAGTCTTCACAACACTCTCTTCCAAATCCCATGCTCGGCCGACAAACTCAGTTGAGAAACCAGTGAAAATGCCATTAGTACCAGTGAGATAGAAGTTGGTGAACTCACCCCTTTTGTGAGCTGTTTTGGTATCACCCAAGAAAAGAACTACAAACTCAGTGTCCTCCTTGTTGTGCCACCAGGTGATAACTCCGAAAGGGAGGGCAATGGCATCACCCTTCTTCACTGGAAGAACCTTCTCTTCCTTCTCCGGGAGGACAATTCCAACAACACCAGTTCCTGAATAAGAAAATAAAAGTAAATTCCATAGTTACAATATCATTGTAAATGCTAGATTCATTTCAATAATCATAGATTTGTAGAGGACCTTAGTGGCCACAAAACCATTACCTTAGAATATGATTGACTATGATTTATTAAACTCTTCCATAGTAGCTCTTTACTAGAACTATAAATTGCAATCTCTTTACATGATCATTTGATTAGAAAACCCCGCGAGATCAAACATGAACCGTTATTATAAAACTTTCACAATCCCACATGTTTAATTGATATTAAAGAAATAAAAATAAAACCATTTGAGCCTATTTGATCTACACTCATCTATGAATTTCATGATTCAACAAAAACAAATGAGAAAACAAATACATACCATAAAGCCGATCATGAACTTTCAAACGGTATCATCAACAGTTATAAACTAATTGAATCGTAATAACAATTCAGAAAGCACTAGAAAACAATACCTTGGAGGATATAAGCAACTCTGGCAGAATCAGAGTAATTGGGGAGAGCAAAACCGTTCTTCTCAAGGGCGAGCTTGGCAGCGCCGATGTTACCTTCACGGAGCATGGGAAGCTCCGATGGGCACCAAGCAAAGTATGAACCTCCATCTCCTCCATAAACCTTCTTGGCCAACTTTGGTGCAAGATCAATATCCATCTTCAAAAATTTTCTTTAACCCTGAAACCAAAAAACCCAGAACGAGAGGAAAGTGATAGTACCGCTATATCAAGCACAATGTGTGAGGGATGAGAAATGCATTGTGTTTGGTGTATCCATATATAGGAGTATTGAGAAGGAAGTGTACCAAGCAAAGGTCATCTGTTATGGAATCTGATTAGGAAGTGGAGTAATTTCGGATTGAATTGAGGATAACATAAGGTGATTTGACTAGTAACTTTTTTACTCGATCTGTAAATGTTTTTGATCCGGAGTGGAAGGAGATCTGTTGAAGAAGAACTAGTAGTAGGAGTTTAGGACAGTTGTACATAACCTCTGTCAGTTACATATCACTTGTTTTCCATCTCAGTGTCTTTAATTCAGACCCAAAAAAAAAAAAAAAAAACGTCTTTAATAGGGTTAATTTTATTTTGCACCCTAGTGTATACAGTTTTTTTTTTTGTTACAAAAATGGTGGTTGGGTGGGACTACCACTCTGGGACCGAGAGCATAGTTTTCTTTTTCTTCCACAATGCACCCCAGTTTTGAGAAATTAAGTTTTCATTTTACCTCAATTGTTAAACGTAAAGATGTACATGATGATGCCAGTTGTGGCCTAGAGGGGGCTGTGGCTTCCACTGATTTTTTTAATGAATTTATAAAATTAGGCCTAAAAAAATTAATTCTTTAAATGGAATAAAGGTAATAGTCCACACAATTATCCTATAATTTCAATTATTCTGCATTTTTTTATATAATAAAACCCTTATAGTTTAATATTGTGGAGACTAAAAAAATATTATTCTGAAAAATTATTATGAATAATTCATTTTAAAATTTGCTTTATATTTTTCCCAGCTAAATTATATTACTTTTTTTTTAATGAATATCAGGTCGATATTCTATATAAACTCAAGTCAGAAAGGTCATTACATATCCTCCATCTACCGTCCTTAAGTATATAAAAAGTTTGTGGTACTACCACAACGATACATAAGTTATGTCAAATTATTTGACGGTTCTCATGCTCACTTATTCAAGAGAACCTATAAACTATGTAACACATAATAAATAAGCATAGTACAGACACAAAAGTGCGTAGTTGTCTAACAAATGTAGAGAATTATTTAGCAAGAAAAGACTAACTAATTAGAAGCCCAAAGAGTTTCAAAGAAGAGGTTTAGGTCCAAGTCCAACAAAACATATCAGGCCCAGGCCCAATGTCCATCTCTTCACCCACAGATCATACTCATAGCCTGAGATTGTCCCTTCCCACTCATGCACGATCTGTGCCGATCCGACCATGTTGCTCCATGACTTTTGCCGCCCAAGCTGATTCGTCTCGGTGCCGCCACATTCCTCCCTGCCAAGATTTACACTACCTCAATCTCGCGCCACCACGGTCCAGCCCCGCACACCACTACAAACCATGCATGCACCAACCATCTTAAGACGAGATCTCCACCGGGACAAAAATCAGCGCAGCCACGAAACCGCCGCCATACACCACGACCACTACGCTTCAGAGATAACCCACTAGAAACCTGATCCTCGACACCATCTTACCTCTACCTCAACCCAAACACCACCCCACCAAAACCCCCGAGCAATACCAGTGAATACCCATCCGACAGCACAACGCAAACTTCGACGTGGCCACAGGCCTATCCAGACATCTGGGTGCTGCCAGATAAGATTGATCTTCTAGTCAGAAAGCGTCATCTGCTTTAGGGTTTCTCTCGTATCCCCCACATCTCAAAACACCTTATCAAGTTCCGATGTGGTGTGCTAAATTATATAACTTAGTATAGTTTGATTGCGTTTTATATTTACTTTCCAAGTTTGGTATTATGAAAAATGGTTAAATTGCAAAAGTAGAAGTTGTTCAAATGTTTCATGGTATGTATCATGAATTTTTATGTCTCATCAGTTATTACTTTATATATTTCTTGTTTACGGTGTATCACATAACTAACAATTGGTTGAGCCATATATGTATTTGGGGAATGAGAGAATTTTTATGTACGGATGAGAGCCTTAGGGTTTTTTTCTCGTGACCAAGCGGCGATAATATTCCTACGCCAATCTAGGGTTGCATTTGTCCTTTGTCTTCAGCCGCTTTGGTCTTGGCTAGTTCATCTACAGGTGACATCATCAAAGCGGTGTCGCATGGCCTTCAACCCTCGTTTTGCTTGCACCTTTAGGTAATAAGATCTAGCATAGGTCGTGCTTTGAATCTGCAAGGCGACCTATTTATGTAAACTAAACTTGTCATTTTGTCATAGTTGATATTTTAAGATTAAAAATTAGTCTACCATTGCACACAGAAATTTTTTTTTGCTGCCGCCACTGCACGATGATATGCATATATATGAAAAATTCTATAATACATACACGTATGTCATACACACATTTATAAATGTGACAACAAATTTGTTGTCAAAGTGATAACGTCTATTTTTTTTTTTGGGAAAACTACTGTTTAGTCCCTGAAGCATGCCCTCGTCCTCGTTTCAGTCTCTGCCTTTCTAATTTGATCCCAAAAGTCCCTGAATTCACAATTTTCAATCCAACCGGTCCATTCCCTCCATTTCCTCCAATTACTCGATGACTTGTTAGTTATATACTTGCCAGCTCAGCGCCACGTAAGACACTGATTGTGCAAAGTGACGAAAGTGCCCATGGCCTCAGTTTCTTCCAAAATTTGACTATAAACACTTAAAGCAAATCAAACCTGAGAGGGACTCCCTCAATTCAAACAAGACCAGCCAAATCAAACCCAATCAACACAAAAAACCAAAAAAAAAAAAAAAAAACAAGAAGAAAACCAGAGAAGTTGTGAAAGCTTATGATGGGAGTGTCCTTGTTGAGGTGAGGCAGAGGGTCGAAGATGCTAATGTGAAGGGGGCGAGCGGAGCTCCCATGACTCCAAGCAAGAGTCTCATATTGAACCTTCGGATGTTCTGAGCCACCGAACTCACCGAAGGAGTCTGGGAGAGTGCGCATCCACTGGCCCAGACCTGACCCGACCCGCTTCAACTCCCCGATTTCCTCACCGTCCGAATCCAGACCCTTTATGACTGGCTTGAGGCTCCCGGATCTCCCGATCAAGGGCTCCAATTGTGCGACCAGCTGGCAGTGGCCGCTACCATCGTGGTGGCTGTGTTGCTTCTTCCGGAGTAGACCCGATATGGGGGAGCTGAAGCAGGTGGAGCTGGTGGCGCGGGAGCGAGAAGGGCCGAGGCTATGAATGTAATAACTTGAAAATTAGTGTCAACTATAGAACACTATATTATTAGTCTTACTTTGTTTTGAGCTTTTTCCATTTTAGAAACTAATAACATCACATACCGCACTTACAAGATATGTAATTTCTTCAATACTAGACTTCTAGTAAAATTGCCAAAATACCTTAATTCGTATTTCTTGTGTACAATTCATATTTGTTATTGAGCTCAAGATTATTATCTATATTATTTTTTGTGATGCATGCTATTTTAGTACTAGTTATTGCTAATGCATATTTTAACCTTAAGAAGGCACCAAAGTTCCTTATTATTTGTTTGAGTAAATATGTATGTATATGTATATGTATATGTATATGTATATATGTACAATCCAAATACCATACATATATATAGTTAGCTAGCTGATTTTATTTTTCTTTTTATTATTTTCCTTCCTTTTAATCATTTATCCTAACTAGCCACTCACCTTAGTGGATTAGCCATTTACCTTACTATATTAGTCACTCACCTTATTGGATTAGCCATTCACCTTACTATAATAGTCACTTATTTATTTTAGTGTCTAATTCTAGCCTATATACACATATGATCTGATCATATTTCCTACAAGCTTGAAGATCAAATGCAAAATTGATCAAAAACTCTCTTAGTTGAAGAGAAAACTCAACTAAAAGTTCCTCACACAAATCCTTCATCCTATTTCTCTTAAGAAGTTTCCTTTTTGTGAAAGAAGTCCAAAGTTTGATCACAAGACCTTCTGAGTTCCTTAAGTAAGTACATGATTACATTCCTATATTATTTTGCCTTTAAGATTTATCAAAGTGCATAACAGATGATGAAATGGAAAAGAATCTGTTTTGCTACAGTCATAAATTTTCGTGTTTGATAAAAGTCAATCTTGTCAAAATTAATTATTTTTAGTTTTTTTCATGAAAAATCCTTCGGTTTAGGCTTTTGAATCACTAAAAAAGGTTAAGAAATGAAGAAGTTATGGCTAATCAAAATTTTCATTTAGTAAACTTGCTGAAAATCTCATACAGCTATCACCAATTCAAAAATTCATATCTCCCTCATTTATTATCCATTTTCTACAAACTTTATATCAATTTGAAGCTTAAGATCTCTACTTGTTGGAAAGTTTGATAATTAATGGTAAAATACACAGTACGTAAAGACTTAGACATCAAAGGTTAATATTAAGAAAATCGGTTTCTGCGCTGTTCTGGTCTTTTACCATTTTTAGACTATATCACTCTGATTTGGAATACATGACTTATTTCATTGAATTCCTTGTGAAAAATCCTATGACATGGTATCCTCACTTACCAATTTTGGACATAAATTAGACAAGTTTGATCTAATAGGTCTAATTCGTTAATATTATGTTATGGGTTCAGGTTATAGTTGGATTATTTGTTGAAAAATTATTTATTTTTAATAGTATGACTCACTCTTAAATTGACTAGAGATGGCCTGCAGACACCACATCATAAAATATAGGTCATATATGAGTCACGTTAACAAGTTAAATAACTCAATTGTCAGAAAACTAACAAAATATTATATCAAAATTGAAAGTGCAGGGGTATTTTGATGAAATTAGAAGTCCAGGGACTGAACTGATTTTGGACTAATCTGTATTTAGCCCTTTAATGATTTATGTATATATGTGTGTAACTAGGTATATATTAATTTGTCCACGTAATTTCAGTTATATTTACTTATGTAAGCTTATTTATATGCTTGTGCTTTATTATTACCTATTTTACTTCATTTAAGTTATGTATAAGCTTTTTTTTTTAATTATGTTGGTTGCTAGTGAATTTACTTATTTATGTTATACAATTATGTTACATATGTTTTCATATGAGATTATTCCTAAGTATATGTGTCACGCCCCGAATTTTAGAATAAAATTCAAAATCCGAAACATGAAAATTACCACAACTTAAAATAATCATCCTGAAAATTTCTTTTCTTAACAACCTCACCACACAAAATAAAATCGAAACCGAATTTAGTCTCGGTTAATTATTACAACTCAAACACACAATAATTGGTAAAGCTCTAAATGAGCATACACACCTCACAACTCACTGAAATAAAAATAACTGCTGTAACACTTAAGCAGCTCGGTCACCTCCCTGGTTATCCTGACCTGCAGGAATATCCGCTACACCATTTGAATAGTACACCAGGATTGCAATAATACAAAACCCGGTAAGCTTATGAAAGCTCGTATGAGTAAAAGAAAGAACGTTTGCTTAATTTAATCATATTTATTTCTACCTAAGTCAACATGCAACAATTCTACAATCACAAAAACCAACAATCACAATCAATCAACAACTCAACACCAAACCCTAACTCACATCTTTCCTCACAATACCTCATCATCGTATTTATAAAAATACGGTATTCGACATACTAGAGTTCTAACTGAATCGTAACTTGTCACCTGGCCTAGGTTATGGCATCTGATATATTTATCTTTATCGTATTTCATAAATATGTATACTCATATACATATTTAGAACGTCCGATAATTGTACATACTCAACCAATCGTATCCCATCATCCACCTAGGATTAGAGCGTCCGATTACCCCATACTGGTCACTACGTTGATCCTAATTCCACAATATGTACGACTGTATGTTTTCACATAATTAAATCAATTCAACCAACATATATGATATTATCATGAAATTAAAGCATTTGAATATAATCCAAATCATCATTCCAACTCAATCATATCGTCATTCGAAATCACGCCAATCAATATATATATTCCACGTAAATATATATATACGTAATCATCCACTCAGGAATGACCACTAATACCATCTATAGTTCACACAAGAAAATTCATGAAATTCATTTATATAATTAAAATTCATTTTACTTACCTATGGATCGTAGTGATCAAGTCCATGTGATTTTAAAAACAAATATTTAATCCACAAATATTTTCCACACAATTACCAAAAATAATTAATTTAAGTACTCGATTCATAATATGAACCACATGAGATTTACTCACCTCGAAGTTCCCGCTGCGTCATTAGTAAAATATAACTCACAATAATCCAAATGGTCGTCAACTCAAGCCGTCAAATACCTAATTAAGTACGGTCTTTACTTAGCAACGAAGTACGAAATAATGATCCAACGGTCGGATTTCAAAATAACAACAATCCAACGGTCGGATTCTAAAATAAAGACAATCCAACGGTCGGATCGAATTTAAACGATGATCCAACGGTTAGATCCTCACGGATCGTCCTTGGAAACATCCTAACAAAATTATACGAAAATTCTATGGACGGATCTTCACTAATCGCCTCCCGAATCACTGTTTTACAATTATACGAAGATCCAACGGTCGGATCTTTTCCCGTGATCACACAAAGTCATCGGGACAGTCATATGAACATCATATTAAAATTTGAAGTAAAACCGATGGTCTGATCTCTGTAAATCTCAAACCGAAGGTAAACTGTAAAACCGTAAATAGTAACGTCAAAACTGAAATTGACTATTTATCAACTTTTTCTAACATGACCAAGTTATATATCAAAACGCTCCTATTGATGCATAGATCATCGTCCAGATAATATAAACTTAAAATTTGGTCCGATGCGCCGCCACACGCGGCGGTTAGACGGCGGTCAACGCCGGTCAACCACCTCCGATGCAAAAGTCGCCAACTACAAACTTCTTCAAAATGAAATTGTGAACAACTTTAATACCTGACTTTTTCGGAGATGAGGTCGAGATCGTCCTAGATCGGGGTTTGAAGTTGGATCAATCTCGACCCTCTAATCAGTCTCCAGATTGAATCAGGGACGTCGAAACCTTCAACTCTTGATCTACCACTCTACACTCAAAATCGTGATGCAAGCCACATATGAGGATGATCAGGAGGAAGAGCACATCACGAAAATGGAATTGATCGGCCCGTACACCGCCGGAAAATTGGTTTTCCGGCCGGGTCGGGTTTGAGCTTCGGAAAGTGATTCTGATTCAAGCCTAGGGGCGGCGGCTGGGTGAGGTGATGGCGGGATCGACCGAGCAGCTCGAGGCGCACGCGTCGAGGGCCGGGTCGGCGAAGGCGGAGGCTCGTGGCGGCGTGCGGCGTCGGGTCGGGTTGAAGCCGGGTCGGCCGAGGGTTTGGCCACAGTCGCGCGTGAGAGAGAGAGAGTGAGAGAGGGGGGCTTTTGTGCAAAATTCTGATTTTTTCGTCCTCAATGAAAAAATCAGATTTTTCCTACTATTTATGGAAAAATTCCTATTTTCAAATATTCATAACTTAATCATACGAACTCCGAATAATACGTTCCACATATTCATGAACTCGTATCGACGAGCTCTACAACTTTCATGAAAGAAGTTTTACCAAATTTTGAACGTATAAAAAGTCAATTTTCACGACCCCTTAAATAACGTTCGTTTTCGAAAATAAATCATTCGAGACTAATTTTCTCAACTCACGTTAATCCAAATAATCCCGATATCATAATTCATTTAACATAACAATTATTGAATTACATAAATTTATTGTATGAAAATCTGGGTCTTCACAATATGTCTCTATACGTATGTGTACAAATACATATATTACGCTCCATAATTCATAAATATTATATTTTGTGAATTCGATTATGTCTGAGAAGTACAATTGTGAAGCCAAGTGATTAGTACTACCCCGTGCTTAAGTGAATTACTGGTAAAAGTGTTTTGTGATGTGAGAAGTTAGCCTGGGCCCTAGTCCCTACATATAGTGCACTATTATACTCATAGGAAGGAAGTGCCGACCTTAAATATACATACTTTGGTAGTGTCCTCAGTATGCTGCGGCTTACCCGTGCTTTGGTATTATGGACCTAACACGTGAATTTATGAATTATTACCAGTTAATCTAAAATATTCACTAAGAAGAGAAGTATACATATATTATTTTGGTCAAATATCTGTTTGCAACATGTTATTAATATGTTATGGTGCTAAGTGAAAAGAGAATCGAGCATGCATTGCTTTAAGGTTATTGCACATATTAATACTGCAATATTTGTTTGTTCGATCAGGAGATGTGACTATGTGATTTATTTCCAGTTTCATAAACATTCACGGGATGAATATATTTGAATATATATGCAAATTTTATGTGTACATATACATATTCAAGAACTGGTACAAACATACAAATGATTCTCAGTACAATTTTACTTGGTTATTTAGTTTGATTTTCTTATAAGGCACATTAATATAAGAATGTAAGTTGTGTACTTACTGGGCTTGTGTTGCTCATGATGCTAAACCTTCTTATTTTCAGGTATTGAGTAGATGCTTGGGAAAACAGGATGAACCTACTAGATAAAAGAATGTTTTTTTTTTTAATACTACTATTCCTAGTGAATACGTGTACTAATTTGAATTTTGCTTAACTTTGGTTGTGTAAATATTTTTACGATTTTGTTTTCTAGTAAAAGTACTTTTCAGACATGTATATAATTTATTTTACTTTCTACTGATTTATTCAAGAAATTTTTTTTATTTGTTTTGACTTACGTCACAAATTCATGAGTCATATTTCAGTACAATATTGGGCTTGGATTTGGGGGCGTGACAATGAACCACCTCGTCTTTAAGAGCAGAGAAGAACCCTTACTTCTTCTTTATTTGGGAAGAGTTGGTTTCAGACTTTAGCCTGATTCTTTCCTCTTGACCTAGTTACTTAGTTGAAGGGGGAAATGGAATTATGAGAGGAGAAGATCAATGAGGTATTGTTTAGATAGGTGATGTCCAATGTTAGGCAGTTATGAAGGCCACGAAAGAGGCAGAGGTTGTGGGTGCCCAGAGAAAATGTCTGGGAGTTCACCGCGACAGCGAGTGGGCTATTTTTGGTCGTTGTCAGATGATGGAGAGGCTGCCAGTGGATCGTTGGAGGCCGCTGAGCACGATGGTGGTAAAGGTGAGGCACGATGGCGCCTAGATATCCACTGGTGGAGGAGAGAGAGAAACCCAGATCTATTTTCTCTCTCCTCGAGTTCTCTCACTCTAGGTCTGAAACTACTGTAATAGAGGCCATGAGCATTTTCGTCACTTTACACAATCGGTGTCTTACGTGGCGCTGAGTTGGCAAGTACATAATTGACACTTCATCGAGCAACCGGAGGAAATGAAGGGAATGGACCGGTTGGATTGAAAATTGTGAGTTTAGAGACTTTTGAGATTAAATTAGAAATGCAGGGACTGAAACAAGGACGAGGACATACTTCAGGGACCAAACAATAGTTTGCCATTTTTTTTTTTTTGAAGTAGAAACAGTAGGCGAAAATATATTCATCAGAAGTCAGAATAGGCCATTACATACCCTTCTGCTACCATCTAGACAGACAAGAAGACAGTGGTAGTACCCACAGTGGTACATAGAAAATAGACATACTCATTGTACAATTAAGTATGTAGACAGAGCGGGATCCCCCTTTGGTACTACGCCAGAGGAGCTAGAAGGCCTAGTCCTCCCAACCTAACTCATAAAACAGTAAATCTAGTCGCCTAGAGACCTCAATTAATATACAACTAGATACACTGAAAATTAAATTGAGAAAGACCAAACCAAATGCTTAAAACTAGGTAGGAAAAAAAACCACTAGATGCCTTAAAAAAAGCCTAAATGAACTAGAAAATAATGAAAGCTAACTAACGGCCCATTTGGCCCAAAGAACAGCAGAACCTTAACCCTAACTAGCTGACCCAGCCCTGTTGAGCTTCCACCTTTCTGTGTTGAGGACGCCGCATACCGCAAGCTAGCAGCTGCCACGCTTACACCATGTCGTCGCCGCCCACTTCAAGGACCACCGTCCACACTACACCGCCACCATCGTGAGACAACAAAACCCGATCCAAAAAGAAAGGATCCCTATTCCCCTTGACCACTGACTGCATCCCGACGATACCGCTGCACTGTCGCCGTTGCTTGAAGACACACTCCAGCCTGTGCCGTCCCCTGAATCAGATCCACACCTCCCCCAGCCACAGAGTGGTTTTGACACAAGCAAGACCAAATCAGATACAAACCTCAAGCCACTGCAGATCTATGAACTAGGGAACCCTAGCCATCAACACCCGTTTGGCAGCCTCCCAGCGATGACGAGGCAAGCCCCACCGACCCAGAGTGCCGCCGGACGAGAGGATCTTGGCTGAAGACTCGACCAAGGTTGGTGCGCGTGTGGCGTCTTTAGAGAGAGAAGTTAGGAGAAGATTGTACATTTGTCAAAGTGATAGTGTTGAGTCCTATTTTGAGTAACTTAGTTCTATTAATGGTAGTTACACAGCTACGACCTGGTTATAAGTTTTTGAACAAATTCGTTGTAAATATTGTAATTTTTGTTTAATTATACGTAAATAGTGTAAATGAGTATGATAATTTTGTTCTCAATATTGTAATTTTGATTAATATAAATTATAAATTTTTATTCAAATAAATATAAACGTGTATATATGATAAACATCACAATACCATGTATATAACAAGTTTGTCTTTTGAATCGATATTCCAATAACAAGTATATTACGTAGAATATTATTTCTTTTGTGTGTGAAGCTGTTCGGTGAGAAATAACTAGGCAATATCATTTTGAGTTTGGACTTTTGACAACAAAAGATAAAGAGAGGACTCATTTCATTACTTTTTGGTACAGATAGTAAAACAATGACCATAGTAACAATTGAAATTATACAATGTTGACTTATTTTTCAAAGTAATGGTGCTAAATATCTTTTATGTCTGGCACTGCACTAGCTCATACGCCTCATTTGGCGCTCATGCTTATTTGTTCCTTTAAAAAATTGAACAAGATATAATCCAGTCCTTTAAAAAATTGAACAAGATATAATCCAGGCCCACTAATTAGTTGTATTGTCATATTCTAACTTATTATGATTTGGTGATAAGTTTTTTTTATTGGTGAACTTACTTTATATAGTTTATGTTGCTTTTGGAATATTGTTTCCAGTCAAGAGCTTAACCACTATAGTAATCATAATAGGGATTGCACAACAGATTAGATAAAATACAAAGGAATAAAAAAGAAAAAGTGCATCCCAGATTATATACTTTTGAAAGATAATAAATCAAACTTTTTAGAATGTAAAAAAATGCTTTCACGGTACATTAGAGGAAAATGCAACTAGTCTAATCCAAACTCTTCTCTCGACTCCATCACCACTTGCACTAACTTTAAGAACATAAAATTTCTTTTTAGATGTTTTATACACAAAATTCACCAAAAAATTATAGTTGAGAATAAGATTCGATATGAGATGAGCCCCAAGTGTCATCTTACTACTGCCTTCTTTGTAAAGACAGACCATGATCATAGATAAAGGCAAATTCCTACTTTCTTTTTTCTTTTTCAATATTATCCAAATATCTAATCTCATTGTCATATTGTTTAATAGTTGAATAATAAGAGTGCAGCTTGGAATTTCAAGTTTGTGTACCAAGATTCCGATAAGCACCAAATTTATCCAAATATTATTTCTTGCTTAACTAATATTTGTTTATCCAAATGTGTAATCTTATTGGATAAGTAAATCGGATGTGCAATTAGTGAATTAGGGATGAGATTTGTCATTTCTTGCTTAAGGGGTAAAGAAGTTTAAGACCATAAAAAAATAAAAAATAAAGACTAAATTAATAATTATTAAAAGAACATCGTGAATTCGTGATCCTTGTTTGATTCTTGATTAAATTACTAAACCTAAGAGATTTTGTGATATTATGTATTAATGACATCCAAATTACTGAAATTAGATTAGAGTTGCAATAGCAATCACATTTTTAACACAAACTAAATAATAATTTAGCGTACTTTCCATAAAGTTTTTTTTTTCGTTAACAGCTAGCGTACTTTCCATAATGTTGGTAAATAACTAAAGATGCAAAACCATCTAAAAAAAAGGTTGAGTTATTTTGTGCATTACTTTCAAGGATTCGACCGCAACATTTGAAGGGATCCAAGCATTAATTGATGGATGTTCGAAATTTCAAATTTTCAAAAAAAATTCTACTAGTATTCATAAAAGTTAAAGACAGAAATTTGGTTAGCTTACAAATATTATCCAAACAAAGATAGAAAAAATGAAACGTATAGTTTGTCAAGATCTATATGCCAACTAATCTTCCAAAAATATCAAATTTCCCCATTCATTACATCTTATCTTATGCTAAATTCAATCCGGGTTAGGATAATCCAGATATATTAATCCATATTGTAATCAAATACTACCTCCCTCCGAATCTTTCTCCTTGTAGAAGATGACATTTACGATAGTCCTGCTATATATATGCACCACAAGACACAAGCACTTTTCATCGCTCACACATTTAGTACTATCATCACTTTCCTCTCGTTTTGGGTTTTTAGCTTTCTGGGTTAGAGAAAAGATGGAGATTGATCTTACACCAAGGTTGGCTAAGAAGGTTTATGGAGGAGATGGTGGTTCTTACTCTGCCTGGTCCCCGTCGGAGCTTCCCATGCTCCGGGAAGGTGACATCGGAGCTGCCAAGCTCTCTCTGGAGAGGGACGGCTTTGCTCTCCCCAGTTACTCTGACTCTGCCAGAGTTGCTTATGTCCTTCAAGGTATCGTTTTGTTCTGCTAGCTTTGTTAAATAATATTGTGATTACAGTGCAGAATTGCTGTGAATTGAACTGCTTGATCTTATTAGTTGGCTATTGATTTCTGTGAATCCTGGATGAAAGTGCTTACAATTTTATTAGTTAGCTATTGATTTTTGTGGATCCTGAGTGATTGCCTTTATGATATTAGAACAAGATCGTGGGTTTGAATTTTTCATGATCAGCTTGATCTTGTGTATATATGTTCTTAGTTGTTTAATTGCTAGCGAATCGTGAAAGTCATACATGAAATAGTTTAATATAAGATCCTTTAAAAAAAAAAAAAAAAAAAAAAGATGACAGTGATTGTCTTTGCAAAGGACGATACCTTTTTTAACGGTGATCATGTGTTATTATTAAACTTTTGGTATTATTGTAAGTTGTTGAAATCACTTCGGCAAGTAGCCTTTTGTTTTCTTAATGATAAGTGCTTGGATCATGTAATCATTTGATTTGTGTGTTCAATGGTTATGCTATGCTGTTCTCTTTTCTTTTTCTTTTTTTCCCACGGGGGAATTCTGTTAATTTTGTTTACTTTTCTTGGGCCTCAGGTAATGGTGTAGTCGGAATTGTTTTGCCGGAGAAAGAAGAAAAAGTTCTTCCCGTGAAGAAGGGTGATGCCATCGCCCTGCCTTTTGGAGTTATCACTTGGTGGTACAACAAGGAAGACACTGAGTTTGTGGTTCTTTTCCTGGGTGATACCAAAACAGCTCACAAACGGGGAGAGTTCACTGATTTCTATCTCAATGGTTCTAATGGCATTTTCACTGGCTTCTCAAGTGAGTTTGTTGGCCGAGCATGGGATTTGGAGGAGAGCGTTGTGAAGACTCTTGTTGGCAAGCAAACCGGCAAGGGCATTGTTAAGTTGGGGGGAGCTAATTTGCCTGAACCAAAGAAGGAACATAGAGATGGGATGACATTGAACTGCGAAGAGGCTCCTCTTGATGTTGATATCAAGGGTGGTGGGAGAGTTGTTGTTTTGAATACTAAGAACCTTCCTTTGGTTGGTGAGGTTGGGCTTGGTGCTGACCTTGTTAGGTTGGATGGAAATGCTATGTGCTCCCCTGGATTTTCTTGTGACTCTGCATTGCAGGTGACTTACATTGTTAGGGGCAGTGGCCGTGCCCAAGTTGTTGGTGTCGATGGGAAGAGGGTCTTGGAAACAACTGTTACAGCTGGCAACTTGTTCATTGTTCCTCGATTCTTTGTCGTTTCAAAGATTGCTGATCCAGAAGGCTTGGAATGGTTCTCCATCATCACCACTCCCAACCCAATATTCACTCATTTGGCTGGAAGTATTGGAGTTTGGAAGGCGTTATCTCCTCAGGTCCTTGAGGCTTCCTTCAACGTGGATTCAAACACTGAGAAACTCTTCCGATCAAAGAGAACTTCTGATGCAATCTTCTTCCCTCCTCCAAAGTGAACCCATGAGCTAATTAAGCTCTGTGTTCTTGAGGTTTCATTGGCTCTTTTAGTTGAGATTTCTTTGGCTTTTTTAGGTCTTCATGTGAGTTTGAGAAGTTTAATTTGGACATTTCATAAAGTTTGACTTTCTAAAATTAAGTATATGTTAAATTTTCTTTGTTAGATTCTCGATTGTTAATTTCACTCTATAATTTCATGCTAAACCATTTACTATTACATTAAATGGACAAAGAAGATCCTCTGCAAGACTGCAACTATGATACTCTTACTTTCGTTTAACCTACAAATGTATCCCCCGATTAGAAGCATAGGACTGAAATAACTGTTCTGGTTCGTTAGGGAAGGAACTCAATTTGGCCAAAAAAAAGAAAAAAACAGAGAGAGAGAGAGAGAGAGACATGGAATGATTGGGTTAGAAGTGAAAAAATAGAAAGTGTGGCTGCTGGGATTCGAGCCCAGGTCTCCACGGCCACAACGTGGAATTCTCACCACTAAACTACAGCCACGTAGTTGCCAATCTGTCTCCCTTTATTTATATATTACAAAAGTATGTCTCATCTAATTATTCTGCTGAAAAACTATACAAAAGCCAGTGCATACATACAGGTTACGATATTTACTTGGGTTTTCTATCATTTGATTCATTTCTTCTCAGGATGAGCTTGGAAATTCCTATAGTTCCTAAAAGTGATAGAGATCCAACGACTGAATTTTCTATTATACCCTGAGATTAAGATACACTCGTCATGTGTATGGGAAAATTAGTACAAAAACAGTTTAATCACAGTAATGAACACTTCAAAATTGTGTCGACCTTAAACATACTTAGAATCAAATCATTCTCAATTTCTCAATTAGAATAGGAAATACAATTGACCCAAAAAAAAAAAGGAACAGGAAATAGAGGTTGAATTGCAAGAACTTGAGTACAAGAGAGAACTATTTCTTCCATTTCTCTAATGAAATGTTGCGGTAGCATTTTACATTCTTTGGTCGTGTATTCCAAAAAGTGTAGGATAAAATACTAAAAACACTTTTGTTCCTTTAGTTAGTCTATGATCAATCATCCCTATGGAATTGTGAGTCTTCAAGAATTTGGTTCTCCAGCTTGCTTCAAAGAATCCATTTGCATGCGGTGTGGTCGAGACTCCATTTAGATCAGGTATCCCACATCCAAGGTTGTTCACAGGTGCAGCTCTATACTTATAAAAAACCAAAGCTGTCCATTGATCAAAGTTGGAGGCAGTACCAGCACAACATATCAAAGTTAACGTACTGTCAAACCCAAACACTATCAAGGGATCCCCTTTACCGGGCTAGAAGGTCCATCCTGCACTTTGTCTGATGGGGATGGATTTGGAGTTGCATTTCTCATAAACGTTTTTGCATATAGGGAACCAAAGACAACCACCTGATCAATGTAAGAAAAGTAGCGTTGGGCAACATGAAGTTTAGGAATTTAGAAAAAGAACAAAACTATTAGGGTTGACGATGAGGCTTACAGCTCCAATCCACTGTTCCCAGCTAAGCGGGTGATGAAACCACACGCATGATAGCATAATGCTGACCAACTTCAGCACCAAACAGAAGACCCCAGTTATTAGTACCATCAATATTTAAAAAAACAAAAGAGAAAATTCAAGGATTATTTGGGAGTTATGATTTACCTGTCTTGTGGTCATTATAGTGGCAAACGTTAGAGCACCAAATGTGCGAATTGTGTAAGAAATGAAAAATTGGCTAGCTGTTGCTACCTGCAACACAAACAATAAGTATATCAGGAAACAGCAGAGGGAGGGATACAAAGGGAGAGAGGGGGGAAAAACTTGAACAACGGATGTAATCATGGACTAAAAAAAAAAAAAAAAATTAATGAGTGATTAAATGGGGGTAGGGCAAGCAGGAATTATAATAGGAAGTAGAGGTCTCTTACAGTCGAAAGGAGTGCGATGTCAAAGAAACAATCATTGTGGCTAGAAACAAATTGTATTGCTGGAACCAGTTGTCCTTGTAATATAAGACCTGAAAGGTAATGCAACAAATAACCAACTGCTAAAAGCAACAGAAAAAAGAAAATCAAATGGAGAAAAGGTAAAGCAGACTTGCAAACTAAATACCTTTCAAAAAATAAATAACCATAAGGCAAGATGCTTACAGTCCCCTACTAATGAAAACGGTTAGGTTTCAAAGTTTTAAGTCAAGTTTTAAGTCAACAAACCCTCACATGCTAATAAACTACTTAACTATTGTAAGACTTTCTACACAAAAGGTTTGGGAATCTGAAACAGAAACAGATATTGCATATTGGCATACAATATCCATTGGCAATAAATGCAAGTACACCCTTTATCTAACCCAAACAGTCAAAAAGATGAAGCGAGTGGCTAGCCTAGTGAAGCAAGTACACCAATCATGCAAAACACATCCCGGATGACTTTATCCTCCTCAATCAGCTAAGAAAATGAAATAGAAGTATAGAACCAACTACATAATTTTTTTTTGTAGAAATGACAATTTTTTCCCAACCCATCTCTCCCATGATGCCAGTTAGATTTGAACATGTGACCTCCACAGTGTCAGTTATTTGAGATACCCAACAGACCACAGCTCACCGGCAACCAACTACATAGATCTGATTTAAGCAATAAGATGCTTATGCAACAACATTGCAAAATACATCCTCCCACCTGACTAACCAACCTAATGATCGGGCCAAAAGATTTAGACAAGACAGATCCAAACAAAACCAAAAGGATTCAAATCAAGCTATTAAAATAGCAACAAAACAACCAAATTTGCCTACAAAAGTACAACGCAATAAGATTAGAACAGCAACAACCAGAAAAGTAATAATAGTAATAATAAGATCTTACCACTCAAGCTAAGAACACAAGAACAGAACGTTGTGTAGAATATTTGATTGTGTATCTCCATATCATAACCTTTAAAAAGTTTGTCTTGGAATGTGCTTGTAAAGCCATCAAACCTATTAGACAGAGAAATAAGGATCTACATGGATAAGAAATACATAAATTTTAATTCCAAACATGTGGCATCATTTGCCAGTGGCCAGCGTTATTGCTAAAAAGTGAAAGAAATTAGGAATGATATTAGACAAATGCAAAATATCAAAGCTGCCATGGTGGTATTACGAAAGCGTAACTTTCAACTTACTTTTTTGGTATAATTTTACCTCTGTAAGGAACCATAAAAACATTGTAACAATTTAGCACACTAGGGGACATATAATCCTATGTCATAGTTATCCTAGCAATCTGATCTAGCATTATAGGGATCTCACTTCCGTCCGAGGTGAGGGTATCAAAAAAGGAGGAACTACTTTCAATAGCATGCGTAGAAACAAGAGTAATAACTTATAACAATAACTGGATATGTAAGTAGAATAAATTCATATGTTTTAATTGAAGGCCATTTAACATTTATTTCAACAGCTAATGAAAAAAAAAAAATACAAAAAGCATAACCATAAAGAAAAGGTCCAGAATATACCCAAGGTAACCGATCATAAGCGAGACGCCCCACATAGTATTTTCTCTTGCTCTACCAAATGCATCAGTTGGACCCAAGTCAGACCCTGCCTACAATCAAAAGCACAACACAATCAGTCATAGTCAAAGAACAAAATTGACCAAAATGTTGCGCATCATCAACAAAAAGATGTCACACAAACAACAGTCTCATGCATCAACAGAGGTAGCATCTTCATAGATAAGTGAAGGAGTATGTTGCTAAGTGATAATAAATTATAGGTCATCTGCTATCACATCTGTTGTCAGATAGCGTCCCAGAGTGCATAAATAAGATACTGGAAGTGTGGCAAAGAACTTGGCAATGTGATATCATAGTATGAGACAATAAATCAGCATCCCGAAGCTTAGTTGGTTTAAACCAAGCAGTCTGAACTGTAATTAAACTCAGCACCTCTGTGACCAACTATGAAAGTAAAGAAAACAATCCAGAAAGCATGTGCAGCTTAACAGGTACAATGGCATAAATTAAGATATTGAATGCATTGGAGAATTATCCTTGGAAGTAACCTCATAACTCCATATGCATTATTATATCATTAAACACCCCACATAGCAGTCATTGTTCAAGACATCTAAAGAAAAAAGGGTAATAGAAAGTTATTAGTATCCATGCAAAGTGGCAGAATGTTGATGTTTGATGCAAGTTTCCAAGATTCCATCATCTTCATGGGCATGCCTGGTTAAACTAACTAAAGTAAACTTTACTGGGAACCAGAGACTGGCGACGATCATAACCACTTCCTTCTCAATACAACCAATTGTATGTGCAAGCCTAAGTGGAAAATATAAGGAATTGAACTGAGAGACTAAGGACATACCGGATATAGTATAAATATCGAACAGCCAACTGTAACTAGAAAAGCAAGCAAATAGTCATGCCCCTTGTATTTCTTTTGCATAATGATAGTACCCCAAACCTGCATAAACAATCACAGCATGAATGAAAACCGAAGAGCATAAGACTATGTTCCTCGTGGAAAACATAGGGTTGCAGCTAGCAATAAATCTTTCATTGATGACAGAATTGTTGGAAACAACATTGAGGTAGCACATGCTCTCTCCAGCTAATGACTTAAACTTATGAATTAGATGTTCATTTGTTACTTATTTAGAACTGTGTTTGACAGTTTGGTCTTGGTTAGTCTCCTCACATCTGAGGTTCATCTTGACACCAACTTTCATCAGACCCTTAAACACTTGTGAGCCGCCAATCATTCTAAGCTTGTCTGCCAACTTCGGGCCTCACATTTACAGAGAGAGGTTAGGGACTAATTGCCTATTTATATGCCCTACGACTATATTCCTGGCATTTCCGAAATAGTTTAAGAAACAATAACCCCAATGCCCATCATGCCCCATACGACCCTCCTTCCCTCCCCATATTCAGGCAAATGTTACTCTATGATTATAATCCTCATATTTCCCATATAGGAGGCTTCAAAAACCAACTCCATATCTCATCAGCTTCACTATGCTCGAAAAGTAAGAGAAAGTTCAAAGAGAGAAAACTAGCATTTCTCACAAAAATTGTACAAGAAACATTAACCAGAACACAGTGCCTAATTACACCCTCCCCCTCCCCCACTTCCACCTTCCCAGAATACTCGTCTTGACTGTAGTAAGTCAAATTCTTTAAAGTTATATCAGATGCAGAAGTTAAACAACAAGTCTGATGCCATATTCCTACTGCCTCCTAGAAGCATTCCATTATTAAAGTGTTAGCGTTAAACTAATTCTTTCCTTTTCATCCTCCGCTCACAAAATCAACAGTTTTATGTGGAGACCCCAAATTTGTATATTTCAAAAGCTAAATGCAGTAACTAAGACTCGCTAAGTTGAATGATCCCCAAGTTATATATAACCAACATACACCAAATATGTTATAAAATCAGCAACAAGAGACTACGGAACTAAACAAATATAACTCTTGAAACTAGTCAACCGAATAAGAAACCATGCCAGGTGAAGTAAACTGAAAGACTGCATATAGTAAGCTGTAACCACCATAATTAGGCAGAGTTGTTTTGACTTACCATAACAGGTATCATCTTGGCACATTTTGCAAGTGTTTGAACAGGAAAGCTTACATACTTGAGGGCCTGGCACAAGCAATTATAGTCAGTAAAACACTAAAATCCTACAGCAAAAGTCTCCGATTTTGCGAAAAATTTGAAGGACCCAGAAGCTGAATTTTACCTCATACTGACATGTAGTGGTCAGTATATTGGTAACTGATACAAGGCCGTATTTGTAAAACGGAGCTACCGGATTCAAAGCCTTTTTACTTGAGATTAAAGCTCCGGCGGAAATCGCCGACGTTGTGATTCGATTGCAGAGAACCAGAAACAATGAGTACTTGAAAAAGGCATGGTCTTCCCCGTAAGGCACTCTCATGATCTTCTCCTGCATTGAAGAAGAAAAGCAAAACCAAAGATTGCAGCTTTTTCAGAAATCGGGGATTTGGGTCAATGATTTGGTCAAACGTGAGAGAAATCGGAACCTGGAGAACGCCGTAGGTGACGAGAGTGGTCATGATTCCGGTCACGGCGAAAACCCCTTTCCATAGCCTGCTGCGCTCTCGCGGACCGTCGAGCAACGTCGTTTCGGCCATGGCCCCGATCACGGGACAGTGATTCTGATTCGAGGCGAAAACGGTGACGTTTTGAGTGGAGGTCGCCGGAGAATTAATGTGGGCGGCCGAGGATTGGGGATCAAATAGAGATGAGGGGAGAGAGAGAGTGAGGGTTCGGAGGACACGTGGCGGGAGAGGGGGGTTTAGGGGGAGGCGTTGAGCTGATGAGGGGTGCTCGGAATCGGCGGCGGCAATTTTTCTGGTTGGTGGAGACTGGTGTAGAGTCTTCGCCTTTGAAGAGTTGTCTGGCCACGTCAGCGGCGGCCCCACACCACTGGGATCAGTGTTCGATGCTATAAAAGAGTTTTATGACAGGTCTAGGGGTTCCAAGACAAGCATCAAACCGTTAATTTTGGTCAAACCATGTTTTGATATGGTATGTTTGTGTTTCCAAGACCGTTCCACATTTGTTCGTGAATGTAGACTAGTTTTTTTTATTTTATTTAGAGGACTTTCTTCGTCCTCCTTCTACTTCTCCTTATCTCTCCTCATGAATATTTGTATATATTTTAGATTTTTCCAATTTCGAATCCATTTTTCGGCCGAACTCAGATGAAAAGAGGTGTTAAACGAGCCGCTCCGACCAATTTGAAATACATTTGTGCGAGTTTTGGATTGCGTTTAAACTAATCCATTTTATAGTCGAATCATACCATTATTATATTTCAAAAATATGAAGTTGTGACATTTTTTCTTTTGAGGATATAATTGAACATATATTAAGTTGAAATGATGTATTAAGTACACGCAATTTAGGGCGCAAACTAGGACATAAGCAATTACCTATTAATTTGGTCGACTGCATACTACAATCGTAAAAACAAACTTATGAACCAACTAGAGGTGGCAAACGGGCTACTAAGCACGAGCACGACACGGGCCCTGCAAGCTTAAAAGAGGTCTGGTACGGCCAAGCCCGTTAGTGGCCCTGCACGACCCGAGCACGTTAGAATAACGGCCCGGGTTAGGTCTAGGAATATTGGCCAGTTGGTCCAGCCCGCCCCAAGCCCGTAATGGGCTCGGCACGGCCAGAGCAAGAATTATTATGGGTCAGCCAGTTGCAAACACAAAATTTCATTTTGTTTTTAAAAATATTTAAAAACCACAATGATGAGATTTGAATGTTAAGCCTCTTTATTTAAAATCTCATAACAATTCCACTGATGCTATTTCTTTATATTATCAAAATAGTGAAATAAAACATTATATTCTTGTTTTGACATAAAGTATTTTTTCTAATCTCATAATAATACAACTATGGAATGAAGGAAAGAATAATATGATACTAAATCTTCATTATATTAATAAAGATTAATCTCACAATAATATACTTCAAGCAATATATTTTGAGTTATTTTTTTTCTTTCTTTCTTTCTTGTAGACTACAAGTTGTAGTGGAATATAAAAAATATTAGAACACTAAGCTTAAAAAGCTAAGGTTAAGAAAAATATTGTAGAACTTAATTTATTTTAATTTTCTAAATAGTTAAATAAAATTAATTTATATTTATTCAAATTAAGATTTTAAAATCATGCTTTTATAGTGGGTAGGCACAAGCACGGCCCGTTTACTGACCCGACACGAGCACGGCCCGGTACGATATGGGCTTGGGCCATGGGCCGGACCCGGCTTAATGTTTAAGTAAATGGGCCGACACGAGCCCCGCACGATAATAAATGGGCTGACCCAAGCACGGCATGAAGCACGACTAGGCCCGCTTAATATGGGTTGGGTCGGGTTGGGCCGGCCCGTTTGCCACCTCTAGAAACAACAGGAATTTTTTTGTGTTTACTTCTTCTCAAAACTATTCTAAAGATACCTCATTAAAACACTGTTCGGATAAAACTCAACGAGACAAAAATCTGAACTGAGGAAAGAATATCACAACGTCAAAAATCTAAAACTGTATTTAACTATTGTCATCTTGGATTGAGCTGTCTCTCACTTCATAGAGATGACTATAGCTGCAAACAGCCCAACAACTTGATGAAAAATTGATCGGATGAAGCAACTTGAATGTGGAACTTCTTTTGGTATGAAATTGTGACATTTGAAAAATAATTAAAAAAATTTAAACTTTGAGAATTTCAAACATTTCAAATTTAAAGTGGGATGTTGAAATTTTGGAATTTGGGACTGGAATTAGAATAGATATCCTCTTCTGAAATATTTTAAATTGGACAAGAACACCTTATTTTGATCTGATTCACCCACTTCCCACTAGTTTGATTCATCTACCTAAAAATACCAAAGAACTTAAAGTTTCGTAAGAAAAATAATTTCATGGCAAATTGGCAATACTGTTAAAAAAGGATCACTTTGATGCATGAGATTTAGAAAGGTATGGCCGTATGGGTACCCATTTCCCATTATGGTTTAAATTTAAGGGAAAATGACTCAAATAGTGTCTAACATTTTTCTCATTCTAAACTTTCGTACCTCACCTTTTAAAATTATCAGATTGGTATCTGAGGTTTTCGCCCCGACCGAACATAAATACCTAGAGTCGTTGTCTCATTACGGAGGCTGTCAGCTAGCATATTTTGAAGGGTATTTTTGTCTCTTCGTTGTTCCCTTTCTCTCCCTCCCTCAATCTTTTCTTTAATGTCTTCTTCTTCCCCCCAGCCTCTTCTTCTTTTGGGTTTGGTTCGTGAGCGCTTTTTGGGTTTTCTGTTCTCTTCAATCTGCTGTTCATTGCTGCCCTAACCTACTTGAATCGTAAGTAAAATAACTTTCATTCATCATTTATCTATTGTTATGATAATGGATTCAAGTGTTGACTATTTTGATCTCTGTATAACCCATTTTAGCCCTTGGCGACAACAAAGGTCTAATTGTGGAGGATGATTCTGAAACCAAGAGGAGGCCACAATTGACAGAAGGTTGGAATACTATATATCTTGTGCATAACTTGACTTGGATCCTTTTACTGGAAAGCATGCCTTTTGATTTATTAATTATGAATTACCCCACAAATATCAGTAGCAAATTTCCTACAGGTATTGATATGCAAGTGAGAAATGCAGAAGGAACTTCACATGGACAAGCCAAGCCAGGAATGGTGTGGCCCTTCCAGCCCCTTTCACTCGCTTTCAGCCATGTGAACTACTATGTGGATATGCCTGCGGTACGTCAGACTTATATCTCCACAAAGCAATCAATTTTTGGAAATCAGTGTGATAACTTGTATCAAAAGAGAAACAGAATTAGAAACTTACACGCTTCAAATTAGAATTTAATAAATGCATCTTCAATACCCATCGACTTTAGCAGCGACTCAAAATAGGCATTCTTGCATCTATTACTAGTAACAATTTTGCTTCATTATCAGGAGATGAAGACCCAAGGTATTGAAGAGAACCGACTGCAACTACTAAGAGATGTTAATGGGGCATTCAGGCCAGGAATTCTCACTGCATTAGTTGGTGTTAGTGGTGCTGAAAAAACTGCTTTGATGGATGTTTTAGCTGGAAGAAAGACTGGTGGATATATAGAAGGAAGTATTAGTATCTCACGATATCCAAAAAACCAAACCACATTTGCTCGGGTTATTGGTTATTGTGAACAGAACGACATTCATTCACCATACGTTACTGTTTATGAATCGCTGCTATACTCTGCCTGGCTACGTCTTTTTAAGGATGTCGACAAAAGCAAACGAAAGGTATATCATTTGGTTAACTATTAATTTTAGTTACGGACTGGTGGAGATTGCAACTTAGTTGACTCTGTTTTTCTTGGCCATAGATGTTTGTTGATGAAGTTATGGACTTGGTGGAGCTTAACCCCTTGAGGAATGCTTTAGTTGGACTTCCAGGTGTTGATGGACTTTCAACTGAACAAAGAAGGAGGCTGACCATTGCTGTAGAGTTGGTTGCAAATCCTTCCATTGTCTTTATGGATGAGCCAACATCAGGGCTTGCTGCTAGAGCAGCTGCAATTGTTATGCGAACCGTAAGAAAACTGTCGATACTGGACGAACTGTTAAAAATAAATAAATAATTAATTAATTAATTATTCTTGGATCTGAGAAGTCACCACATTGGCGTCACTCATTACTTGGAACATGGATCTCACCATGATTCATAGATTTCATGGGGTGATTCATCTGAGCACTGGGTTGAGATTGAAGGAAGAGAAGAACAGTAGGAAAAAGGAAAAAATAGAAAAAATGCTTAGGGAAAAAAATGGGTTAAGACATTAAGAGACGAAAATACCCCTCATTATATGTTACATGGCATGCACCGTAACGGAGCTAACGGCTCCAGATACTTATGCTCAGTTGAGGTAAGAATTTCAGATACCAATCTGATAGTTTTAGAATGTGAGGTACGAAAATTTAGAATTGCCGAAAGGTGAGATACTGTTGGGCCATTTTTCCTAAATTTAATTGGCTACAAAGGGTGTCTTATCCGCATATAATAGGAATCTGGCATAAGAAAAGTTTAAATTTGGGTCCATTTGGATAGGGGTCATCATGGGCCGGGCTAGGGCCGGCCACATCCTAAATGCCGGCCACACCCTAAATTTTAGGGCTTAGGGTCGGGCCGAGTCAGACCTAGTCAAAGTCAACAAAATTTAAGGCCGGATAGGGTCGGGCCGGGGCTTAAATATGCTATCCCTTATCCGCTCTAAAAGCCCGATCTATTAGGGCCGAAAGGGCCGGGTCGGGACGAACCTCTGAATAGGGCCAAATAGGACCGAAAATGACCTTATTTTGTTCAATAATAATAAAAAAAAAGCTTACATTATTTTTTTTCCTCAAAATGTGGTTCAATGGTTATATAGGTAATACAAGACATTGTTTTTGGTTGATCATATTTAATATATATATATATATATATATACATGTGTGTGTGTGTGTGGGAATTAACTTATAACATTTATTAATATTAGTTAAGGTGGTTATATTCAATTAACTATCTCTCTAAATCTCCTAATATTAATTGTTATGTAACAAATAAAATAAAAACTAAAAAAAACAAAGCTTAAGAAATCAATTACAAAGAAAAAGATAAATTGTATATTATAGAAAGAAGAGAAATATAATTAAAAAATAGAAAATTATTAGGACTTATTAGGGCGGGCCTAAAGGGCCAGGCCGGGCTTGGCCCTAATGGGCTCAAACGGACCGGGCCGGGTTTTATTCTCATGGCCCATACCTTATCCTATTTTAAAAAGGGTCGGGCCAGCCCGCCCTAATGCAAGGGCCGGGTCGGGCTTCGATCCTATGGGCCGGATAGACTTAGGGCGGGTTTAGGGCCGAATGGCCAAATGATGACCCCTACTTTTGGATAACGGCTAGAGTACAAAAAGTTGCAAACACATCCAAAACTAGAGGTGGGCTTTCTTCCTTCATGCATTACGTAACATGCAAGTTCTGATAATGAGAGAAAAGCAAGAGAAGAAGAACAAGTTCGAGTCTCTGAAAATTCTGTAATGGATTCTGCTTTATTTCCTCACCCCCTCATTCCTTACATCGTCACTAACTCAAGGTAATTCTAATTGTTTTTGTGTAGAACATGTTTTACACCATTGATGATGATTCTTCTTCTTCTATCACAGTTTGCATCGATTTTTTGCGGCTCCTCAGAAGCAAAGGTGGTTGAATCCAAGTTGTTGGGCTATTGGTGTTTCTAGAACTGGAGTGGGAAACCTTTCTAATGATATTCCTTTGAAGAAAAGTGAAAATGGATCTTTGTTGGGTGGCTTGGACGAGTCAGCTTCATCAACACCAATAATTGGGACATTGGATGCTGAGATTACACCAGAGACCATTGATTTCTTTGTTAGTGATGCAGAGGGTGATCCTGATTCTCCATCGGAGGGCTACTCGTCCATAGAGCAAGCGCTCAATACATTACGCCAAGGAAAGGTCGGTTAATTCTTGTTTAGCTACTCCTTTCCAGCTATTTGACTCGACTAGTATGTGTATCCAATTAGATGCTAGTTTTGGATCTTGTGTAATATAGCACAACGGAAGTTTTCAGAATGAATGAAAATGAGACTACTCCCACATCATATGCAACATTGTACGACCGTTTAAGTCTCATTTGGCCAAAGTAACAAGTTGAAAACGATATCGGTGTTGATTTAGGTTTATAATGAGTGGACACAGGCATGTTGCCCAAAAGTTGAAAGATGTGACTCGATTGTGTTGGTTTCATGAAACTTAAATCATGAACAATTTAATGTCAACTGCCACTGATTTTTCCTTTTTCTTCTCTTTCGTGGTCTAGTTTGTGATTGTTGTAGACGATGAAAATGCGGAAGTTGAAGGAAACCTTGTCATGGCAGCATCATTTGCAAATCCTAGAAACATAGCATTCCTAATTAAACACGGATCTGGGATCGTCTCTATAGGCATGAAGGAGGAGGATCTTGAAAGATTGAAGCTTCCTCTGATGTCACCAGAGACGGAAGACGAAGACTCTTCTGCGCCCACATTCACAATCACAGTGGTATATGATGCTTTTGCACTACAATACTGTAATTCAAGTAAACGCAATTTGATAATGTTCGACTTCATACATTAGTTTGTTTGGTTTTGTAGGATGCAAAATTCGAAACATCTACCGGAGTATCAGCTCCAGACAGGGCAAAGACTGTTCTTGCTCTTTCATCTAAGGAGTCAAAGCCGGAAGATTTTAGAAGGCCTGGCCATGTGTTTCCCCTCAAGTACCGCAATGGTGGGGTTCTTCGGAGAGCTGGTCACACTGAGGCTTCTGTTGATCTGGTTGTTATGGCGGGCTTAAGGCCAGTGTCTGTTCTTTCAGCCGTAGTTGATGCAGAAGATGGCTCTATGGCGTCTTTGCCCGGTTTAAAAAAACTGTCATTGGACCACAGCATTCCAATTGTCTCAATAACTGATCTGATTAGGTAATCAGTCTACTTGAGCATGCATTTCTCAATGAGTACCCTAAATAATTGTGGGACTAATGAAAAAAGGAAGTTAACTTTGCTGCAGTTGAATTTGTTAAGTACAGTTCTTGACAAATAATGTGGAGTGTACCACAGTTACTGACCACATTACTGACGGTATCTCTTACAAATGTGAATTGAGTCACCCCTTACAAGAGAGCGGTTAGCAATGTGACGGGAAACTGTAGTATAAACTCCACTACTGAAGTTGGTTAAAATACTCGAGTCTCCAGATGTAAATAAATTGAAGTCAAACATGAAGTTGCTCAAATCTTTGATGCATCATCATTTATCTGATAAGGTTTGTTATGCTCACAGGTACAGGAGAAAGAGGGAAAGGATAGTTGAAAGAACTGCTCTATCGCGTTTGCCTACAAAATGGGGTCTGTTTCAGGCTTATTGCTACCGCTCAAAACTAGACGGAACAGAACATGTTGCTGTTGTGAAAGTATGTCGCATTTGGCTTAGTAATTAGTATAGTAGGCTGCAATTGTATTAAACTTCTGCTAAGCTACACTCTGTTTTACTATGAACATCAATAGGGAAGCATAGGAAATGGAGAAGATGTGCTAGTAAGAGTTCATTCAGAGTGTTTGACAGGTGACATTTTTGGGTCCGGGCGGTGTGATTGTGGCAACCAGTTGGAATTGGCAATGCAGCTAATCGAACAAGCTGGTCGAGGAGCTGTTGTTTACCTTCGAGGTCATGAAGGAAGAGGCATTGGTCTTGGTCACAAACTTCAAGCCTATAATCTTCAAGACCAAGGCCATGACACAGTCCAGGCTAATATCGAACTTGGACTAGCTGTCGATGCTCGCGAATATGGAATTGGTGCACAGGTCAGTTTCATAAACCATGGTCCTAATTGAAATTCCTCACATTTGGTATGTTGCTCACAATATGACTCTAACATTTTTGAATATTGACAACAGATTCTAAGAGACATAGGAGTTCGAACGATGAGGCTGATGACAAACAATCCAGCCAAGTTCAGTGGTCTAAAGGGATATGGTTTGGCTGTGATTGGTAGGGTTCCGGTGTTAACACCAATTACAGAGGAAAACAAGAAGTACTTGGAAACAAAAAGAACGAGGATGGGGCATGTTTATGGTTCTGATATCCAAGGATCTTCAGCCGGTTTCATCAAACCAAATGTATATAACAAGGACATAGAAAACAAACCTGAAAGCTAAAAATTATACATGGCTACCACACATAGGTATAGAAAGGCAATTCATTTTTCTCATTGTAACAAAGAGAATTCATTGGTTTGTTATTGGTTCCTTGATTACTGTAAAAATTTCCATTTGCACTGATCATTGGTATAGTAATCAAATCTTGATAAAGCCCATAGTGAGGCCCAACTCTTCACCGTATACATAAATAGACTATTAAATCCAAACGTTACCACCGTCTCATCTCACAAAACTTCAACGTTTCAATGACCATAATCGTCGAAATCCTGAAGGCTGGTCTGAGCGGCAGCGCCGAAATGTACACTCCATCTTCTACAACAGTTGCGCCAAAGGAAAGTGGTAATGATGATGTAACAGCCCATTGGTTTGAGTTCACGGTCCAGCCATCCGCAGTCCGATTTGGTTTGTTCCTTGAGTGCATTGAATTGATAATTGCTTTTTTGTTGTGTTTGAGCCCAAAAGTATTTTTGGCAAGTTCCTTTAATGGGTTTAGCGTAGCGGGCCGATACCTGCGGTCCAAAAATAAATCTATTTGGGTTTGGGTTACAGTTTCGCCCATTCCGGAATCCATAAGGAAAACGAGACCTTATTGGAATCAAGTAGTGAAGATTGAATAGGAAACGTCAATCAACAATCATTCGATAGCAAGGAACAGTCGAAACTCTAGTATAAATACCAAGTTTCAAGGACGGAAAACAACAACTCTCAAATCAATCTCTACGATTATTAAAGCCTCTCCGGAGCAACCCTACCTGCAACCTGCTTGCAAACCAGCGAAGTAAGGGTAACGCCCTCGCAACCCAACGAAGCTAAAGATACGCTTTAGCAAACCCTGTGCTTTCTCCTCAGCTTTCCGGTGATTGCTCTACTCAACCTACAACATTGAGTATCGACTCGGTTTCGCGAAGAGATCACAACCAAAGTCCTTACCCGTAAGGCAAAGAAGTCATTTTCCGAAAGGCATAGAAAAGAACCTTATGACGAGGTTGGTGCTCTCCTCGTCCACATCGTTTGATTCAACAAGTCAGGTTAAGGGACTCCCCGATGACTGCACCCCACAGTGCTGGCACGCATGCGCACACGCTCAAAAGAGATAGTTTGCAAGCCATCTGGTTTTGGAGCCAAACATTGTGGCACGCCCAGTGAGACCTTTGCATAACGTGTCTTCATGAACGTAATCATTGGAAAGTCAAGCGAGAACCTTTACCAAAAAGTTTACGCTAAGTGCCCAAAGCATAAGACCTCCATTTACAGACCACATTCTCGTGCGGACTGTCGTGGTCTTTCTGAAGAATAGCTGACATAAAATTTCTCTCTCAACTCACCATCATTAGACATGTCAACTGTATATGAGATAAATCAGCTATCCGCCACTGAGGGCGAGAAATCTCCTACTGCAGAGGCATTGTCCTCCGCAGCCACAACAGTCTAGGAGGCCCCTAAAAGCTGAATTTGAACCCATCATCATCTCTAAGGATGCTACCCTGGACGAACGTATGAGAATTTTGGAAAGCATCTGGCCGCTTCGATCGAGAGATCGAAACAGCAGATGCATGAATATGATCAGCGAATGGAACGGAACGCCCAGGAGGCCAAAGAAAATGCACGTCGCCTTGCTAAAGAGGCCCGAACGCATATTGATAAGATTGCTGACACCACTCGTGCGCAGTATGATGAAATTCTGAGTATTGTTAACACTGTTAGCACCCAGAGCAAAGACACTGCGGCCAACATCGCTGCCATGCGCAAAAACGGTTCTAACCTTGCAACAAAGGTTGCCATGCAGAGAGCTGAGTTGAACCAGGCTAAAGAGGTTTTGAATAAAGCTTTAGGAGTTCCTAATGCCATCCTTGGTTCACTTGGCCAACCCTCTGGGGCTGGCAAGTATATACCACTGAATGCTCGAGAGAAGGCCAGCAGCAGCACGGCTACACCATCTACACCGGCTGTTACTGCGTCAGTTAAAAGCAAGGAAAGAGCTTTGGCGATTGGTGGAACAAAAGCTACTCCTCAAGCCTCGCAGAAGAGTAAGATCCTGAAGACTGGTGAAGGCACTCCTACTGACCCTGTTCGATTCACTCAATACGACAACGATGGGGCAGAGAATATTTGCCATGAACTCCCAGATAATTATTACGGCATTGACCAGATAGGAAACCCAATTAAGATAACAGCTCTGGTGAAGGATGCATCCCCACCAGCTGTAACTCTCCAACAGCCTGCTTCCAGAACCGTTCCGCTAGGAGAGGGGACGATGACAGCTAGCCAGGCCATACCACAACAGACAACTTACTAGACTGTGGCAACTCCTCCTCCCCCTCCCGGTCCAGATTATGTGAGACGCGATGAGGTTGAGGAGATGATCAGGATGGCCAACCATAGGGCCTAGATGGATGGAATCTATGAGGGACCCTTCCCGCCTCATATAATGCTCGCGCCTTTTCCCAGAGGCTACAAAAATATAATCTTTTCTACTTTTTCAGGGGAAGACACCGAGAATGCGGTAACTCATCTAGCCAGGTTTAGAGTGCAATGCGGCCAGTATCAGAATGATGAAATCCTCAAGTGCAGGATCTTTGGCACCTCCCTTTCAGGAGCTGCTTTCAGATGGTTTTCTAAACTCCGCCCAAGATCAGTGGCTGATTAGCCAGCGATGGAGAAGCTCTTTTGAGAAACGTTTGGGACCACAGAACCAGAAGTTGACTTGGCTTCTCTCATTCAGATTTCTCAACCACCCATTGAGTCCGTCGTGGCATACCTTCAACATTTCCAAATTCAGAAGGCCAAACTGAACATGGTATTGCCTAAGAAAGAAATGGTTAAGTTGGCAAGGGGTTGGAGCCCCTCCAGTGAAAGAAGCAACATGGGAGCATGATCCAATCCATGGGAGAGCTTATCACGGAGGTCGGTAGCTTTGAACACCTTCTTAAGGAGACTGACGCCACAAAGAATTCATCCAAAGGCACTTACATGCCAGGGAAACACCGCACAGTGGCAGCGTTGAGCTATCAACCAGCTACTTATGATCCTTATTACCATCATCCTGGCGAAGAAATTGTCTAATTAGAGGAAGATGAAGAAGAGAATGATGTCTCTGCCTTTGAGCTGACAAGAAGAAATAACTCTGCTTTAAAGCAATTGAAAATACCCAAGGAACCTGTCAAGCTCAAGTCTGTAGCCTTCACTAAACCTGAGATCGCGACATATACATATGATGCCAACAAGGCACATGAGATTTTAGACGAGATGATCGCCGCGAAGATGGTGAAGATATACTTCGACCCTTTCCCTCGACCAAATCAGCTAAAAGAAAAAAAGTATTGCAAATTCCACAACTTGTGGAATCATAACACAGCTGATTGTGTCAAACTGAAGGATCAGATTCAGGTATGGCTCAATAATGGTAGTCTGCAGGTAGAAGCTCCGGCGGCCGCGGCAGTGCTAGTAGACCTAAACCCTTTTCCTGATACTGGGGTCAACATAGTAGAGGTCAACTAGACCAAACAAAACCAAAGGAAACCGACCTTGGACTTGACCACTAGTGGAACAGAAGAAAACGGGGACGAGATCCCAGGCAAGAAGAAGGCTAAACCTACAAGCGAGGCCTCACCAGTGATCCTTTGCTAGCGATGCAAGGAAGATTGTGGCATCCCAGTGTCACACGAAGAAGTCGAGTGGACTTTTCGCTTTGGTTCTTTCCCGCTAATCAAGTGGGCCTCACCACCACTAAATTATCAACCTTCTAGCCCCAAAGCGAGGGGTAGAGAGGAATCACCACCATCCCCAAAAGATTCAAATTGGTTTAAAAGGTTGAGAGCAGCCATGGCCGAACAGAGACAAGATGGGAGGAACAGAGATGTCTTAACAAAACCTTACATCCCACCTGCTTCAACCTCCATTATTAAATAAGGTAAGTGGTATAAAAGAGAGAAAGGGAAAGCGGTGGAAATCAGCCCTTCTAAGAAAAGGAAGTTACAGTGCAGGTTTGGAGAGGCCAAGCGAGCATTAGAGGCTCTGGATTAGGGCTTGATTAAACCCTCACAACTGGTCAAATATCCTGAACAATACCAGAAGGAGATGGAGGCACTGGCCGCTAAGCCATTGGTGGCTCCCAGCAGTTTCCAAAAGCAAACACGATCGGAGTCAGGGGCCACTAAGCCCAGTGTTTTCTGCAGGATTACAAAGGACATGACACCTCCGCCAGTTAGGAAAGAAACCTCACCAACTAGGCGACCACATGTCAGACGTAGGTTGTTCCGTGAAGAACCAGAAGCCAAACCCTCAGTTTTTGGGAGATTGGGGGGCAAGGGCTACATTGCAGAAGCTTTACAGTAGAGACCTAAAAAGGTCCAGAATGTAGCGATGACACCCCTGAAGGAAAGTTAACAGAACAGAGTTCAGAGCCTCCAAAGCAGTTTGAGAAGATACAAGAACACCAGCAGGGTGAAGCGAAAGGCCTCATAGAGGAATCTTTGGTCGATTGACTAGTTAAACAGTTCAATACTGACATACCGGTGGATGGGCTCTAGCTTGACCTGGAGGAGGCCATGGACGAGACGAATATCATTGACACCTCTTGTAACATGGTTTACGTGTTACCCGTGAGATATGCCCTGCCAGTCGCTGCACAGGAATGCATAGAAACTGAGGAAGATGTCGAACAACCTTTGCAGATTACCTCAATAGCGACTACACCGACTGAGGAGGCAGCACCGTTGGAGACCAACGCCGCTGATGGCAAGGGTTTCTTTATGAGCTTCACAAGACCAACACCTGTTATGGTCCAATAAATGCGACCTTTGTATATTACGGCGGAGATCGACGGTACCAAGATTAGCAAGATCATGGTGGATACCGGAGCCGCGGTCAACGTCATCACTACCAGGACCATGCAGCTACTTGAAATCAAGAAAGAAAAGATCCAGCCTACGTCCCTAATGCTTAAGAACTTCGCGGGGATAGTAACGAAGACGTTGGGCATACTATTCCTGCGAATCAAAGTTGGTCCCTCAGAGGGAGTACATACGTTCTTTGTTACAGATTGCTACGCAGCCTATAGCGCCATTCTAGGCCATGACTGGATTCACCAGAGCTATTATGTTCCGTCAACTCTCTATCAGGAGCTGATGATGTGGAACAGGGTAACTGACCAGGCTGAAGTGATCAAGGCAGATCCTCGCCCATTCCCTGTTTCCATAAATTACGTAGATGCCAGGTACGACTTGGAGCCAATCACTCCATTGCAGGTTAGTGGCATCGATCAGAAGGGCCGTCCCACAGGGGTGACGGCCTCAGAATTAGCACAGTGGGGGCTTGCTCTCGTGAAGGAGGACCTGGGGAGGCCTGGCCACGCCGTGCCCAACCCCATAATTAATTGATGGATTACGACCTTCCACTAGAAGGGATAGAGGTACTCCACTCTCTGTACGAATGACTATCCTCGTACTTGGTGGAGAAGGAGGCCTATGATAGAATTGTGACTCTAGAAATTGTCAACTAAGAGTTCTTTGACTAAGAAGTGGAAGAAGAAGAAATCCAGCTAGCACCAGCAGCATTGGATGACACACCTCCGAAGGTTAGGGACCCTACCGAGAAAGTTAACCTTGGAACTACTGCTGAGCTTAAGTCAGGCATTATAAGAGTGGCCAAATACAATCAGTGGCTATCCAATATATTGCCTGTGCGCAAGAAGAATGGCAAAATGAGGGTTTGCATAGATTATAGAAACCTTAATTTGGCTACACCTAAAGACGTCTACCCCATGCCAGTCGCGGTTATGTTAGTGGACGCAGTAGCAGGGCATGAGTTATTATCCTTTATGGAAGGCACTGCAGGGTATCACCAGATTCTGGTTGTAGAGGAAGACAGACATAAGACCGGGTTCCGCTGCCCTGGATTCACAGGTGTTTTCGAGTACGTGGTTATGCCCTTTGGACTGAAGAACGCTGGAGCGACCTATCAGCGTGCTATGAACCTGATCTTTCAAGACATTCTTGGGAAGATTTTGGAGGTTTATATCGATGACTTGGTCGTGAAGTCAAAGAAGCGCGGAGACCACATCTTCGATTTCAGAAAGGTTTTTGAGCGCATGCGACTACACAGACTCAAGATAAATACCGCTAAGTGTGTTTTCGGGGTGCAGGCCGGAGATTTTCTAGGGTTTATAGTCCATCAAAGGGGCATTGAAGCTCCTGAAGATAAGGCCAGTGCGGTAATTAATGCATCCCTCCCTCCCCCCGGCCCGTGTACAAAGAAGGAGTTACAGCGACTACTGGGTAAGATCAACTTCTTACGACGTTTTATCTCTAACTCTGTAGGGAAAATCCAGCCCTTCTCCCCGATGTTGAGGTTACAGGGGCAGAATGAGTTTGTATGGGAACCCAAACATCAGGAGGCTTTCGACAACATAAAGGCCTATTTGGCGAGTCCGCCAGTGCTTGTTCCCCCTAGAGCCAGATTCCCATTAAAATTGTATATTTCAACAGTTGAAGCCTCTATTGGTAGCCTCCTCACTCAAGATGATGAGGAAGGAGTCGAACATGACATCTTCTACCTCAATAGAACACTTATAGATTGTGAAACAAGGTATACTCCAATGGAGAAGCTGTGTCTTAAGCTATACTTCTCAGCATGCAAGTTGAGGCATTATATGTTATCTTTCACAACTTTCATCATTGCTCAAACCGACTTGGTTACGTATATGCTGTCGCGACCTATTCTGAGGGGTCGTATTGGAAAATGGGTGCTAGCCTTGTTAGAATTCTCACTCTAATATGTTCCATAAAAAGCAGTGAAGGGTCAAGCCATCACAGACTTTTTAGTGCATCATCCTATGCTTGACGTTTCGGCGGTGAGAGATTTAGAAGTTGCTGTTACAACAGTGGATCGCCCGGATTTGGCATTCTTACCAGAATTCGCCCATTTATATCAAGAAATGATCTCCCTCCATCCTTGGGTATTGTATTTTGATGGCTCCAGAGCGGACACACGAGCAGGGGCAGGAGTTGTCCTGGAAAATCCAGCAGGCGATCGTTTTTCATATTCCTTCCAGTTAAAGTTCCGGTGCACTAACAACCAAGCAGAATATGAGGCCCTCATTATAGGCCTGGAGTTGCTGCTATAACTAGGAGTACGAGATGTTCAACTAAGCGGCGATTCTTTACTCGTGATCAATCAACTCTGTGACGCATATAAATGCTCAAGTACATTGCTCGTGCCATACTTAGACCGCGTGCTTGAACTTTTAGTCTAGTTTGAGGATGTGGACTTAGAACATATTCCTCGCTAGCGCAACTTTGCTGCTAATGAACTAGCTCAATTGGCTACAGGGATTACATTGAAATATGGCGTTCGCGAACTAATCCTCAAAGTGGAGAAACTCACGTTGCCTTCGTGGCTCGCACGCTCTAACCCACTAGATGAACCAATGGTCGCGGTTTTAGAACCTATCGATGTGGATTGGCGTGTTCCTTTGATTGCTTACCTAAAGCAACCTGACCCCACAACAGATCGGAAGATCCGCTTTTTGGCTCTGAATTACTTCCTCAGAGGAGACGAGCTACGCCGATGTGGTGAAGATGGCATGGACTTCAGCTGTGTCTATGGTCGTGACGCTAAGCGCTTAATGTGAGAAGCACATGCAGGTGTGTGCGGAGCTCATCATACAGGTCAGAAAATGCACTGGCTCATAAGAAGACATGGATATTACTGGCCCAGCATTTTGAAAGACTGCATCGCTTTCGCGAAGGGTTGCCAGGACTATCAGGCACATAGACCAGTCTAGTGTATTTCTAATATCCCCATGCAACCTATTATCAAACCTTGGCCTGTGCGAGGCTGGGCACTGGACTTAATTGGAATGATTCATCCTCACTCTACACTCCAGCACAAGTTCATCATCATCGCTACAAAATTTTTCACTAAGTAGGTAGAAGCTGCACCTTTGAAAGAGGCTTCCGGGGCTACCATTCGCCAATTTATTTTTCAAAATATTATATGCAGGTTTGACAAGTATTGGTCTCAGACAGGGGGGCAACGTTTATGGGTGGTGATGTGGAACAACTAGTCAATGACTTGGGCATCCAGTTTGTCCATAGTACACCCTATTACTCTCAATCGAACAGACAAGCAGAGGCCAGTAACAAGATCATCATTACCTTACTGAAAAAGATGCTTGCGAAGAACCCTCACTAGTGGCACGAGACATTGTACGAGACACTTTGGGCTTACCGTACCTCTAAATGGAATCCTACTGCTACAACACCATATGCTCTAATGTTTGGTCATGATGTAGTCATTTCTTTGGAGCTCAATGTTTGATCACTGCACGTACAGGATCAGCATCATTTGATAGGTGAAGATTACATTTAGGCAATGTGGCAAGAGCATGAGGACTTGAGTGAAAAAACGCTTAGAGGCTTTGGATTGTTTGATACAGGAAAAACAGCGCATCGCTCGCGCCTATGATAAGAGGACAAGTGGCCGCAGTTAAAAAGAGGGTGACATCATTTGGAAGGCAGTACTTCCCTTTGGGGAAAAGTTAACCGGCCGCAGTAAGTGGACTCTGAGCTGGGAAGGACATTTTGTTATTCACAGAATTTTGGAGCGCGGGGCTTTCCACCTCAAAGATTTGGATGGTGAACTCTATCGCAATCCCATCAATGGTCGCTTCCTCAAAAAGTATTATCCCAGTGTTTGGGAGTTCAACGATCCCCCAGATTCTTCAGTTTCTAGGACCGGGGGGGGGGGCAAGCCTAATGTTCCTTAGTTCCCTTCATGTAAGCCTTTTCTGTGGCCTCATCCTTATGTATTCGCTCCACCTACGAACACTAGGGGGCAATACTATGTAATCAGGCCTTGATTGAGGCTACTGGATTTACGTTGCTTGTTTTGAATAGTCTTTTACCAATTTTTTGTTCAAATTTTCAAAATTTTCTTGACAATATGTGTTAGAATATATGAAATGGTCTATTCCAGAGGCCTTATAATTATTGCCACAATAAAAAAATTAGAAAAATTTCATTGTATTCATAAAGTGGCTTTGCGGCCAGAAGTAGTACAATATTTTCGCGGCAATTACATTTACAGTTGCAAAGTCAAAAGTGGCTAAAACAACTACAGGGATTTCAGATCTTCTAAGAGCTTTTGGATCTTGCATAAAAAGGGGTAGAGAAGTGATCACTCTTCCTTTTCCTCTCTTCACCCTCCTTTGATCTGAGTCGCCCCTGCATTCATTGGTACTAGAAGGAGAAGAAAGGAAATAACCTATCACAACCCTTCCAGATGGTTATCCTCTGGGATGGAGATGGCGTCTTCAGGAGAGCGCGACTCAGTTGCTTTATCTACCTCCGAGGGAAAAACAAAAGTCATTTCATCAGACCTCAGAGGTAGACTATGGAAGAAGAACGATAGGCCTAGAGTGGTCTTCCGCCCTTCTTCGTTTTGCTCCATACTGGAACATCTGAGGATAGGGAATCCCCAGAATGTAGCACCCAACTTTAGGAGCGCCGCGTGTTCTTCAGTCTAACAGAAATCGGTGAATCTCATCCGGATTTTCAGATACCAGAGACATGCAACTGGATCTGAGATTAGGCTATAAAGCCTACCCAGACCATGAGATTAAGCTATAAAGCCTAAGGTTTAGAGGCTAAGGGCGAAATCGTGTGGGGAAGATTTCAGAAAAAGAAGGAAGAGAAGTAAGGCTTATAAAGATATTTCTAGGAAAGCCATGTTTGTGTTTGTTTCACTTCTCCAAAGTATAAGTATTTATAGAGCCAACCTCAGAGGCTCAACTGTTCGATGGGCAGTTGCGGTACTTTCAATGCCATCAATGGGAATATCAATAGAATTGAATGAGAGGATCTCGAAAATGAAGGGACTGACAACGCGTGGAAAGCAGAGCAGTCTTCAATGAGGTAACCGCTCCGCTCCATTCCAAGATCATCTTTTCAATTGGTGTTAATACGCATTAAAGGCGGAGTTAAAACACTTAACTTCCCGTATATATGGACAAATATTTAGGCCAGGAAATGTAGGCCGAATATTTAATTAAATAATGATAAGAATATTGTTCATACAAAATAATGGGCCTAATGATAGAGGCCTAAAGATTTCGGCCTGCATAGGACAGGCGGAGGAGATGTTGATCCAGGTGAAAGCTGGCATCAACGGCTGCTCGTTCTTCTCGCTGGGCTGCTTCGCGAGCCTGAGTCAGATCCTGGGACAAAGTTTCAGAGGCGGCTAGTGGTTGTTCTAGCAAAGACTCCTCATGGGCAACCCTAGTAGTCACAGCATCTAGTTGGGCCTGGATTTCCCGAAGTTGAGACCGGAGGTGACTCTGCACGAGCCTCAAATATTTAATCAAGACAGCGCGGTCACTTAAGAAATCGTGTGAGTGATCCATCCACTAAGCGAGAGTTGGATAATGTGCCTGGGTCTGTCTGGCTTGCGCGCTCGCATCCGCCCTCTTATTCAGCCATTGGGGAAGTGCCTCCAATAGTTCATCGACTTCACGGAATTGATCCTCATTGATAGCATGCTCACGGAGAAGAACTCGGAGGTACTCCAGAACTCTCGCAGGTGCCCCAGGCGTCAGGATATCAGGTCCCAAGAGACGAAGGAGGCCTTATCTACCATCATTAACAACCCCAGATTGGATAACTTCAAGCACGAGACCTAGTCTCTCTAATCTGGAGGGAGGCGCATGTGGCGGGTTTGGTTCAGCATTAACAGGAGCCTCAAGGGGCTCCGTGACAGGAGTCAACTCTAGAGCTGGCTCAGGATTTTCTGCTTCCTCCTCTACTTCAGGTGCTTGGGGGGCAACTTCCTGATTAGCCAAGTTATCGTCATCCGGTTCAGCAGGGTGGTCGACCGCTATCTCCTCCTCGGCAGCGACAGCTGCCTCCTCATTTAGAACAGCATTTTGACCCTACAAGAGAGACGTTAGAACACAGAAAGAAGCAGGAATTAGAATCCATCACTTGGTAGAGATTGTACCTCTTCAATAGGAGGCTCGCGGAGAATTGCTAAAGGCACCGGTTCCCAGGCAGCTTCGCCAGAGTCTAGAACCAAGTCAAGCACTACTTGCTCGCAAGAAGTATCTGGTGGCAGTTCTCTTTCTTCAACTTCAGGCGAACTATCATCCAAGACCTGCACCGAAACTAGGGCCAATTGGGGATCACTTGTGTTGCTAAGTAGAGGTGCAGATGACCCTTCCCCAGTTTGGCTAGACGATCTGCGACGAACCTGCAAATGAGCAATGTTATAAGATCTGGACTTGGGGTATATATAAAAAGAAGAATTTCAGCACTCGCTTTGAGAATATTTTACCAAACAATCAGCTATTGGTTCATCTCCTCCCCATGGATTAGTCTGAGGGTCAGTGCGGCTGCGTTTGCGGGCCAGAGCTATTGCAATCTGTGAAGATGGAGGAAGAATCGAGTTAGACTTCAAGAGGAAATACGCTAGCGCTAAGTGAAAGGGAATTCCTTACTGTTTCTGGGTCTTCATCATCAGAAGAATCCTCGACCTCAGGCTCAGTTGCTATTGCTTTTTGTTTTCCCTTCACAGCTTGATCTGTGGACAAAGTGCTCGTGGTTGCTCAATTGCCCTGCAATAGCAAAGTTGGAGATAAGGAAAATAGAAACAAGGGTAATGTATACAGGAAGCGTTAATGAACTAGCAGTTAAGGGAACTTACCTCTTGGACTGGCTCACGAATCATAATTCCAGCTTAAGCAGGACGCGGGGCTCGCGCAGGTCACGGAGCTGGCTTAGGTAGTGGCGATCGGGGTTCCTCTTTAGGAAAACGAGCTAGTAACTCAATGTCAGCATCGTAGGTGTATCTCAGTCCCTCGAAGATAGTCGTAAAGCTCATAACTGAGTTCCTCAGTAGCAAGTTTGATGTCTGAGCAGGAGATAGCGCCGTGGAAAGCCAAGCACGCACGGTCGCTATAATTGCTGTCCCCAAGAAGGAATCCATTTTCGAGTGGAGATGGGAATCTTCGTCCAAGCACCAAATCACAGTATGGAATTTCATGCAGAACATACAGGTAGGAGAAACACTCGGAGTATGGTGGGGATGCGTACCTTGCCTCCCGGCACAGCTACTGACCTAGAAGAGTGGTGGCCGGTGAAAGCAGTGGGATGTCTTCGCGACGGAAGAAAGGAAAGTAAACCTGAATCCAGAAATCGAGGATCCAAAAGGGACCTAAGATGTTGGTCTCGAATGGATGCATGACCGCCTGGTACAGAGTGCGGCAAAGAGTACCTAGCACTGGTTGTCCCAGCCCGACGCGGCGACCGTTGTAGAGGGCCGTTGCCAATGAAGTCCAAGGACCAGTGGGCTTGTTGGAGGAAATACAGAAAATGAATCAGCAGAGCCAGTACTCCAGAAAAGCAATGCCTCTAGTGGCGCTGTGCTCTTTGCAGTAATGGGTCAGCCACCGTAGGTAAGAAGCGCTGTGAGCGCTACGACCGATCTGGACTATGGTCGAGGTGAAGGTGGTAGAGTCAAATTAACCATGCACATATGGCTCCTCATCAATGGGTAACCCAGTGATGGTGAGAATATCGAGCAAGGTGATACCCATTTGGCCAAAGCAAAAATCAAAGGTGTTGGTGGCGGTGTTCAAGAAGCAGAGAAAGGAGGCAAGAGTTGAGCGATTGACGCCGCACGAGAGATTAAAACATAGATCGATGGTGTGGGTAATACCTGCTACGTTCCAGCAACCCATCTCACGCTCGCATTTCGCGATACCATGAAAGCTCCGCAGCACTGATATTGGATGGCCAGTACCCTATTTTGGCTTAGTGGTGGTGTGCGCCCCAACTTCTGAAATCTCCGTGGGTCCTTCGGAGGACTGGTATGGGTCGTCAGATGGGCAGGCCGTAAAGGGCGATAGCGTCGTCCAGGATGAAATCTCACGGTGCTGGGCCCAGGCCGACGTGATTATCAGAAAGCCTTAGTAACAACGGCCTTTGAATAGTGGTGTGGATGGGACAACGAGCCCCGATACTGGTTCCCCAAGTATGGGCGGCCTTCTCATTGATCTCCTCCTCATGATCAATGATCATTTTCTTTGGAGGAGCCATTGCTGGTTTGCTGTAAGAGGATGATGAGGCGAGAAGGGTTATACGGGATTTAGGGGACTGAAAGAGTTTCTGATGTGACAGGTCTGAAGTGGCTGTAGTTTAAATATGAGTTTTTTTTAGGGAAACGATACGATGAAAAGACGTTTCGTGAAGCGAACAGACGCAACCTTCATTACGGACATCGTTTTGATAAGTGGACATGTCGTTTAAGTCCCTTTCAATCAGTTACATTTTCGAGGGCCTGATTTCGGGGCCTGGGGGGCAATGTTTGAGCCCAAAAGTATTTTTGACAAGATCCTTTAGTGGGTTTAGCGTAGCGGGTCGATACCTGTGGCCCAAAAATAAATCTACTTGGGTTTGGGTTACAGATTCGCCCATTCCGGAATCCATATGGAAAACGAGACCTTATTGGAATCAAGTAGCGGAGATTGAATAGGAAACGTCAATCAATAATCCTTCGATAGCAAAGAACAGGCGAAACCCTAGTATAAATACCAGGTTTCAAGGATAGAAAACACGCAACTCTCAAATCAATCTCTACGATTATCAAAGCCTCTCCGGAGCAAACCTACCTGCAACCTGCTTGCAAACCAGCGAAGCAAGGGTAACGCCCTCACTACCCAGCGAAGCTAAAGATACGTTTTAGCAAACCCTGTGCTTTCTCCTCAGCTTTCCGGTGATTGCTCTGCTCAACCTACAACGTTGAGTATCAACTCGGTTTCACGAAGAGATCACAACCAAAGTCCTTACCCGTAAGGCAAAGAAGTCCTTTTCCGAAAGGCATAGAAAAGAACCTTGTGACGAGGTTAGTGCTCTCCTCATCCACATCATTTGATTTAAGAAGTCAGGTCAAGGGACTCCCCGACGACTGCACCCCACGGTGCTGGCACGCCTGCCCATACGCTCAAAAGAGACAGTTTGCAAGCCATCTGGTTTTGGAGCCAAACAAGTTGCCTCATTTTTAGGTCGAACTTGGGAGTATGTTGATGGGACTATTCTAAAAATCCTTTTAGACCGCTGCTTAGACAGGGTTTAGGTCGTAGGCTGTGGCCAGCTGACTCGAGTAGTCTAAGCAACCTAGGTGGTTCAAATTTTTAAAAAATAAAATAAACATCCACCTAAACCAGCCTAAATAGATTTTGTCCACTCCTCCCATTTAGAACATTAACTATTCATATATATTTGATGTAAAGACCACATCCCCCCCCCCATCCCCCCCCCCCCCCCCCCCCGCGAATTAGCATTGAACAAACAATAAACATAAGAATCTGCAAACAAGATAGTGAAGGAGAATATGATATACTCAAACATGGCTGTGTATGTGTTTGAGCCCAAAAATACTTTTAGTTGGACCCTTAGAGTAGCAAACAGTGTAGGCCGATGTAGCGGCCCAGGTAGGGAACAAGAAGAAGGCTCAACGAGGGAATCCGAACGGAATCCCCGCGGAGCCCCACAGAGGCCCAGTGGAGTCCACGATCGGGAATCCACGTAGTGTAATCATTATATTCTTCACCCATGTGGAGTTCAGAGAGTGCAGTACAGCCTAGCTCGAGGTGGAAGAGGGATGTCAGACGTGCTATGGGATCTGATCACTTTTACAGAAAAACAAGAATATAGCATCATGACTATATTAATAAGATGCGCTCGCGGGGATAAGACTAAACAATTATATCCCAACTGCCCGCGGTCAGCGAGGAATCAGCTTTGCTCCTATTTTAGCAATATCCAGATTAATTAATAATTAATTTAAATATTCATTATGATTCCCAAGATAATGCTCCTGCAGATCAGATACCCTTGGTCGAGAATAGAATATTCTATACTTTTCTGAGGATTGGAAACTCACAAAATAGCCTATATCCGAGGCTAGCACGAAAAAAGAAGGACGGCCAATTCATCAACTAATCTCTACGGTTACCCGAGCTTCTCTGGAGCAACCAAACTTCTCTCTTACCAGGTGACCACACTCCAGTCTCAGTCTCCACAGTAGCCGACTGTCAGTACCACCGAACATTCTGTCAACGTACTTTGATCCTAGTCTCCTTAGGAGCCGACAGTAGTGTCACGACCATAACTGTTACAGAACCAGCTAATCAAGGGTAACGCCCTCGCAAACCAGTCAAGCTAAAGTCACACTTTAGCAAGATCTTAATACTTCTAGGTGATTTCGCTCTGCTTAATCTGTAACATTGAGTATCGATTGTGTGTGATAAGAAGAAACGTCAGCAAAGTCCTCACCACGAGGCAGAAAGAATCTCGCAACGAGGTTGGTGCTCTCCTCGTTTACAATCGCTCGACAGAAGTCAAGTCAAGATACACCCCCGATGACTACACCCGAACGGTGCTGGCACGCCCACGCAAGAAAATAGACTGTTGACCAGCTACAACAAAACTGGAGCCAAACAGTATGTACACGGCCCATATGCTGGACACATGATACCCAAATTGATGCAGTAAAACAAAGTTTTACCATAACCAAATGTTCCTCCATACACTTTCGAATTCGATCTGGACCCTCTCTCTATCTCCAAGAATAATAGTTATTCACTTCCTCCAGAATCCTCAAGCGCTCTCCACTTCTCGCGCATCAACCCTCTTCTCGAATCTCTCCTCCCTAACTTTATCGTCGTCGGCGGAGTTCCCGACTCCGATTCGTGGCAGCTCGGTCCTTCTCTTCCTCTCGCTAACCCCGACAACCCCAATATCATAAAAAGTTTCCAAGTTCCTGGTGATTTTGTATTCAATTTTACAATTTAATTCGAAATTGGGTGTTTTGATCATTTATGTGTGTTCAAATTTGTAGTTGGAGCACTTCGAATGGTTCTTTTTCTGTCAAGTCAGCTCAACACCTTTTTTAAGGGCTATGATCAAATGAACTCTCCTTGGAAATTTGTTTGGAAAATGCAAGTTCCCCCAAAGCTCAAGACCTTTCTATGGGTTCTCTGTCATGGTAAACTTCTCACCACTGCTCACAAAGTTAAAAACAATCTCACCGATGATGATACTTGTCCTATATGCCACAACAACAGTGAGTCCCTTTCTCATCTATTCAGAGATTGTCCTGCTGCTCTTAATCTGTGGAGTTCTTTCACCTTGCCTCAGCCTGTTAAATTTACTTTTTCCATGAGTTGGGAAGGTTGGTTACAAGCTAATCTTTTCTGCAAAGCCAAATGTAATGCTAGAAATCTATGGTGCTGTACCTTTGTGTTCATATGTTGGTTCCTCAGGAAATGGAGGAACAAGCATATTTTCGAGGCTCACTTTCGAAAACCAAATTATCTAGGTATGGTCATTAATGCTGCAATTTGTGAATGGAATGATGCTCAGTTGAAATCTAACTTGAACAAGTCTTATTGTCTTAACCTTTTGAATTGGAAGAAACTTCCTCATGAAACCTATAAGCTAAACAATGATGGTAGTATAAGTGGACATTCTGGAGAGATTGGTGCTGGTGGGGTTATTAGATGTTCTAGTGGATTATGGATCAAGGGTTTTCAGATAAACTTGGGCATTGGTGAAGGTTTAGATGCTGAATCTTGGAGTCTGTATTATGGTCTTCAACAAGGTCTTAAATGTCATATTACTCATATTGAAGTAGAAACGGATTCTGCAATTCTAGCGAAGTTGACTCATATTGATCTTGCTCTTCATCCCATAGGCTCACTTATTTGTTGCTGCAAAAGTTTGATCAGAAGCTTCCATTGCTTCTCCGTAAAGCACATTTACAGAGAAAGTAATATGGTAGCAGATTGCCTTGCTAAGGAGAGCATCAAACATGCTTATGGGATTATTGAGTTTGATGGCCCTCCCATTCATGCCTCTTCTGCTTATCTTGATGATCTTGATGGAGTAACTCGGCAAAGAAGAATCTATGTTAGGCCTGATGATAGGCCAAGCTAGCTAGTTCTTTTTTTAGTCTGTTTCTTTGTTTCTGGGTCTTTTTGACCCCTTTCTTACCCAAAAAAAAATAATTCAGTTGGATCCGGACGACCACGATATAGTAGCTAGTGGGGATAACAATGGTGGATCAGATAATGGAGTAGCCTTGAAGGGTGCGGTGGCGGTCATCGAGCTTCTGCAGAAGCTATTGAGGCAGTCTTTAAGGAAGAATTTGGAGATGAATATTAGGTCAGTTATTAGTGATTGTCTACTATTACTACCTGAGTAGCCTACATACTATCTGATTCGTTGGCTAATGTGGAGATGAATAGAATTGGCATCTTTTTTTATTCCATATCTTCTTAGTATGAACCATGGTGAATTAGCAATATTGTTTGTCTTGGAGTTATACACCACTGTAATAAAAATTACACCATAAGAGATAACACTCAAATATACAATTTCATAACACTTAAAAAAAATGCGGTTCCCTATCTTTCTTGTTCAGCAATGAAACATAACACTTGGGGAAAAAACTAAATGGATGTGGAAGTATAAATTTGTTGATCAATCTATTTTTGCTGCGACTTCTACATTTATAGCTCGGTAAGACTTGGTCATTGCTCAAGGTTAATGCTTCTAGTCCATTTAGTCTATTTTCTGTCAAGTATGGTCCATGCCTTTTCTTCTCAGAAAGTTGACATCCATATTGTATCACGCTCATAACTAAACAAATTTTACAATATTGTATAGGCTGATATTTACACTCGGTTGGAGCATTGTATTTGCAGCAGTGACTGACCATAACTTCTACAAAATTTTGCACATGTATCTGATGTGCTGTAGTGTTAGATAATCTAATAGGAAAACACTGGCCTTGAGGACTTGCTGTCAGTTTATGCTCTCACAGAATCTGCCCACTTGTTGTCATTAATTTTGAATTTGTTTACCTCTTCTTTTATTCAATGGATGTATATTTCTGACACATGAAAATGGTTACTCCTGAGGCGAAGGTTAAATGTAGAAGGTTGATGCCGGATAATCTGGTACGTGTAATAATTAAAGTTGATGCTGGATAATTAGACTTGCGTATGTTTTGATCTGTTTAGTGGATGACTGAAGTTAAAATTGATTTTGTGCAGGTTAAATTTGGTGATTCAGCCCCTAGTCATGGCTTTAAAGTGAACGCTGGTGGGAAGGGTGAAAGTTCCCATAATGTGGCAGAACAGGGTGGGCTGACTATAAGAGCTGGCTGCATTGCTGCAATCCGAAAGATTTCAAAGAAACAGTTTTAGGTTTGTCAAATGCAAAGACAAATGCAATTAATGAAATGGGATTTGGCCCATTGCAGAGGCTAGGGGGTAGCAAACTTAACCGCGAGATATGTCAAATACAGTAAATTTCTTGACTACAAGCTCAGTCCTAGTATATAAATCTTGTATATACTGTGAATTTCTGTATAAAATGGGAATACTGTTGATGAATTCCTTGTATGGAAATAGAAATTGTGTATCAGTTGCTTGTATAGAAATCATGTATAAATCACTTCCTTGCATAGAGATCCTGTATAAATGGAACCTTATACAGAATTTAATAGTTTGACCATAGTTCATAGTTGAACTTGCACTCTTGCAGATAATATGTAAAGCATTTGTCGGTAAGAACATCAATTGTAGTACATGTTAAATATAAACATTGTCTATAAAGGAAAGCTGTTTTCATTATTTTGCTTATTCCAACTCCTAGCAAGTTGGTGCAAGTACCTGATTTGACCAAATTGCAGCATCTGTATATGCTAAATATTAAACAAACAGGACTAGGCTTTAGTCACATGGACAACTTGATGCTAAATTCAAACAAGCAGACTAAGGTAAGATTCCATCAAGTCTACTGAAAAACTACCACATTTCATCTCTAATCCAACGATGACTAGAGCTCGGGATTTGGTCAGCATGACTCTTTAAGAACACAAAATAGGGATGCCAAGGCAGAGTACTAGAAATTACAAATAAACAATCACTCACCCTTCCATCTATCATTTCAGGCTCATCACCACTTGCAATTCATTGAGCAAGACCTTCTACATTTCCAGACTTCCCAAAACATGGTTCTCCAATAAGACACAGACTAATCTTGGGGGCGCCTGCCCAAAAATATCTTTAAAATATAAAACTGACTTTCTCACAACAAAATGCAACATGTAGAGAAACATGGCAAAGGTTACAAGCGGAGTTCCAACTAGTCACATTGGTTACATACTCATATAGAGTCAGCATCTTGTTACCCATGGTTCCTTGTTCAGCTCCAACTGCAAAAACTTCTGTGCTCTTACCCAGCACAAGAATAACCTGACCATATACAGAGAAGCACGAATGATATGACTGAAAATAAAACATTTCATACCTGAAGGCATACAAGAAAACAAAGAGTATGCAACAATTCTATACAAGCTTCCACAAGGTCTTTATAGAAATGGCAACATCATATATTAGGTTCTTATAGCTCGTTAAGTACAGGAAGATCACAGTTTTCGGAATACAAATATGGTAAACCAGTAATCAGTCATTACCCAAAGGTTCACTAGAATAGACCAACCAACCCAAAATTGGCCTAGCATTATAGACCAAAACCAATCAACCAACCCTAACCATGCTAGAAAACTATGCAGTAGATCAGGAATTAAACGTGTAAATTAGAGATTTATCATTAAGATACCTAATGAATAATCCCAAAAGCTGTGAACTAGAAATGCTTATGGAGACCCCTAAGCAAAACAATTATACTGCTATCTCAGGCTCCATAAAAACTTGCTTGACGACCGAAAATGAGAGTTAGCCAATAGATAAGTATAACATACTATCAACGAAAATATGTAAAATTAAACACAGTCATATGACTAAGAAGACAAGCCTAAATGCACCATGAAAAAATTCTATAGTATTCCATAGCTTTGACAAATTCACTGCATCCTCAGATCGTGTGACAGCTGCAAGGAATTGATAACTGAGTCAGGACACGAAAAAAAAAAAGCCTATTTCTAGCAAGTTTTGACAACAGAACAGCAATATAGTTCATATTACAAATAGGGGCATTCATAAACACATTCGGCCTCTCCCAACCTACTACAAAATCCCTCTACAATATCTTATACCCTTCAGATAGCTTTATCAAAATCAGACCCTTAAATCCATAGACACAACCGAAATACACCATTTCAGGTTAGAAGAAGAAAAAAGAAGCTCACACCTTACTCTTCGATACTTCCAGCTACACTCTTGCCAAGTGCAATGACCTTTGATGCACTGACACGGGTACAGGGTATGGGGTGTGATACGATACGATACGTGGATACCTTTTTTCTTAAAAAAACAGGACACGATACGTTTTGGACACGTTTTATTAAAATAATAAAAATAAATAAATATATTTGACAAATATTGCATATAAAATAATAGAATTGCAATGAAACATTTAAAAGACATAATATTCAAACAATCATACAAAACATAAGTCCATGGATCAAATTACTTAACAAAAAATTTCAAGCAACACAAATAAAACTAAGTTCAAGCACAATAAACAAGCTTCCACAACTTCCGCAACTTCAATCAACTTCATCCTCATCATCAAATATTACACCATCCAAGGTCGGTTCATCAAGAGAGAGGTTGGCAACCTCAAGAATGCCTCCATTAACCGTATCCATTGAATCAAAATCATCCCCTCCAATATCCCACATCTCTCCATTTTTGTATTGTGAAGATCTCCTTGATAAAAGCCAAAGATTATTATGTACAAATATCAAATCTTCGGCTCTTTGTGGTGTAATCGTATTCCTCCTCAAAGAGTGTATAAACTTATAGGTGCTCTAATTTCTCTCACAACATGAGGAGGAACAAGGTTGTCCTAGTAGCTTTAGGGCTAACCTTTGGAGATTTGGTGTACTAAATCCATGGACAATCCACCATTTCATTGGTGACATCTTACCTCTATCATTGATAGAATCATTACTTGAAAATTCATCCAAGCGTGCCGAAAAAGAGGCAAACTCCTCATTCACACTTCGTCTTTCTTCTTCATTAGCATAATATTTCTTAAGACATTCTTTTCTTTCTTTAGAAATCTCACTATCTTGATGTGGAGGAAGACGGTTAGAAGCTCCATGAAGATTCCATGCTATAATACCTTGGATTCAATGAATGTGCCATACAATGAAGAGGTGAGGAACTCTTAGTCCATCTTGATAACAAAATCGTGTACACCACATCATAAAATTAAGAAGGCTTTTACTTGTTCAATCATAGTGTCCCACCACTCATAAACCTTATGAAGACATGGCTCGTCTGTATCACTTCTCTTAAGCATCTCATAGATGGGTAATGTGAAGGCAAGTATGTAATCAATCTTTGCCCAAGCATCATCATCTAATATCATGTCTTTCACGGCTTTTGCTTTGTTCACATCATCCTCTCTATAAGCATCCCCATTGATCACTTATCACCATCTATTCTAGAGCTTTCTTGATCTTCTTAAATCTCTTAAGCATCACCACAATGGAAGCAAAGTGTGTATCTGCAATGGATAACATCTTCAAGCCTGAATGCTCATTAAACATAGCCAACCTCATACCATGGTTCATAATAAAATTCTTTATGAACCACACATCCTCAGCAACTTGCGAAATCCAATTACATGCATCATAAGCAACCTTATTAGAAGTAATTGAACTTGGTGTGCATATATTCTAATCCTTTTGCCACTAATCTTAAGAAGATGCAATCTCACTCTATAATGTGATCCATTGAAAGTGCCATTACAGAAATGACACTTAAATGGACAATTGCCTTCTTCACATTTCTTAGACTGAACAAGGATCGTAACAAATTTCCACAAAGGAGAGCCCTTATTATTTTCTCCCATACCTTCACTGGGTTCACCCTCATTAGTAGATGAATTTATTGTTGTTGTATTTACATCACTCATCTTCCTAAACAAAATAGAATCACAATAAAAATGAAAACCAATTTATATAACAATTATAATTGAATCGGACACAAGAGGCTACTCCAACAATTATATAACAATTATATAACTGAAACTGATGGTTGCTAACAATTATAATCATTCGGGGACATTCATACAATTCAATTAATATTACTGACTCCAACACATAATTAATCAGTCTTGGTCTTCTACTCCAATCTCTAAGGCTACTCCAATAATTATATAACAATTATAATTGAAACACATGGTTGCTAATTAACATGCCGACTTGGTCTTGCATTAAGAATTGTGTTCAAGTTGTATGCTCCAACATATATTATAAAGAATTAAAGACTTGGTCTTTTGTACCAGTCTCCCAACACGCAATTAATCTCAACCCTAACTCTTATCACAAATTCCCACAATTGATACAATTAATACAAGGAGATTCAAACATCTAGACAGTGGATCTACCTTTAATTAAGGCTTTAACTCTTTAAGTAACCCACAGAAGCACAGTCGCACAGATCGACCTTCAAGCCTTCAATCTGGAGTTCAAGCCATCAAGTCTTGGTCGTTTGTTCATTGAGGAAGCCACAAAGAAGCAAAACAATAGAGACGCGAAGAGAGAGAGAGAAAGAGAGAGAGAGAGAGAGAACTGAAGTCTGAAGAGATGCGGCCCTGGCGTTTTAGGTTTTAGTTGATAATAAATTATCAAAAATAACCCTGAAAACGTATCCAATCATGGGAGAGCGTATCCAAGACATATCAAAATAGTCAACACACACTACATGGTCAACGATACGACAGGAGGGTCTTAGATACGCACCCAATGCGTATCCAACCCGTATTCGTATCGGATGCGGGTACGATACACCATACTAAAATTTCTGACATATCCATGCTTCGTAGGCAATGACTACTTTCTTCGAGATAACTTCAGTTTTCCACGGCCTTATATCACAAAAAGAAAAAAGAAATAAAATTTAAATTATCTAAAACCACCCACCTAGATTGAACAAGACCAATTATACAAAACAGCAGGGGGGAAGCAAATTCATTTTGAGTTCAACAAAAACTGATAGTCAGATTGAATACGAAATCCTTGAAGTTTTACTTGTATCGAATCGAGCACAAGAAGAGGAAGTTTCTGGTGTGTGCAGGAATCGAGGGTGATTGCTCTCGTCTGTGATTTAAAGATGAGAGGATGGATTAGAATGGGTAACAGATTTGGGTCACGGTGGTGACTGATGAGGGTTTTGTTTGTGATTGGGAGGGTATAGGGGCATTCTAGGTCTAGGTAGGGAAGTAGAAAACTACCAAGAAATGAGAAAGTGTTATAGGGAATCAGAAATTGAGTGAAAATCGTTGTGTATTCTTATTGATAATAAGGGCCTCATTATATAGAGGATTACAAGGCATAGAGTCTGAATTACATAAGGAAAGTAATTATTGAATAGGAATCTAAATCCTTCTAATGTAACCTTATTACCACTAGGTCAAGTAACCTAGAGTTTGGGCCAAACACAAAATAGAGATTTCCTTAAACACTCCCCCTTATGTTGCCCAAATGCAGTGCTTCTCTCGTTGCCTCACTAAAAACCTTGTCGAGTAACAAAAATCCAGTGGGACAAAAATAACCTCGGTCGAAGGGGGAAAAGAGCACAACACACCCTTCACGTTTTGAGGTGAACATGTAGACATCTCACCCTGATGTCTGCGCCTCCCCATGATGACTACGATAATGGGAGTTCAGATAATTTTAGCAAGCCAATTCTTGCCACATGTCTCTCAAACGTGGATTTAGGCAATAACTTAGTAAACAAGTCTGCCACATTGTCCTCAGATCGAACATGGTTCACTTTGATCTTGAGGAGCTTCTGTTGTTGCTGATTGTGGTGATATATGCTTGGTCTTGTCGCCTTTGATGTAGCCTTGCTTCATTTGTCCAATACAAGCAACATTATCCTCATAAATGCTCGTTGGCTCATATGTGGTAGACTTCAAACCACAATTACTTCGAACATAAGTAACTATGGATCGTAACCATATACATTCACGAACTGCTTCGTGAAGAGCAATAATATCTGCATGATTCGAAGAGGTAGCGACTAAGGTCTGCTTTGTAGACCTCCAAGATATAGCGATGTTTCCATGATAAATACATAACTAGTTTGGGAACGACCTTTGTGTGGGTCAGAGAGGTACCCAGCATTAGCAAAACCTTCCAAAACACTTATATCGTTTTAGAATGGGAAGAGGGAACGCAATCCACCATATGTGGCGTTCCGGTCATTTGATGGGTCCGAATCCATCATCTTTCTGTAGGGATAGAACAAGCCCATATCGATCGTACTACTTAGGTATCGAAAGATATCTTTAACACCTGTCCAATGGCGTCGTGTTGGCGCAGAGCTATATCTAGCTAACAAGTTCATAGCCAAAGAGATGTCCAGTCTCGTCCATTGTGCTAAGTACAATAATGCGCCTATTGCACTTAGATACGACACTTCTGCCTCTAGCACTTCGTCGTCGTCATCTTTTGGACAGAATGGATCCTTCTTTGGATTAAGACTACGGATGACCATTGGGGTGCTTGAATGCTTAATCTTATCAGTATTGAAACGCCTAAGCATCTTTTGGGTATAAGCTGATTGATGAATCAAGATACCATCTTCGCGGTGCTCAAGTTCTAAACCGAGGAAAAACCGTGTTTTCCCAAGATCTTTCATCTCAAACTCGGATTTCAAGTGTTCAGCGGTTTCGCTTAACTCTTTAAGGGTGCCAATTATATTCATGTCATCGACATAAACCGCTACTATTGCAAATCCGGAACTTGTCCTTTTTATGAACACACATGGGTATAGTTCATTGTTGACATATCTCTTCCCAATCAAGTAGTCAGTTAGATGGTTATACCACATCCGTCCAGATTGTTTCAATCAATATAGTGAGCATCTCAATTTTATAGCAAACGTACTCCGTGATTTAGAGCCACTTGATTTGGGTAACTGAATTCCATCTGGAACTTTCATGTATATTTCCGTATCTAGATCCCCATATAGATACGCTGTAACCACATCCATAAGCTGCATGTTCAGTTTTTCAGAAACTACCAAACTGATAAAGTAGCGGAACGTAACTTCCATTACGGGAGAATAAGTCTCCTCGTAGTCGATTCCAGGGCGTCGTGAGAAGTCTTGCGCCACAAGGCGAGCTTTGTACCTTACAATCTCGTTTTTCTCATCATGCTTTCTAACGAATGCCCATTTGTGATCAATTGGTTTGGTGTTGGGCGGTATTGGTATGATTTTGCCAACTACATTTCTTTTCGTTAGAGAATCAAGTTCTACATGAATCGCATCTTTCCATTTTAGCCAATCAGCTCTACGTTGGCATTCATCAACGGAGCGTGGTTCGATGTCATCAGTCTCAATAATCTCATGCGTTACTGAATACGCGAATACATCACAAGTAACCTCAACGTAACCCTCATAAGACCACTCACATTTGACAGACAGACTAGAGCTCTAACTGATAGCAACCACCAGCCCGACACGAGAGCGTGGTTCACGATTATAATGCTATTAGTAACCACCAGCCCGGTACAAAAGCGTGGTTCACTGATAGTATGCCATGGTCACAATCATGACCTATTGTTCTCCACAGATCAAAACAATTTATTGTTTCTCAAACAATAAAACTCAACTCCTTTCTCAACATATCAATCACGAAAAGTAAACAATAATAGCAACACAATCATGCATATTGTTACCTCAACACAATCCATCAACAAATATATATATCATCACATAAATAATATATATACATAGACATTCACAAAGTAATGCCTATTATTATCAAATCAATATAATTTACTAAATTCGGTTCTTAAATGAACCATGTGCGATTTACTCACCTCTAGTCCAGCTGCGTCTTCTATCAATCAAAATCACTATAATCCAAATGCTCGTCAACTCAAACCGTCAAGTACCTAATCAAGTATGGTCTTTGCTTAGTAAACGAAGCACGAAATTAACTTAAATGACGATTCAACGGTCGGATTCTAAAATAAAAACGATCCAACGATCGGATCGAATTTAAATGACCATCCAACGGTCAGATCCTCAAGGATCGCCCTTGAAAACATCCTATCAAAATTATACTAAAATCCGATGGACGGATCTTCACGAATCGCCTCTCGAATCACTGTTTTACAATTATACGAAGATCTAACGGTCGGATCTTTGCCTGTGACCTCACAAAGTTATCGAAACAGTCATACGATCAACATATTAAAATTTAAAACAAAACCGATGGTCTGATCTCCATAGATAGTAAACCGAAGATAAAATGTAAAAACCATAAATAGTAACGTCAAAACGTAAATCCACTATTTATCAACTTTTTCTAAAATAACCTTGTAATATATCAAAACACTCGTAAGGATGCATAGATCAACGTCCAGATAAAATAAACTCAAAATATGGTCTGACGAGCAGCCACATTAGGCTATCAAAGCGACGGTCAACGCCGGTCAACCACCTCCGATGCAAAAGTCGTCAACTACAAATTTCTACAAAATAAAATTATGAACAACTGTAATACCTGACTTTTTTCGAGACAAGGTCTAGATCATCCTAGATCGAGTTTTAAAGTTGGATTAATCTCGGCTTCTGATCAGTTTCCAGATTGAATCACAGCCATCGAAAACTTCAAATCTGGATCTTTCACTCCACACTCAAAATCGTCATGCAAGGAGGATATGAGGATGATCAGGAGGAAGAGTTGATCACAAAAATGGGAAGGATCGGCCCGTGCAACGCCGGAAAAATCAATTTCTGGCAGGGTCGGGTTTTAGGCTAGGGCTCGGGGAGGAGCTTCAATCCAGCTCCTGGGGTGGAGGCACGGTGAGGTGAGAGCACCAGGCTGGTCGGCTGCTCGGGGAGAACGCGGGGAGGCCCGGGTTCGAGGGCCGCGTGGCCAAGAAGGCTGCAATCCGGCCTAGTCAGGTCCGAACGGGTCGGACGGAGAGGGGGGGCTGCGCACGGGGGAGAGAGAGAGAGAGAGAGAGGGCTAAGGGACTATTCCGCAAAAATGAGATTTTTTCGTCCTTTATGAAAAAACTCAGATTTTCTTGATATTTATAGAAAAATTTCAATTTTCAAATATTCATAACTTATTCATACGAACACCGAATATTGCGTTCCACATATGCACGAGATCGTATCGATAATCTCTACAACTTTCATGAATGAAGTTTTTCCAAATTTCGAACGTATAAAGTCAATTTTCACAACCCCCTAAATAACGTTCGTTTCGAAAATAATTTGTTCGAAACCCCTCTCCTCATACAACGACATACGAAGCAAGCCCAAAATTCATAATTCATATTATTGAACAAATATTCAATTACATATATTTATTTAAATGAAATTTTGGGTCTTCACAACAAACCTTTTCCTTCTTTTTTTTTCTTTCTCCTCCGGCTGGGCTGCAAGCCCACTTCTTTTTCTTTTCTTTCTTTTTCTTCCTCTTTCTTCTTTCTCCTTCTGGGCCCGCCTCCTTCTTCTTTTTCGTTTTTTTTTGGGCTCGCACGTGGGCTGCTGCTTGTGGGTCTAACTGTGGGTTGTTGCACGTGGGTCTGCCTCCTTGCTTCTAGGCTTGGGCTGGATTGGGCTCGGAACAAAATGGAGGCTTGAAATAGGAAGGGTTGCCGGCCGTTTAGGGTGCAGGTACTTCAGGTATTTCTAGGCCGGTTCAGGTGATGATTTTTCCGGTTCCCGGATTCGGGGGACGAGGTGTAGCTTCTAACAAAAGGTGGCAGTGAAGGGCGCACGGGAAGATGGCAAACCAGGCAGGAGATCTTCAGATTCTTGTTAGGAGGTCGGGTTGGTCACTTCCGACTGCCGATTCAGGTCGATTCCGCCAGATTCTGAGGGCATTGCCGCCTGTTATGGACTCTTGGAGGTGAGAGCTTCAAGGTGGGCTGTGGAGGTTTTTGGGATTTGAAGACTACGAATTGAGGGTTTCAGGGTTATGGTTTTGTGCTGATAACGTGTTTTAGGGAATCAGAAATTGAGAGAAAATCGATGTGTATTCTCATTGATGATAATAGGGGCCTCTTTATATAGAGGATTACAAGCCATAGAGTCTGAATTACATAAAGAAAGTAATCGTACATTGAATAGGAATCTAAATCATTCTAATGTAACCCTATTACCACTAGGTCAAATAACCTAGAGTTTGGGCCAAACACAAAATAGAGATTTTCTTAAACAGAAAGTTAAAATTTGAAGAAATAAAAGATGAGGTATCACCGTATTACTCTTTCTCGAAATCAGCTTAGCGGGAACATTGAAATATTCCCCAAAATTTTTAGCAGCAAAATTGAAATATCCCGAAAGTTATTTAAATATCACTACTAAACCCAATACCTTAGATTTTTCAAAAGAGTGACTAAATAGGAAAAATTCTTCTATGCACCAATGGTGCATGTGAACTAGCAAATTTAACAAATCTCAGTTGTTGATATATATTGACAATCTTTTTTTAATAATAAAAATATATACTTAATGTTTTCTAACCATCTATTTCTATTGGTACAAGTGTACGTCGGTGTACTAAATACTCTCTCTAGAGATAAGATCCCATATTTAATATTCATGTGTGGGTAGAATGAGTTCGGGCATAAACGAGCGTGGTCGGGAACTACTTGAAAATCAAAGTTGCGGTGAAATCCGTTATAATTGTTTTAGTAAAAATATATTTTAGTAGATAAGAGTTGACAACTCTAAATGAAGAACGAATGATGTCAAATTTATAAATATATTGGAAATGTCAAATTTATCGATTTTCAATTTCAATTTTTTAGATCGCACCACTCCTTACATGTCTCCTAATGTTGTAACTTGTTAATTAATTGTATCGAAAAGTATACATTCCATGAGCAACTATGTGGAGAAAATAGAGCTTATTAAAATCGACTGTTGGATGTTATCATCAAAAGAAATGGATATGCTCAAAATTTCCACCCTAAATACATATAAAACTAATATGCTCATAACCACTCATTCCCATCTTCTTTTTTCGATCCATCAGCTCTCACACTCCAGTGAGTATGAGCTATATCAACTAATTTAAAATTTTCGGGAAGTTTCTCTTCATGGTTCAGCTCTCCTTAGGGAAATATAAGCACATAAAGGGTTGGCCTCTTTATTTGATGTCGAAATGACAGCATACCAAAATTTTTTTTTTACACAATACATATAAATACCCTATAAATAGATGGTTAATGTCAAAGTCATTGACTTTCAATTTCAAATTTTTGAATCACACAAAATCTGTTCATGTCTACTAATGTCGTCTAACTTGTTTATTAGTTGTATCGAAAGTGTACCTTTTATGATCAATTATATGGAGGAAATAAACTTTATCAAAATCGACATTTTGATGTTATCATGATAAGAAGAAATGGTTATGGTCAAAATTTCAACTATTTTCGTTGTCTTTTGGGTCTCGATCTACTAGGTCAACTTTAAACCCTAAATACCATATAAAACTAATATGGTCATAACCATTCATTCCTAGCTTCTTCTTATTTATTTTTCAGCTCTCGCACTCCCATAAGTATGAGATGTATCAACTAATGTAAACATTTCGAGAAGTTTATCTCCTCATAGTTCAGCTCTCCTTAAGGAAATATAAGCACATAAAGGGTTGATGCACGCCCCGAACTTCAAATAATAAATTCAAATCCGAAACATGAATACAACTAAACAAATCACGTCCTATATTTTTTTTTCTCAAAACCAATATCTCATAAACTATAACACAAACCTCGTAGCAAACTATCTCTCGAGTCAATTATTACAATACTAACATAAATAAAATGTTCTGCTCACAAGAGTCTATAAAAACACACCAAAATAGAACAAGTGCTGGTCTCAACCCTGCTGTCCTACGCAGCTCGCTCACCACCCTGATTATCCTGACCTGCAGGATTGTTCGCTATACCATTTGAATAGTGTACCGGGATTGCAACAACACAAAACCCGGTAAGCTTTCTGAAAGCTCGTGTGAGTAAATAAGAATGAACGGTTGATTTATTAGACCACAACTCATTTATCTCAAGTAAACATCCAACAATCTCAACAACCACAAGCAACATCAATCCAACACACATGAAACAACATGGAACACATTTCCACAATCACCAAATCACAACTCTCGCCACTTTGGCACCTAATCACAACTATCGCCACTTTGGCACCCACGTTAGAGCTCTAACTGCCTCGTTACCTCTGACACCTTGGCCCAGGGTCAAGTAACGGCACCTCCAGATTACTCAGCAACCCGCGAACTTTGGACCATTTCATGTCCTCAGAACAATATATCTCCGTTATTATTTAACGGTCGAACTTTGGACCTCCCTGTCCTCAGAACACATACACTCCGGTTATCATTAACCAAAGATCCTTGGACCATTCGATCCTCGGAATCCTACGTTTCTCTACCTTCTATTCAACTCACAAAATCAACATGTTTATCACCAACATTTATCAAATATTAACAACATAATTAAAATCATATTATCAACATTATCAACAACATATTAACACAATTCCACACCTCAATGTCACACCATTCAATATATAACCACGTAAATATTTATATACGTAACCATCCACACAGGAATGATCACTAATACCAACTATAGTTCACATGATACAAAATCAAGAAATTCATTTTTAATATACTTTAAAACACATTTCTTAAAAACCATTTTCTCACACATAACAATAAATTGAGCAATTAAGGAAATTCGGTTCGTAAATGAACCAAGTGAGATTTACTCACCTCTAAACTCCCGCTGCGTCTTCTTATAGCCCAAAATACGATTCACAATCGTCCGCTAACAAATCCGTCAAATACCTAATCAAAACGATCGTATAATTTCAAAAACACACTTATATGAAGATCCCACGGTCGGATCTTCACCCGTGACCACACAAGGTCACCGGGACAGTCCTACGATCATTATATCAAAACTAGAATTCTATCGGACGGTCCAAACGTCATAAATCACAAATTGAGTGATCGAAATCAATCGAAATCGTAAAATTCATAACTAATTCATACGATATCCAAAATTCGCATGCTATATATCAAAATGATCGTATCGACATGTAGAATCTAAAAATGAGCAGAAACTGCTCATGACACCCCCGGAGGTGGCCGGAAAGGGCGGCCGGAGTTTAGGGCAGAGCCACCACTGACCACCACCAATGGTGTCGGGGCTGAGCTTATCCCCTTCGTTTCATCATTTTGAGCAACTTTCATAACTAACACGAAGTGAGAAAATGAGTGGAAGTGGTCGAAACTTACCAAAAACAGTCTGGTTTGGCCGGAAAAACTGCAGAAACCGATATGTGCTCCGACGAGCGTGAAAACCTCCACTTCCGGTGCTGTCCTTTTTACTGCGTGTTCTACTCCTCCATACGAGTTCAACGAGATAAAGAACTCGTAATTTGGTGGTCTAGAACTCGAGATATTCGCTTCGCACTCAAAACAGTCGAAAATGGAAAACCAGCTTCCCGCCGCCGCTACAAGTCGTGCCACGGCGCAAGGCTGCCTCTGGCAGCTGCGCAAGGTCAAGACGAAGCCGTGGGAGGTGGTTTGGCGTCAAACGGTGGCCAGAGGAGCAAGAACTCGGCTGGAGAAGTTTGGCTCTGTTTTTGGTTTCGGTTCGGTGCCGTGCGGGAGAGAGAGAGAGAAAAAAAATCTAGGGTTTTCTGATTTTTCAGATTTTTTTCCAGAAATGTTAACCTATATATATACAAAATCGAAAACTTCTAAATGTCATAACTTCTTCCTACAAACTCCGATGCTTGTGTTCCGCATATGCACGAACTCGTATCGATGAGCTCTACGACTTTCATGAAAGAAGTTTCCTCAAATTCCTTACGTAAAAATAAGTCAATTTTAATAACCCTAAATAACGTTAAATTTCGATACTAAAATCATTCGAAACCAAATTTCTCAAATAACGACATTCGAATCACACTCACAACTCATAATTCATATAATTTGAGAAATATTGAATTACGAAATATTTAACTGAAATTTCGGGTCTTTACAGTCTACCCTCCTTAAAGGAATTTCGTCCCGAAATTCAAGCAAACTCATCAACAAACAGTAGTGGGTACTTAGCCCTTATGTCAGACTCTAGCTCCCATGACGCATCACCCTCATCATGATGACTCCACAACACCTTAACCAACTCAACTTCCTTCCTACGAAGCCTCTTCGTGGACCTATCCAAGATACGAACAGGTTCAACAACGAAGGTCACATCCGGACTCACCTCTATCGTACTGTGATCAATCACATGAGACTCATCTCGAATGTACCTCCTAAGCATGGACACATGAAAAACATTGTGTACACCGGCCATGCTAATAGGTAAAGCAAGCTGATATGCCAATTCTCCGACCCTTTCCAAAATCTCAAAGGGTCCAATGTATCTCGGTGCCAATTTCCCCTTCCTGCCAAATCTCACCACACCTTTCATAGGTGAGACTTTCAAGAATACGTAATCACCCACCTCAAAGTCCAACGGTCTCCTTCTAAGGTCGGCATAACTCTTCTGTCTACTCTGTGCAGTACGGATCCTGTCTCGGATGGTAGTAACCTTCTCTGTAGTCTCCTGAACAAGCGCAGGACCCAAGAGCTGTTTCTCTCCAACATCCGCCCAACAGATAGGAGTCCTACATGGCCTACCATAAAGTGCCTCATATGGGGCCATGCCGATACTAGAGTGATAGCTGTTATTGTAGGCAAACTCTACCAACGGCAGATGATCCGCCCAACTTCCCTTGAAGTCCAAAACACATGCTCTAAGCATATCCTCCATCACCTGGTTCACCCTCTCTGTCTGCCCATCAGTCTGTGGATGAAATGCAGTGCTCATAGCCAAAGATGTGCCGAAAGCCTTATGGAATCTACGCCAAAATTCCGAAGTGAAACGAGCATCCCGATCAGAGACGATCGATACAAGCACGCCATGAAGCCTCACAATCTCATTAAGATACAACTTACACAAAGCATCACCTGAGTAAGTCTTTGACACAGGAAGAAAGTATGCTGACTTTGTCAATCGATCAACAATCACCCAAATAGAATCATAACTTTGTTTGGACCTAGGCAATCTAGTCACAAAGTCCATGGAGATCTCTTCCCATTTCCATACTGGAATCGGCAAAGGTTTCAACATTCCCGCAGGCCTCTGATGCTCTGCCTTCACTTGCTGACATGTAAGGCACCTGGATACATACTCAGCCACATCCCTCTTCATCCCTATCCACCAAAACTGTGTTCGTAGGTCCATATACATCTTGGTACTCCCTGGGTGTACCGTATATCGAGATCGATGTGCTTCCTGCAGTACCTCCTCCTTGAGGTTATCACCGCCCGGGACATACAATTTCAATCGAAATCTCAATCCACCATCAGTTCCAACTGTCCACTCTGATGGACCTTCCTCGTTGGCATCAAGGATAATCTCCGAAATCACCATTTGAGTGAACTCATCATGTGTCTGACTCTGAATGATCCTGGAAATCAAGGTCGGTTGTAAAGTGATACTACCGAGAAAGATTCCCTGTCCTTCTCTTGTGGGTATAAGGTCAAACTCAGATACAGTCTCTAACATACGCCACTCCTGAACCATAAGTGACGCTATGATCCCTCGGGGTTTCCTGCTCAAAGCATCCGCCACTACATTGGCCTTTCCGGGATGATACTCCAAGGTGAAATCATAATCTTTGATGAGCTCCATCCATCTTCTCTGCCTCATGTTCAACTCCTTCTGGGAGAATAGATACTTCAAACTCTTATGATCAGAAAAGAGTTCGAACTTCTCAACATAAAGATAATGCCTCCAAATCTTTAAGGCAAACACCACTGCAGCCAGCTCTAGATCATGAGTGGGGTAGTTCTGTTCATGCACCTTCAACTGTCTAGAACCGTATGCTACTACACCCCCATTTTGCATCAACACACAACCCAAACCCTGATGAGATGCATCACTATAGATAACTAACCCACCGCCACTAGATGGGACAGTCAACACTGGAGCTGTAGTCAATCTAGTCTTCAGCTCACTAAAGGCCTTCTCACATTCATTTGTCCACACAAACTGAGTATCCTTCCTTGTTAACTTAGTCAAAGCCGAAGCTATACTAGAAAACCCCTCAATGAATCGCCTGTAGTATCCTGCCAAACCAAGGAAACTACGGATCTCTGTAACTGTAGTGGGGCGACTCCAACTCATCACCGCTTCAACCTTCGAAGGATCCACAGAAACTCCATCCTTCGAAACTACATGACCAAGGAACTTGATCTCCTTTTGCCAAAACTCGCACTTCTCAAACTTTGCATATAACTTTTCTCTTCTCAAAATTTGCAGCACAATCCTCAAATGCTTCACGTGCTCGTCAGACGACTTTGAATATATCAAGATGTCATCAACGAACACCACCACACACTTATCTAAGTAAAGACTGAATGTGCAGTTCATCAAGTCCATGAAAGCTACAGGTGCATTAGTTAGACCAAAAGGCATGACAAGAAATTCATAATGCCCATACCTGGTCCTAAATGCCGTCTTAGAAATATCTTCATCCCTCACCCTCAACTGGTGATATCCAGATCTCAAATCAATTTTGGAGAACACTGTAGCCTCCCTAAGCTGATCGAACAAGTCATCAATCCTAGGCAAGGGGTACCTATTCTTGATGGTCACCTTGTTCAGCTATCGATAATCCACACATAACCGAAGTGAATTATCCTTCTTCTTCACGAATAATACTGGTGCGCCCCAAGGAGATACACTAGCTTGTATGAACCCTTGTGCAAGTAATCCTTCAATTTGAACCTTCAACCCTGAAGTTCAGCTGGAGTCATCCGATAAGGTGCTCTCGACACCGGTGCAGTACCTGGTATCACATCAATGGAGAAATCCATTACCCTTTTCGGAGGAAATCCTGGTATCTCCTGGAACACATCAGCATACTCTGCCACTACCGGAATCCCTGTAATTTCTGAAGTGCTATTCACTGATTCTATGTGTGCCAAGATCCCTGCCCTCATGGCAACGTCAGATCTCAAGCATCGATAATGAAACACTGGTTGCCCAGGGGCATGAAAAGACACAATCATTCTAAAACAATCAATCACTGCATAGTTCGGACTCAACCAATCCAAACCTAAAATCACATCATACGTGTGATCCGGAATCACAATCAAAGATGCAGTGAACTCTCTACCACAAATTACAATAGGGAAATCATCACAAAACATGCTAAGCTCAAGAGATACGCAAAGAGGCGATGTAACACATAAAGGTCTAGTAAGCGGTATAGCAGTCAAACCCAAAACATCTACCACAGAACTAGATATGAACAAGTGGGAAGCACCCGTATCAAACAGTACTCTAGCAAGATAGTTATAAACGGATAAGGTACCTTCCACCCCGGTGCCTCTCTGGCCGATGGCAAATACTCTGGCTGGTGCTGGAGGTAAGGTTCTCTGCTGGTTACCCTGTCCTACAATCTGAGGTTGAGTACAGTCCCTGGCAATATGTCCAGTCTGTCCGCATCGAAAACATGCTCTAGGCCTGAGTTTAGGGCAAGTCCTAGCAAGATGACCCAACTCATTACAGCTATAACACCTCATAGGGGCTGCTGGTGCTGCTTGCCTGATAGGTGGTACCTGAATAGGGACAGGTGCTGCTGCTATCCTGGCTGGAGCCTGATGATGAAAATAAGGCCGCTGTCTCTTCCAGAGCCCACCTCTATAATCTCTAGACCCACTACTCCCTGCAACCGCCTTCCCTTTTCCCTGAGAATCTCTCTCAACTGTCTGCTTCTCCTTGTGGATCAGATTCTGCTGCTCAATGATCAGGGCTTTAGCTAAAATCTGCTCTTTTGTCTTCAGCTCCATAATAGCCACATCGCGCTCAATAGAGCCATTCAACCCCCGCTGAAACTTCTTAGCCAAGTCTTCAGCATCTAATGGTTTCACAAACCGATATAGCCTGGAGAACTCTGCCTCATATTCTCTCACATTCATCTTCCCTTGAGTAAGCGAGAGAAATTGCCTCTCCAGCTGTTCCTTCATCGATGCTGGGAAGTATTTCTCCCTAAAGATCCTCACAAATCCATCCCAAGTCATGGTAGAAACATCAATAGTCCTCTGAGTGCAATTCCACCACACCCTAGCCTCATCTTTGAGCATGAAAGTGGCTAGCTTCCTCTTCTCGATCTCATCACATACAATCAACTCAAAATAGGTCTGTAAATCCTCGATCCATTGATCAGCCACCATATAATATGTGCTTCCCGCAAATTTAGTTGCTCCCAACCGATTAATGTCCCTCGCCAACACTAACAGACGAGCGGGATCATTAACCACAACCTCAGGTGGAACAGGTTGCTCCACAAACGGTGCCTCCACCTCTTCCTCATGTACTCCCACATGTGGAATCTCACCCCTACCTCGGCCTCTACCTCTACCTCTGGGTCTACCTCAACCCCTACCTCTGCCTCCCACAATATCCATTACCTAAGGAGCATAGCATACCTGGTTAATACATGTATACACTTAAATCAAAGCATAAGTAAATACAAGTCCATATTAACCAAGCTACTAACACAAAGAGGTTAATTCAACTCCTATTACGTCCTAACGTTCTAGACAACCCCCAACACCCCCACATACCCAATGACATTGTTAATACCGAAGAGCACCTGATGGGGATCCACTGCAGACGGGCCATCACTCGGAAGGTATTAACTTATCACTAAATATGTACCTTACGCTCTGATACCAAACTATCACGCCCCGAACTTCGAATAATAAATTCAAATCCGAAACATGAATACAACTAAACAAATCACGTCCTAAATTTTTTTTCTCAAAACCAATATCTCATAAACTATAACACAAACCTCGTAGCAAACTATCTCTCGAGTCAATTATTACAATACTAACATAAATAAAATGTTCTGCTCACAAGAGTCTACAAAAACACACCAAAATAGAACAAGTGTTGGTCTCAACCCTGCTGTCCTACGCAGCTCGCTCACCACCCTGATTATCCTGACCTGCAGGATTATTCGCTATACCATTTGAATAGTGTACCGGGATTGCAACAACACAAAACCCGGTAAGTTTTCTGAAAGCTCGTGTGAGTAAATAAGAATGAACGGTTGATTTATTAGACCACAACTCATTTATCTCAAGTAAACATCCAACAATCTCAACAACCACAAGCAACATCAATCCAACACACATGAAACAACATGGAACACATTTCCACAATCACCAAATCACAACTCTCGCCACTTTGGCACCTAATCACAACTATCGCCACTTTGGCACCCACGTTAGAGCTCTAACTACCTCGTTACCTCTGACACCTTGACCCAAGGTCAAGTAACGGCACCTCCAGATTACTCAGTAACCCGCGAACTTTGGACCATTTCATGTCCTCAGAACAATATATCCCCGTTATTATTTAACGGTCGAACTTTGGACCTCCCTGTCCTCAGAACACATACACTCCGGCTATCATTAACCAAAGATCCTTGGACCATTCGATCCTCGAAATCCTACGTTTCTCTACCTTCTATTCAACTCACAAAATCAACATGTTTATCACCAACATTTATCAAATATTAACAACATAATTAAAATCATATTATCAACATTATCAACAACATATTAACACAATTCCACACCTCAATGTCACACCATTCAATATATAACCACGTAAATATTTATATACGTAACCATCCACACAGGAATGATCACTAATACCAACTATAGTTCACATGATACAAAATCAAGAAATTCATTTTTAATATACTTTAAAACACATTTCTTAAAAACCATTTTCTCACACATAACAATAAATTGAGCAATTAAGGAAATTCGGTTCGTAAATGAACCAAGTGAGATTTACTCACCTCTAAACTCCCGCTGCGTCTTCTTATAGCCTAAAATACGATTCACAATCGTCCGCTAACAAATCCGTCAAATACCTAATCAAAACGATCGTATAATTTCAAAAACACACTTATATGAAGATCCCACGGTCGGATCTTCACCCGTGACCACACAAGGTCACCGGGACAGTCCTACGATCATTATATCAAAACTAGAATTCTATCGGACGGTCGAAACTTCATAAATCACAAACTGAGTGATCGAAATCAATCGAAATCGTAAAATTTATAACTAATTCATACGATATCCAAAATTCGCATGCTATATATCAAAATGATCGTATCGACATGTAGAATCTAAAAATGAGCAGAAACTGCTCATGACACCCCCGAAGGTGGCCGGAAAGGGCAGCCGGAGTTTAGGGCAGAGCCGCCGCCGACCACCACCAATGGTGTCGGGGCTGAGCTTATCCCCTTCGTTCATCATTTTGAGCAACTTTCATAACTAACATGAAGTGAGAAAATGAGTGGAAGTGGCCGAAACTTACCAAAAACAGTCCGGTTTGGCCGGAAAAACTGCAGAAACCGATATGTGCTCCGACGAGTGTGAAAACCTCCACTTCCGGTGCTGTCCTTTTTACTACGTGTTCTACTCCTCCATACGAGTTCAACGAGATAAAGAACTCGTAATTTGGTGGTCTAGAACTCGAGATATTCGCTTCGCACTCAAAACAGTCGAAAATGGAAAACCAGCTTCCCGCCGCCGCTACAAGTCGTGCCACGGCGCAAGGCTGCCTCTGGCAGCTGTGCAAGGTCAAGGCGAAGCCGTGGGAGGTGGTTTGGAGTCAAACGGTGGCCGGAGGAGCAAGAACTCGGCTGGAGAAGTTTGGCTCTGTTTTTGGTTTCGGTTCGGTGCCGTGCGGGAGAGAGAGAGAGAAAGAGAGAGAGAGAGAGAAAAAATCTAGGGTTTTCTGATTTTTCAGATTTTTTTCCAGAAATGTTAACCTATATATATACAAAATTGAAAACTTCTAAATGTCATAACTTCTTCCTACAAACTCCGATTCTTGTGTTCCGCATATGCACGAACTCGTATCGATGAGCTCTACGACTTTCGTGAAAGAAGTTTCCTCAAATTCCTTACGTAAAAATAAGTCAATTTTAATAACCCTAAATAACGTTAAATTTCGATACTAAAATCATTCGAAACCAAATTTCTCAAATAACGACATTCGAATCACACTCACAACTCATAATTCATATAATTTGAGAAATATTGAATTACGAAATATTTAACTGAAATTTCAGGTCTTTACAGTTGACATCTTTATTTGATGTCAAAATGGCAGCATATCAAATTGCTTGTTTTGCACTATACTTATGAATATCCTATAAATAGATGGTTAATGTCAAATTTATTAATTTTCAATTTAAATTTTTTAATTGTGCAAAATTCTTACATATCTACTAATGCGGTCTAACTTGTTTATTAGTTGTATCAAAAAGTATACATTCTATGAGTAACTATGTGGATGAAATAGACTTTATCAAAATCAACCGTTAGATGTTATCATGATAAGAAGAAATGATTATGGTCAAAATTTCAGCTATTTTGTTCATCGTTTGGGTCTCGATCTATTAGGTTAACCTTAAATACCACATAAAACTAATATGTTCATAACCGCTCATTCACAACTTTTTTTTTTTTTTTTCAATCTGTCAGCTGTCACAGTCTCATGGTTATGAGCTAAACCAACCAATGATAAAAATTTTGAGAAGTTTATGTTCTCATGTTTTAGCTCCATTTAGGGAAGTATAAGCATATAAAGAATTAACCGCTTTGTTTAATGTTGAAATGATGACGGATTAGATTAATTTTTTTTACACAGGATCTATGAATATGCTATAAATAGATGGGTAATGTTAAATTTATTGATTTTCAATTTCTTATATGTCTACTAATGCGGTCTAATTTGTTTATTAGTTCTATTGAAAAATATATTTCCATGAGCAACAATGGCAGCCCTAAGTTGAACACATTTATTAAATACTAATACATTTAACCACTTCATCATTCATCACCTTTCAATTTTTATTAAAAAAATTATTTTAATTTTTTGTCTATCAACGTACTTTAAAGTTATAGCAAATGCAAAAACAAAATAAAAAAAAAAAAAAACAACCAGCAATCAGGCATGGCAAGAGATTGGACTCCTCTCCTTTAATACAGCTAGAAGCTTACACGAAAAATGATTTTAATCGAGAAAATGACTTTAACTATTAAAACATTGAATTAAATCTCATCTAAATGGACCTGTAAATATTTCAATTGTCAATTGTCCTGACTTATTTATTCTGACAATTTAATTAAGTAAAGGATAAATTCAAATTAATAAATTAACCTTAATCCTTATTTAATCAATTAATACTGAATTAGTGATATTCAATCCTCCATAAACTTAATAAAAATATTTTCAGTTCTTATATTCTGTTTTTCATAATTCAGCTCTACACCTAAGTTGGGCCCATGTCCAAGCCGATCAATGGTCAGCTCCAGACCCGGCCCAAAACCGCTCCAGCCAATTTCGGTTCAGATGCGCCGTCCGAGCCGCCCAAATCTGCAACTACACAGTAGTGGGATTCACAGCTTCTGCCCGAGCTGGATCTGATTACGTGACGAGGCGCGAGAACAGGTTGGTGGCGATGTAGTCGAGGCCGTCGCCGACCTTGAAGGTGTACTGGCGATGTAGTTAAGCTGTGGACATCAACACCTTCCTTTCTACACAACTTCTACCCAGACCCAAAACTAAAATCGAAAAATTGACTGAGCTATGTAAGAGTTAATGGGTAGTTAGGATTAATAGTTTGAAGTTTGAACGCAGCTGACCTACTCATTCAATTAGAAAAGAACTGACTCGATCGGGTAGTGATCTCAATCTTCTTCTTCCTCTCCAATAGCAACCTAGGCCATTGAAAGGCTTAAACCCCTGCTTCCCAACATTTCAACTTCCAAGAGCCCAAATTGGTAGAAAATATGAAGGACTCACAGATAGTTGCTCTCAATCTCTCAACAGTACATTTCCAAAACCATGGAGACCAACATGCACAGGAACCAGAATCGATGAGCACAATAGAGTGAAGAAACAGCTAAAGGACCTATTTGCTTTTCACCGTCGAACTTTTTTACAACTATAGTACAGTATTTGTTGCCGATAATATCAACCGAACCACGACGTATATGTATATTATAGTTCGAGACCATATAATAATTTTTCAATATTATGTTCCAGAGGTATCGATCTTTTCATTGAAGGAGATAATAATCAGTCTAACTGCAGGTTTGAAGTGTCAAGTTTGATATTTATGGGTACATCATTAATACCACGTAACACTCTCAACGAAGTATTTACTCTGAAGAAAATAAAGTGATCGAAGTATGATCTTCTTGAAACAGATATAAAATGTGATAAGAGACATGCTACAATTTGTATTGTATTACAGATGGGGGACTCAACTCTTTTTCCTTTCGGGGGGCCATCTCTCCTTATGTGGTTTCCCTAGCAACCTATTTTACCATTGCAAACTGTGCATTTGAAAATTAAACTATTAAATCCCATTCTGAGTTTCTGATAACAATAGAAATGATCCCATCTCATCAACATGTCATACCAAATTTCCAAAACGTACAACAATAGACATAAATTTATTGATACTTTTTATACTAGAAACCGTCACACAACCAAGCATATGATGAGAAGAACAGTAAGTATAGAACATAAAACATAAACAAGACGGTCGAAGGATATAAACCGTAGACATTCATAAACTTAAATGATAGTTGATGAAACATAAAACAGAGGTGCTAGCTAGATAAACATAGAACCTAAACACACAAACACACATCAGAACATGGTTAATCAATAATAGTTGAAACGTTTGTAACTGGACTTGGTTCCTGAATTAGCACTCTTCTTGGTGTACACAGACTTGGTGAGCTTGAGCTGAGTCTTGTACTCAGTGGTATAGCCCTGGGTCTTGTCGACATACTTGTCCGTCGAGGTGTACTTGGCCTCTTGCTTGTAGCCACACTGCCCACTGCGCTTGTCCACGAACTCTCCTTCCTTGAAACTTTTGGTGAAGTTACTTGATGCCCCACAGTACTTATCGTTGTACGAAGACTTGACCTGGCTTTGCACTTCGTCAGAGGCATTGATTTTGCTCGCCGGAGCAACAGTTATGACACCGCAATAAGCCTTTTTCGTCATTCTACAATATGTTTGGTGTGTATGAAAACTATGAAGATGCGGGATGTGATTTGAGGCAGAGAGGATTGTGTATTTATAGGGCAACAAGTAAGAACGTGGGATGTGAAGAGGCTTTTAATCCGTTGGTTTTATAACTCCTATTGATTAAGGGATAATTGTCATTAGTGCTTGGCAATTAGAAAGAGACCGACCATTTAACTTTCCCGGTTCTTCAGGTAAGAACGGAGTGGAAGGTTGTTTCCAATTCTCCCATTCTATCTTTTTTAATTAATTAATTACCTATTAATCCATCAAGCATAGAGAAAATAAATCGACACGTAATTTAGAACGTGATAAGTTCTACCAGGAACAATAGTTGACGTTGTCTGTTAAAAATAAGTTAGTATCAATTGATGGCCCAGATGACTTGATTACTGACCCCAAATATTAGACGGTTCAGATTGTGCCACAGGTCTCTCAGACTTGTATCAGTTGTTTGTGTACTTCACCGCCGTGTACTGAAGAATTTTCGCTCATAAGCGGATTATAACATCCATCTTCAAACTCATTCACGAACCCAATCCAACTCACACAGTTACACCAAAATGATGATGGGAGCACCTTACAAGTTTTGCTAAAGGGTAGTGCTTTTATTCAAAAGGTGTAAAAGGCGACACAATCATAACATAAAAGAGAGATGCACTATCTCATCTTCATTTGATTCCTCGGTCCATGCCAGCGGATTGGAATAGACTCAGCTTTCAGACTCTAGTGCTTGCTAGTGGGATTATTCATTTTAACACAAAGAGCAGCTTCCGTTATTAGACCTTCAATAGCAATCAGGATTTTTTTTTTTTTTTTTTCATCTGGCCATTGTTGGAAGTATGACGTCTTCATTAATTTTAGAGGTGAAGACGCGCAAAATCTTCGTCGGACATCTTTACAGAGCTCTCAAGCGGAAAGCGATTCACACATACATTGACTCTGAAGAGCTTACAAAAGGCAACGAACTCTTCAAGCTACTTACCGCTATTCAAGACTCAAGGCTTTCGATTATAGTTTTATCAAAAAATTATGCATCTTCCAAATGGTGCTTAATTGAACTTGTGGAGATCTTGGGAAATATGGATGCGAAAAAGCAAATAGTGGTGCCTGTTTTCTATGAAGTAAATCCATCTGACATTCGTAAGTGGAAGGAAAAATTTGCAGAAGCTTTGCTAAACATAAAAAAGATCACGCTAACAAGAAAGAGGTGGACAGCTGGGAGACCGCTCTAATTAAAGCCACCAATCTCTCTGGCTGGGTTTCGCGAGATTACAAGTAACTTTTCATCATTCTCTTAGTTACTTTAAGTTTCCTGTTTTGGCTTTCTTCAGTGGACTTGCTTAAATTTCACACACAAACACACACACATGTTCCATAATCATATATGCACTCACTTATATCATGCAGGTCCTATGTTTGACTTTCAGGATGTTGGTACTTCCTAGAAGTCTAGAACCCTAAAACATGAAAGCCACTTAAAACTCTGTCATTCAGTATGCCTTAAATAGGTCACCTTACAAAAGGAAAAAGAAAAAAGTGAAAAATTTTTATCTATATATCTGGATGGAGCAATTTCAAAGATACTGCAGCGCAACCTGATTCCGAACTGAATTTCAGAAGTTTGAAATCCAGTCAACTCAAGTATGGCATCTGGCATATGCTAGTCAGCTTCATTTTATGTTTTGATTTTTCAAGTTCAGCTATCTCTAGAATTACTTAAGATCAGCATTTAGTTGTTTATGCAAATCTTTATTTCTAATTTTTTATTGTGCAATCATGACAGCTATAATATGTATAGTGTAACTCGCTTAACAATTATATGTCCAACTTGCATAATGACTCTGGAATCTATAGGATACTAATTAAAACTAAATCTCTGATTTGGTTTCATTACACTTAGTGTCATATGGGTGTCACTGTATCTATTATAATACTGTTTTTCAACTTTTGCAGGGATGATGGTGAGCTCATTGAGAAAATTGTAAAAGATATTTTTCATAAGTTGATTCAGGTCTCATCAAGTAAATCGTTGGGTTCCCTCCTCATGCTAGAGACCTGATCTTTGTCTTGTAGGAAAGTGGAAGACAAAGAAAGATGAAAGCATGCAGAAGACAAGGAAAAAGGAGAAAGCTAGAGTCGGATTTTTCCTAGCCCGTAGGCATGCAGCTGGCATTGAAGAAAAACAAGTGTTTTTCTAGTAATTCCTTTCACACTTTCGGAGCTGGAGGGAGAGAGAACAGAGTATGTTCGTATAATCCCCATATCGGCAAGAGTTAGTGGGAGAAGTAGAGAGAGCTAGAGACAAACAGAGAAAATGTGAGAGAGTTGTAAAATGAGAGAGAAAATCCTGCATCTACAGTATCCTTGTGTTGTGAGTGTGTATTCAAGAGTGTTTCTCTTGAGAGGTTTTTCTCTAGTATTCTAGAGAGATTGGTGATTGTAATCCCATTTTTATAGTAGAATTTTTTCGGAGTTTGTCCCGTGATTTTTTGTTTCACATTGAAGGGTTTCTATATCGCTGCGTACTCTGTTATCAATCCCAACAAAGTGGTATCAGAGCTGCTGGTTAGCCTTATGGATATCAACACAAGTCGGATGGTCAGCTTAAATGGGAGAAATTACATGATTTGGAAATCAAAGATGGAGGACATACTCTACTGCAAAGATTTGCATTCTCCAATTGAAGGTGAGAAGCTAGAGAAAATGTTTGAAGATGAATGGAATAAGCTGAACAGAAAAGCTATTGGAGTTATTCGGCAATGGCTCGATGACAACGTCTTTCATCATGTTTCAAAGGAGACTACAACACTTGCACTGTGGAGAAAGCTTGAAAGTCTATATGAAAGAAAGACGGCAGCAAACAAAGCTTTTCTGATTAGGAAGCTTGTCAACCTCAAATACAAGGAAGACATCTCAATCAACGAACATTTGAATGAGATGCAGAGTATTGTCAATCAGCTTTCCTCAATAAATATGGTTCTCGATGACGAATTGCAAGCCTTGCTCCTTCTTAGTTCACTCCTTGACAGTTGGGAAACATTGGTGGTTTCAATTAGCAATTCTGCTCCTGAAGGTGTTGTGTCACTAAGTCAAGTGACTAGCAATTTTCTGAATGAAGAGGTGAGAAGAAAATCTTCAGACTCTTCGTATTCTGAAGCTGTGATTGTAGAAAGAATGGGAAGAGCTAGAAGCTGGAGGACATATCATTATTCACATGGTCATGGGAGATCAAGAAGCAAATCTAGGTCAAGGAAGGATGTCACATGTTACCACTGCAATGAAAAAGGCCATTATAGAAGAAAATGCAGGAAATTTAAGATACAAAAGAAGAAGGAAGTGAAGAAAGATGAGACAGACACTACTACAATTTCTTTGGAAGGCGATATCATAGTATTGTCAGAGTTTCTAGAATGTGAAGAATTAGTTTCCGAATGTGAAAAAGCATGTCTGAGCCTTTCAAAAGAATAAACTACATGGGTTGTTGTCTTGTTGATAGTGGAGCTTCCTTCCATGCTAGTCCTCGAAAGGAACTTTTCTCAACCAATAAAGCTGGTGATCTTGGTGCAGTGAGAATGGAAAATAAAGGCATTTCGAAAATAATGGGAATTGGTGATGTGATCCTGCGAACAAATGTGGGCTGCAAACTTGTTCTCAAGGACGTAAGACATACCTGATCTCCGCTTGAATTTAATTTCAGTAGGGAAGTTAGATGATGATGGCTACATGAACTTACATGGCAACGGAAAATGGAAACTCAGAAAAGGCTCCATGGTGATAGCATGAGGAAGCAAATGCTGCACACTTTACAAAATGCAAGCTCAATTATTTAAAGGGGAGCTAAACACCGCAGAGGACGAAAGTTTCGCAGAATTATGGCATAAATGACTTGGCCATATGAGTGAGAAAGGGCTGTAAATTCTCGCTAAAAAGGAGTTGCTTCCTGGAATTAAAGGTACACATTTAGACAAATGTACTCATTGTCTAGTTGGTAAACAACATAGAGTTTCTTTTCATAGAAATCAGAATAGCAAACAAAAATTTTTGGATTTGGTTTATTCTGATGTCTGCGGTCCTATGAAAGTTAAAACATTGGGTGGTGTCTCGTATTTTGTTACTTTCATAGATAATTATTCAAGAAAAGTGTGGGCATATGTTTTAAAGACAAAGATCAAGTGTTGTCTGTGTTTAAAGTCTTTCATGCGATGGTAGAAAGAGAGACTGGCAGAAAATTAAAATGCATTCTTACAGATAATGGTGGTGAGTATATTGGATCTTTTGATGAATATTGTAAGAGCCATGGTATCAGACATGAGCAATCAGTTCCAATAACTCCACAACATAATGGTGTTGCAGAGAGAATGAATCGCACCATTGTGGAAAGAATTAGGAGCATGTTGTCCCATTCCAAATTGTCAAGAAGTTTTTGGGGAGAAGCAAGGAGAACAGCTTACTATTTGATCAATTTGTCACCATCGGCTCCTTTAAATGGTGATGTTTCCGATCACATGTGGTCCTCAAAGGATGTTTCTTATGGACACTTGAAGACTTTTGGCTGTAGAGCTTTTATGCATGTTCCAAAGGAAGAAAGATGGAAGCTTGAAGACAAAACCAAGCAGTGTGTATTCCTTGGGTATGCTGATGCAAAATTTGGCTACCGATTGTGGGATCCTCTTAACAAGAAAGTGGTTTGTAGCCGGGATGTAGTGTTTTTTGAAGATCAAACAATTAAAGACATTGAGAAGAGTGAACATGTGGAGGCAGCAGAAACACATGGTGATAATCCCATTGATCTAGATCGTATTATTCCTCCTACAGTTGAAAAAGTTGGACATGAAGCTGAGCAAGACGTCGAAGAAGTTTCTGATGGTGATCAAAGAGATAATGCTAAATACAACCAAGAAGTTCCATAAGAAAACCAACAAGAGCAGCCACTGGTTATTAAACAAGCTACACAATTGAGAAGAAGCACCATAACTCACATGCCTTCCACAAAATATCCATCTAATGAGTATGTTCTTCTCTTAGATGAAAGTGAACCTGAATGCTTTCAGGATGTCCAAGATGATGCTGACAAAGACAAATGGCTGAAAGCTATGCAAGAGGAGATGGATTCTTTACATAAGAATCAAACATATGAATTGGTGGAAAGGCCAGAAGGAAGACAAGTGCTCAAGAATAAGTGGATTTTCAAGCTCAAGACATCTGAAAATTCGCAACCAAGATACAAAGTGAGGTTGGTTGTTAAAGGCTTTACTAAAAAGAAAGGTATTGATTTTGATGAGATATTTTCTCCAGTGGTGAAGTTGAATTCCATTCGTGTCGTGTTGGGATTGGCAGCAGGTATGAACCTGGAGATAAGAGCAACTACAGGTCACAACAGTCGTTCTTCATGGTGACTTAGAAGAAGACATTTTCATGGAACAAATAGAGGGATTCGAAGTTGAGGGCAAGGAACATATGGTCTGTAAGTTGAAGAAGAGGCTCTATAGACTCAAACAAGCTCCTCGCCAATGGTATAAGAAATTTGAGTCATTCATGATGGACAACGGATTCAAGAGGACAATCTCAGATCACTACGTGTTCATTCGAAGAGCATCTGAAAAAGACTTCATCATGTTATTACTGTATGTTGATGACATGTTGATTGTAGGTCTAAACTCAAGGAAAATTGTGGAGTTGAAGGAAAGATTGAATGAGTCTTTTGATATGAAGGATTTGCGGCCTGCAAAGAAAATTCTCGGCATGTAGATCACTCGTGATAGAAAGAAGATCAGCAGTGGCTATCACAAGAAAGTTACATTGAAAAGGTGCTTGAGAGATTCAACATGGACAAAGCAAAATCTGTAAGTGTTCCTCTTTCTACTCATTTCAAATTGAGTAAGAAAAAAAGTCCTTCAAATGCAAAAGAGAAGGAAGAAATGGAGAAAGTCCCCTATCCCTCAGTAGTAGGATGTTTAATGCATGTTATGGTCTGTACTAGACTGGATATTGGTTATGCAGTAGGTGTAATGGGCAGATTCCTTGCAAATCCAGATAGAGCACATTGGACAGCAGTTAAATGCATTATGAGGTACCTTAGAGGTACATCTAAGTTGTGTTTATGTTTTGGCGATGAAAGGCCTATTCTTCAAGGCTTTATTGATGCAGATTTGCCTGGAGATATAGACACAATGAGGTCCACATCTGGATATTTATTCACTTTTACAGGGGAGCTATTTCTTGGCAGTCAAAATTGCAAAAGTATGTGGCTTTATCTACTACTGAAAGAGTATATTGCCATTGTTGAATGCTATAAGAAAATGCTATGGTTGAAGAGATATTTCCAAGAGCTTGGTCTATGCCAAAGTGAGTTTGTTACCTACTGTAATAATCAAAGTGCCATTCATCTCAGCAAGAATCCTAGTTTTCATTCGAAGTCCAAGCATATAGACATGCGGTACCATTGGATTCGAGAGAAATTTGAAACAAAGCTACTGATATAGAAAAGGTCCATACTAATGAGAACATGGCTGATATATTGACAAAGTCTCTTCCAAAAGGCAAGCATGAGACCTGCACATTCTTAATAGGTCTGCGATCTTAAGCATGAGTCAGGAAGGGGGAGATTGTTGGGTTCCCTCCTCATGCTAGAGACATCATTATTAATGATCTTTGTCTTGTAGGAAATAAAGAAAGAAGAAAGCATGTGGAAGACAAAGAAAGATGAAAGCATGTAGAAGACAAGGAAAATATAGAAAGCTAGAGTTGGATTTTTCCTAGCCCGTAGGCATGCAGCTGGCATTGAAGAAAAACAAGTGGTTTTCTAGTGATTCCTTTCACACTTTCTTAATAAGGAGCGAGAGAGAGAGAGAACAGAGTATGTTCATATAATCCCCATATCGGCAAGAGTTAGTCGGAGAAGTAGAGAGAGCTAAAGACAGAAAGAGAGAAAGTGTGAGAGAGTTGTAAAAGGAGATAAAGAAAATCCTGCTTTTACAATATCCTTGTGAGTGTGTATCTAAGAGTGTTTCTCTTGAGAGTTTTTCCTCTAGTTTTCTAGAGAGATTTGTGATTGTAATCCCACTTTCATAGTGGATTTTTTTTGGAGTTTATCCCGTGGTTTTTCCCTTCACATTGAAGTGTTTCCACATTAAATTTGGTGTCTCTTTTTTCCTCTTTTATTTTCTATATCGTTGCGTACTCTGTTATCAATCCCAACATAAATCACATGGCTTGATTGGAATGGATTACCACTATAATGAAATGTATTCACTTTTAGATCTTGGGGTTGATGATGTTCGCTTCATTGGGATATGGGGTATGAGTGGTATAGGAAAACAATGATTGCCAAAGCTGTTTATGATGAAATAACTTGTCACTTTGAGCATTCTTGCTTGCTTGATGAAGAAGGATAAAGCAAAAATTCAGGAAGATTTACTATCTAGAATCTTAGGGGAAAAGATGCAGACTATAGGCGTTTTAAGTAGAGGTTCCAATATGATAATGGAAAGGCTAGGTGAGAAAAAGGTATTGCTTGTTCTTGATGATTTAGATGATATAGCCCAAATTGAAACCTTACTTGGGGAGCAACCTTCATTTGGGGGTGGGAGTAGAATCATTTTGACAACTAGATATATACAATCTCTCAGCGGAGTTGAATATCAATTATATAAACCCGAGTGCTTAACATATGATAAAGCTCATGAACTCTTCATGAAGTATTTATGCCTTCAGAATGAACAAACCCTCAAGAGAATATGATCATATGCCACAGTGCGCCATAAGATATGTTCAAGGTCTGCCTTTAGCACTTAAAGTGTTCGGAGTTTCCCTTTATAACAGAAGTGTACCTGCATGGGAAGATGTATTAGAGAAAATAAAGGAAACTCCGCAAAGGGAAATTCAGGATGTTCTTATATCGAGCTTTGATGGATTAGAGGTTTCAGAGAAGAGCATATTTTTAGATGTTGCTTGTTTCTTTGTAGGAAAGGACAAAACATATGCAACAAAAATTCTGAAACTTTGTGGCTTCTTTCCCAATATTGGATTAGGAGTTTTAGTTGATAAAGCTCTCGTAACTATTGGATATGGTGATGGGATCGAGATGCATGATTTACTTGTGGAAATGGGTCGGAAAATAGGGAGAGCCAATAGGCTTTGGAGCTGCAGAGATTGTCATGTGTTAACTGAAAATACGTGTTGTTTATGACCATCTCGGTTTTCTTTTTTTCTTTGTTCTTTTTCATATCATATGTGAATTAACTTATAAAACTTCACTACAAATTCTCAACTTTGACCATTCACCAATGTACAATACATAGGTTGGGAGCATATATCAATTGAATAAGGTTTAGGATACACACATACACCCCCCCCCCCTTCTTGGCTAAGGACGTCCTTACCTAAGCTTAGGTACAGATTTCCAGTTTTTGACCACTTTTTGATCACATATTCACATCTTAACTATTCAGTTTTTAGATCATATCTCTGCAAAATTTCAACCAAACTGATGATTGTTAAGGCATTCAAAACTGCAATTTACAACAATATACATGAACGGTTCCGGCGACAAATTCGGTTTGGATGCCTTAACGATCATCAATTTGGCTGAAATTTTGCAGAAGTAATCTATATATTAGGACCTAAAAACTGAATTGTTAAGATGTGAATATGTGATCGAAAAGTAGTCAAAAACTGAAAATCTGTTCCATAAGCTTAGGTAAGGATATCCTTACCTAAGAAAGCGTGTGTGTTTGTGTGTGTATTTGCACTTAATTAATTCATTCATTCATTCATTGTTGGTTGTCCAGGCTACATAATTGGTTCTACAAATGTGCTTATAGCAGAAGCAACTGCTCTTAGGGATGGTCTACAGGCAACTTTATTTTACAACTATAATCATATATCTGTGGAAGGAGATTCTAAGCTTCTAACTGATAGCCTTCTTCACAAAGCTGATATTCCCTGGAGGATTCAAACGTTGGTGGCAGATATCGAGACCTTGTCTTCCCAGTTCGCTACTATCTATTTCAGGCATATTTATAGAGAAGCAATTTTTTGTTGCTGATAAACTCGCTTCGTTAGGACATGACTTTTCTAATACTTCTGTTTGGTTTAATAGTCTTCCCCTTTCTGTGTCCCCAACTTTCCATTTGGATCAGCTGGGAGGGGGTTGCCCTCGTGGTTTTGTTTTGTAAGTTTTCTCCTGTTATTAAAAAAAAAAAAAAAAGTTGAAGCCATAGTCCTAGACTTGCAGAACTGGAACAGAGAAGAGTTATACTGGAACAGTGAAGCTTTTCATAGCATGAAAAATCTAAGACTGTTCAGAGTGGTGTAACAGTAAACAATATGTTAGTGGGCACTTAAAGTTTCTTTTGCATCAATTGAGGCTTCTTGAATGGCACAATTGCCGGTTAAAGTCTTTACCGTCTAATTTTTACCCGTTGAATCTTGTCTACCTTAGCATGCCTTATGGTCGCATTGAACAACTTTGGGAAGGAACCAAGGTACGATGTCATATATTTTACCATTTGCAATCCATTTTGTTTATTGGAGTAAGTGGTAAAGTGAAATGCCAAAACCATTAATACACACACACACACACACACAGGGGCGGATCCAGGATTCCACCTTCAGTGGGGCTTGGATTTCTTAACAAAGCGAAGAAAAAAAAAGTATAGAATCTCGACAATGCGAGAGAATTTTATTAATAGAAAAAATGATACACCTAATCAGAGGGGGGACATAATGAGCCTTACCCCTCAAATGCATATACAGAACTAATGGACAAACTCAACAATAAAATAAACGTGCAATGCAATATAATACAAGAGCATAAACTAAGTAAATCTAACACTACGAGTACGTGAAACTTCAAACTCTTTAATCATCTCATCATTGTCAATAGATTTAGCGTACTCTTTCTCAATGTGAAGGACCATACAATTATGAGATCAATACCATTATTTCAATGCATTTATCAAAATAGCAAGATTTAACTATTTAATGACGGTATTACCTTTACTTTTTTTTGAAGCTTTCTCAAAGGAATTGTGGCCCTCTGCTTCTGAGGTCTGAGACCTTCTCCTCATGAATCATACAAAGTTACAAATTGCAATTGAAGAAGAAATCAACATTAAACGGAAACCAAGTTATCAAACCCATTTCTAACTTCCCAATCACTCAATCAGTATCATTAGCTTTATTAAAATCAAGTAATCAACATCAACTCGTCAAGTCATCAAGTGATCAAGATCAACATATCAACTCATCAAGTCATTTCTGCAAATCTGCAATTTGGCAATTATACCATCAACATCTGTAGCACCAACCGAAATCGAAACCATTGGCCATTAAATACATAAGTATATAGGTAATTTTTTTTTTGGGCCCAAAAAGCCTGGTGGGGCTTGAGCCCTACCAAGCCCGTAGTTGAATCCGCCCCTGCACACACACACACACATGTTATCTAACAGTTTATTCAAAAGTCCTCATTTGGTCCGTACAGTCTTCATTAGAAGCTCTCCCTATAATATATATATATATATATATATATATATATATATATATATATATATATATATATTTCAAATGGAAATTGAGGTTTAGATGCCGTGGATATTATTTAACGCATGTGTTTTCCTGGCTGTTCTAACATGCAGCCACTGAGAAAATTGCAGTTCATCAATTTAAGTCACTCTCAATATCTTGAGAAGACCGTCAACTTGACTGGGTCTTCAAATTTTAAGAAGCTGATTCTTGAAGGCTGTACCAGTTTATTCCACGTACACCCATCAAATTTGATACATGAAAATCTTGTTTTCTTAAATCTGAATGGTTGCAGAGAACTTAAGATTCTTCCCAGCAGCATTTATATGAGATCTCTTAGGACCCTCAACCTTTCTGGCTGCTCAAATCTTGAAAAGTTTCCAGAGAGATTTCAGGGATTATGATTGAGATTTCAGAGATTAATTTAGTTGAGACTGCAATTAAAGAACTGCCCTCATCAATTGAACGGCTTTGGGGGCTTGAAGTATTAAGTATGAGAAACTGCAGAAATCTTGTCTCCCTTCCGGACAGCATCTGTAATTTGGCATACCTTCAACATCTCTATCGATCTGGCTGGGTGCTCAAAATTTTATAACTTGCCTGACAGCTTGAGGAATTCGGAAGCATTGGCGATCCTTGAAGTACACGGCAGTGGTATGGAACAACTCCCATTCTTTATGAAAAACAAAGAAACACTGAGGGAGGGAGTCATCAGAGTCTCCGGGGAGGGACTGTCATCATCAGAGTTGGTGAAAAGGAGAGACTAGATAACCTCTTGTAGCTGGTGCCAGAGCCATAGAGTGGAGAAAAGAGAAGAAGAGACTATGAAGGTGGCAGTGCAAGTGGAGGAGTGTTCCGCTGAAGGAGGAATGTTGAGGGCATTATGCAGCTGTTTGAGTTGCCTGAGTGAACTTTTTCATTGAGAAAGATAGAAAGACAGGGACTGAGTCGCCGGAGCGGTAGTTGATCTTCGGAGAATCGTTACATTAACGAGCTATATAGGTATACTCCTTTTGCATGTGGTTTTACTCTAGTGTTCTGTCTTTTTCGAGTTTTTCTCTTTCTTAAATATTTTTCTTTTTCATTTTTGAAGAATAAAATTCTGAGCCTATATATAAGCTTTTACATCTTGAGATTTACAAATCTCATCATTTCGGTTCTAGGACCTGATAACGTTTAATTTAAGAAGAGAACTTGTGATTATAGTAATTGTATGCAATTATGCACTCATCAAATAACTAGAGGATGGATAGTATACTGGTCTTGTTTTTGTTACTACACATTCGTGATGAATTGCATAATCTGTTGTTCTCAGACAAAACTGGAGTTAGTGGACTGACCGGGGCCAGTGAAAAATTCTTGGAAGCATTTGAGTGCCGAGCAAGTTGCCCGGATTCGGTGCATCTGCCAGCGAACATGCTTAGTTTTTCTACTTAAAGATAAGAGCTAATTTGTAACAAATTAAGCAGATTAATGGTATTCTGGTCTTGTTTTTGTTACTAGACACATCATATAGCTCTTCTCCAGTTTGGTTGGGACTCAGGACCTTAACGCATGGTACATTGTGGCTTCTTTTCAGGGAAGTTCTTTTGTGATTTTTCTGTTGATCATGTGGAGTTGATGGCTGGTGTGCTACTTGCATGGCAACATGACTAGGCTGGTACTGAATTGAGTGTGATGAATAGGATGTCTAGCAGAGGCCTGAAACTTCCTTCTCGGGGCGGAATGTGACCTATGTTCAAATGTTTTGTATTGGTTCATCGATCGGTTGGTCAGGTCAGTCAAGAGGGGAATGGAGCTGCACATCATATAGCTACTGTCGGTTATTTTCCTGTATGAGGACTATTCATGGTTAGAGGGCCGGATGCATATTGGAAACATTTCTAATGTCAAAAACAGATTCTGAGAGATAATAGTTCAAACGACCTAATGACAAATAATGCTGTCGAGTTCAGTGGTCTAAAGGGATACGGCTTCGCTGTGATCGGGAGGTTTCCTGTGTTGACACCCATTACAGAGGAGAACAAGAAGTATTGGAAACATAACGAACTAGGATGGGGCATGTTTATGGTTCTGATATCCAAGGACCTTCCGCTGGATTCATCTAACCAAATGTAGATAACGAAAGCCTAGAAGACAGCCGTGAAAGTTCAAATTTTATATATCTATAGAAGGCAGTTCTTTTTTCTCACTGTAACAAAGCGACTTCATTGATTTTGTTATTGGTTCTTTCATTACTTCAAAATTTCCATTCCGAATGATGACTAGCCATTTCAACCTCAATTCAAGCATGACATAGCAAGCCAAAGAAAAAGTAAATACTAAGAGATGTTAACTTGCCCCTCAAGTTTATGCAGAGAATATAAACTATAATACAGGCTATCCGAACATGCGCAAATCCAAGGACTAAAAAGAATACCATATTTAGGCTGAAAAAGAAGAGGAGGAGGAGGAGAGGGGGGAGGGGAACAAACATAGGAACTATTACCAAAGATGCAGTAGAACTATATATTTATTATTTTGCATCATCATCATCATCTTCAGGTTAGTAGGCTTGTATGCTTGCAGCACACAAAAAAAAACAATGAAGCATACAGTACATTTTTCCTCCAATGATTATATTGTTCAGTTGCATACCGGAGCATGTTTCATGAATGCCGCTACTAATTTATAAAACAGGAAAAAAGCATATAGGAGTTTAGAGAAATGCCGCTCTTTTTTTCTTTTCAGTAAAGGTTTCCCTTTGATCATATCCTCCCAGTTTTGGTGTAAACATTCATACAGTTTATGTAAGACTAACAAGTAACAACACATGAATACCTCTCTACTCATAACAGGAAAAAAACAAGAACAAGATGCAGAGTTCTAGTGAAATGCCTATTTTGTTTCTATTAACATTCTCCAAATCCTTTGTTCCTGTCACCATATCCTCCAATTTTGGTGCAAGAACTTATACACAATTCCAGAGTATGCAAGTTTTAACATTTCATTACAATTGCCTCTACTGACAAAAAGAACAGTTATGAGTTTGGGACATACAGCATCAGGTTCAGATTCTAAGGCGATCTGGTAACAGGTAGTAAGCACTCTCAGGCCTCTGGTGGTTGTTCTGGATGATCAACATCCCCCTCCAGTGCAGGTGGTCCATCATCATTCCCCTGAGGAGGGTCAGGTGGTTGAGGTTGAGGTACAATCATATTATTACCAACTAATGCTTGAAGTTCATCAATAATCCCCGCCAGGTAGATGTGGTTCAGTTACAAGCTGAAATGCAGGTTCAGGTCCAGGTATAGGTTCTGGTAGTATTGCTGCATATCCACCCAGTACTTGGTTTCCATTCCAATATGAGAGCTTCTCCCTGCTCAGAGTAGAGATTATCAATACTGATTAAGAGTTGCTAGTTGTGCAGTATCCACTATTCTCATTTCGGACTTGCAACGTGTTAGATCTTTCATTTTGCACTAGAAAGCATAGTTGTGCTGCAGGCACTCGAACCTGAACAAGAAGTTATCCAGATAAAAAAACTACTACAATTCAACTCCATGGTATAGCTAGTTAAACGACTTAAGAAAAAGAAATGGATCAAACTTACGATCCCAATGCCCTATTGCAGGACATACAAGTACCCTTTGCACTCCATCCTTATCTAGGATGTCTACAGTCGATCAGCACGTTCCTACTGCATTTCAAACATGTAATCCATCGGTTTCTTAAATTACAGAGGTGCTATAGGTGCAAACTACCTACTAGATTTGCAACAATTGTGCTGTTTCTTTTATCAACTGTGCTTGCTTCCTGCCTTAGTTTCTGAGCAATCAATATTCATTATAAAATAACCGCTTCAAGATTCTACTCTTACAGATTTTCGAAGATGCAACCACCGGTGAACAGTCCATTCTGCAAAATAGACCACTATCAATGTTAAGAGCTTAAGATTCAGGCCTTCATTCTGAATCAGTTTTTTATAAATGGAGTGACAAACACGGATTTACATTGCTGATCTGATAAATTTAGAGTGCTCTAAAGGACTTGTGAAAACGACAACTGGAAACCAATAATTTATACATAATTACTGCCATGCACAAGTAACACAACTGATTATTAAGGTTGAGAAAAGAAAAACAAACTAAATATGCAATCAAATATTACTAAAACTCACAAAATTTTGACTACAATGTTGTAGAAATCGGAAGGCAACAAAAACTCAATAGATGTTATGATTCTATACTTTTATATGGGTCATTATTCTTGTATGGACCTATTTGGGCTTTACGTTTCGAGAGTCTACTAGTTCTAAATATTTTCTTTGCTTAAATAACTATTAGAACTTGTAACAGGGGACATTGAACAATATTGAAACTTTTATTTTCTCTTATTTCCTTTAGCTTTCCCTTATTTTCCTTCATTTGCAATGGCATTTCTGGGCTTGGATCCTGGGGATCGTAATAACTGGTATCAGAGCCCATACCTGGGCCTTTCTCCGGCGGGTTACGGCGGTGGGATCTCCGGCGGGTATTATCGTGCTCCTTATCATCCTTACGGAAGCTCTACCTGTGCGTTTACCCAATTCTCATCACAACCAAGCCCTTACCCACCATTGCAACTCAACCCTTCCGCAACCATCATCAATGGCCACCTGTTTCTTCATCAATTTCCAGGTGTTGCTCAGCGGCCTCTCACCACCACTCCTCGCGACCCATACATCCCTACTTACCATGCACCTCATTCTAACTCAAATCCCTGGATCTATCCATCGATTTCACAACACCATTCCTATGACCCATCAGTTACCAGTGTTCATTCTTCGTTCGTCTTCACCAAAACCATGACCACACCACCTATTTACCATTCTGTTCCTTCAATTCAAACCTTTCAGTCACCCTTAGTCCCCACTTTTATTCAAAAAACGCTTCCAGAATTTCTGTGGGGTAAAAGAAGCTGTGTGATATCGGATGTTGGGTGTGGTAACCTGCTTTTGGAGCTTAATGTGTCTTGCGATTTGGAGGTAACTTTGTGTGGTCTGCAACTCTAATTTACCAAAACCTTCCTGACGATGTTGGCATATGGAAAGTGATGTCAGAATTAATACAGTCAAATTGCTGGGATTTGGTGATGATTAGAAACAATAAGCTCAATCAAGTCACTGATGCTATATATAGGAAGCCATCTACCAATGAGTGCTATACTGGAAGAGCACAAAATCAACCTCCTCTTTGCATGTTCATTAAAATGTCAAAGGTACAAGGGTTATTAAACTATTCAAGGGTTATTCCTAAAGTGTTCAGTTCTCAGTTTCGTGACTTTATCTTGTTGAAGGTAAATCCTTGTCAGCCAACTACTTCTGTACAAATTCTTTGAGGTTTGTCACTGTGATGATTTGCTTTTTGGTTCCAAAGGTAAAACCCACCTTCATTATTTGTAGAATGACTCGCAGAAATTTAACCCATGTTGCTCTACTAGTGTTTTTTGGTATGTTCAAATGTGTAAGGACATAAATATGTTACAGACCCATGGTATAATAATCATTACAATTGAAATGGGTGTCATTTCTAAGAATATAATTAGAGCAGTCTTTCAGCCAAGAAGTTTTTCTATTGATGAAGCTATTGATTTTCTCCAAATCAATTTTGCTTTCTCATCTTCAAGGTACTATTCTTGTCCAGTTGTCCTAATGACTCCAATTGCTATTCAGCCTATTGTGCACCTGATTTTCTATGCTTGCTTGTTGTTGATTCCTGAACATAAAAGCAATATTGGCAAGAGCACTTCACTTCTTAACTTACCATTTTTTACTCTGGTGGCACAATGGTTTCTCTTGAAGCATATCTTGGATTATTGCCAACTGTGCTTTTTGAAAATATCTCACATCACTTCCACTGGAGCATTTGCTACTAGACTTGTTTTTTTATTTTGGTGAAGACTTGCATATTACCAACTCAAATTCATAGATGGCTCACTATAACATGTGTTCGCTGCATGCAAAGGACAATATGGTACAAAATTTTGAGGGAGCTATTTCTACATGGCTTTGTTCTGCACATAAGCATGAAACAAGGATTATGTTGCATGTGCCTCAAGTTGAATGTAAAGTGGCTGTTCTGACGATCTTGCATTTTCTTTTCACACCTGTGGTTAATATTGAGTGTCAGGAGGCATCTGGTGCTATTAAAGCATAACACGTAGAGTTGAAAGTGAAATGGTTTGCTGATTCATATCTTGGAGCACTCCAAAGAGTTGATTCGTCAGTACACAAGCTGACAACAGAACTACACTCCGACTACTAGCTAGACCAATATGCTGAAAAATGTAATTCTTTTCAAAACGTCAATGAAGAAAGTATTGGTTCTAAGTATTGGCACAGGGCCTTGCAAATTTCTGTGTTGTTACCTTGGATGATAAAGGCCATCTCTTTGCCAAGGTTTCAAGCCAGAAGAACAATAACATTATCCACCTAGTGTGGATTCCTGGATCAGAATTTTCCTTTTGTGACTATGTGTGGTTGATGCAAGGAAACATTTGCAAGCATGCCACCAAAGTTAATATGATATGTGAAGGTCATCAAGGTTGACCCTATGCACTTATCACTACTGCAGTTTCTGAAATTTCATGTTTGGTTATCTCTGCAATTGCTGAGAAGACTTGCAACCCACATGTGTCCAGTGGGCAACTGAGTTTTGGAGGTCTTGTTAATGAGTATGAAGAGCACTTTGAAGATATTAAAGCTTCAGGGATATTGGCTAACGTCATGTGCTATTACATGATGCATCTTGTTTATGCAAAGATTGACATGTGGGATGATGCCGCTAAGTTGCTGAATGAGATGCTCACAAATAGGGTGTCAAATATTCCTAAAGTGATGGAGCAGATGATTAAGGGAGACTATGATGGCAACTCTAACTGGCAGATGGTAGAGTATATTTTTGACAAACTAAAATCTGAAGAATGTGGCCTGGGAATGAGGTTCTACAACACTCTAATAGAAGCATTTTGGTGGTTGGGTCAGAAACAAAGAGCTGAGCTTTGCATATTTACTTCAAGTCATTCTTTTTTTCCTTCTCCAGGCACAAAAACATCACCCACCGATGTCGATAGTGTTCAGTATAATGGCACCAGTTCGGATGCAACAAGTAGTACAATTGCTGCGGCACATGCTCTTTTTACTAAGAAGCTATTACTCTTTCTAATCACAAGCTGCTACTATACCAATACTCTTGGTCAGCATACAGATACAAGAGCTACTACAACCTGTGGTTTACAGTGTTTTTTATCGAGGCATGAGTTGGGAGCTGATGTGATATCTTCAAACTTAATTTTCTCTTCTTAATGTGGATGACCTCGCAGATCAGTTTGTTATACTTGTTGATTTCTTGGGTTTGAAAAAAATACTGAGGGTGGGTGGTGACTTGCATGATGGAGCAGGGACAAGTTGGATGATAATTCAGGCT